>JAHLJT010008446.1:205050060-205073181 GCA_031308135.1 Acheta domesticus
ATTTTACAAGTGATGTTTCAAGTGTTAGTATAATAGACGTTACAATATTATATAACCGAAACGTATGTGCGGTTGTAGCACCGCTAGTTGAATATTAATAAAAATATACTTCAATTATTCCTATGCTACCTTCTTTTCGTTTCGTATCTCAAATATAATTTAATAGATATTTTTCACGTGGAGAAAATAATTTAAAAAAAGTTGAAAATCTGATAGAAACCCACAGGTGGAACTAATCAATGCAAACCAGTCCAAACACGGGCGGATTATAAAGAACGTTAATTTATCAAATCAGTTGAATAGGATGTATTGCTCTCACTCAATGGAAGAGGCAGAAATAGAAAAAATTGTCTTATCTGTACACAACGATAATATCTCGATATGAACGTATAATATGCCATTTTGTGATGCATCTAACATGCCCGTATACGCGTTATGCTTGTCATTCGGTCTCTACTTTTATAAGAAAAATTCCCATGAATGGCGATTGACAGTCACCTGTATATTGGATATTTTTACCTAAGTCATTTTTAATGAAGAGTAAATACGTATTGCCAATTATATCCGTAAGTAGAGTCACAATTATGTCCTTGAATTAATATCCCTATTATATTCATAATAATAACACTGCATGTGAAGATCTATAATTAAATAGGTGCATTGTTTTTATTAAGTTAAAAGTTGATAAATAAAAAAATCTGTTTTCCATTCTTCCACATGATTCCAAATCTCAAATCTCCATTTAAATCAGAAAAGAACATTAAAGAAAAAATTAATTCTTGCCTCCCACATCAATAATGTAGACAAGCAGACTACATAACTCCTTCAAGACTGCTGCACTCTGAATAAACAATAATGTAAGCTCCTGCGTTAAATTTATCCGTGATTCTATTTCAAGACTTTTCCATTGTGCTTGCGACCTTCGCGTGACATAATGCCATTCTTTCTCCAACGTATCGATGTAAGAACATGGGTATTCCGAGTATTTGACAATATGAAAATGTTGTACGTGCGGCACAACACCCACAAGTCCAGAAGCTTCCTCTGTTCCTCAAACATTGAGTCCTTTAAGAGGCTTTTGGCGCACTGCGTCATAAGAACGAAAGCTCTTCGTCCACAAGCGACAGGTCGATAGAAAACTGGATAGAGAGAAATCTAGCGTTTTGCCAGATCAGGTGTTGCATCGATTGGACAGGGCATTTGATGAAGAATGCACGCGAGGGCGAAAAAGGTTTGGGCTGTCGTCTCGTGCAAACAGAAGGTCCATTGATGGAGAAAGAACGCCCGTCACTCAACAGTTCTCCGCGCCGCCCACTACCGTGTGACAGTGACAGTCGCCCGGGGTCACGCCTCCGCAGGTTGAGAGCTCGCCTCACCCCTCCGCCTACTACTCCTACTCCTCGCCGCACCTTTCTCATTCTGTTCCACCCCACTCCGACACTCCGCTGCACCTCTCGTTTCCCTTCCGTTTCTCCTCGCCCACTTCGCATCATTTCCCCACTCCTCTCCGCTTCCCACCATCCCGCTCCGCTTCTCTCCACCTCGCTCCGCTCCTCTCCACACCGATCCGTTTCCCTCCACCCCACTCCGCTTCTCTCCAACCCGCTCCACTTCCCTCCACCCCGCTCCGCTTCCCACCACCCCGCTCCGCTTCCCACCACCCCTCTCCACTTCTCTGCAACCCGCCTCGCTTCCCACCACCCCGCTCCGCTTCCCTGCAACCCGCTCCACTTCTCTCCACCCGGTTCCGCTTCTCCCCACCTCACTCCGTCTCCCTCTGTCCCGCTCGGCTTCTATGCACCCCACCGCTTCTATCCACCCTTCCGCTTCTATCCGCCCCGCTCCGCTTCTATCCTCCCCGCTCCGCTTCTATCTGCCCCACTCCGCTTCTATCTGCCCCGCTCCGCTTCTATCCGCCCCGCTCCGCTTCTATCCGCCCCGCTCCGCTTCACTCAGGCCCGATTTTCTCCGAATCTTATCGCATCATTCCGCTTCTTTTCATCCCGTTCCATTCTCTCTGCCTCATACGCCTCTCTCCGCTCCACTTGCTACCTCCTTTTGCATCTCCCCGTTCGCCCCTATTCGCTCCACTAAATATCCCTCACCCTCTCTAACTCCTGCCCCGGGCTAATCCTCCCTTCTCATCTATGACTTTTCAGTGTTTTCGCCCGCTCTTCTCTCCGTTAGTTTCCATCTCCTTCAACCCCGCATCGAACTCCATCCTTTCGTACTCTGCTCCGTCTCTTCACTTTCAATTCCGATTCCCCCTCATGTAAACACCATTCCCCGTACCACCACACCCCACCACTCCTGTACATTTGCAGCTTTCATTCCCACCTCCATCCAGACTCAGCGCACCTTTTTTCCTGTCACTCGGCCGATCCTCTCCCTTCCCCGCCTCGGCCCCGTTGACGCCAACAGGGCTTCTTAGTTCTTCGTATTTCATGCGCCTCTCGGTTAGACATCCCCTCGCACGATTGGAGAAAAGAACATTAAAGCTGAGGATACGGTATCTAACCAGCCAGCATAATTTGTAGCCTACCTGCTTCTGAACATTTTCTAATCTATTGGTTTATTGATTGATTGATGTTTCCGGGCACAACTCCAATGGTCATTAGTCCCGTTAATTTAGTGAATATTTTATGGCAGGAATGTTTTAATGAGTTAAGCTCAAGAACCATCTTGTCGTTTTTACAAGGAGTGAAGAAAGTGTAGATTTTTAAAATTTTACTTATTGATTTAATATTTTATTCAGGTAATCAGTAAACAAGCCACGACTGCGGGTGAGCTGCAGCTTCGTTGAAATCCAATTGCAAAGAAGCTTATCAATATTTGACTTACTAATCATTCAAAACGGTAGAAATAAAATGGTCGAGATAGAAATGTCTTATTAAATTGATAGCGCTCAGTGTGATATTGGCAAAATGGGCGTTTCCAAACAGGGTAGCTGTGGTTATGGGGTGAAGTTAGGCAGCCGGTGTAATGTCCGATGTTTGCAACTACGAAATGGACATAGCAAATGACTGTTAGGAGGTGTTTAGGAATGAAGTATTATACAACAAGGAAAGGATTTAATTCTTTTTTACAAACATTCATTTTGTTTGGATGCCGGAAGCGAAACTGAAATTACCTTCCAAAGAACTTTGTCGTTAAGAAGGAAATTAGTTTTGGCAAACTAACCGCTTAGCTACGTTAACACAGTTAACTCGGCGTGACCGGTGTCAATCTGTACATAGACGTGTGCATGGGAGGAAGGGCAATAGGCATGTCCCCTAGAACAATTGAAAGAGGTCCCGTTACCCTACGTAGTAAAACATTTTATTTCTGTAAACATGTTCAAATATTGATTTTCTCGTTTTCTCACCTCACAATTTGGAGAATTGTGTTCTATTTATTTAGTAAAATAAAGCCACAGAATTTTTAAACATGGCAAAGGGGGCCCAAAATTGTAATTGCTCGCCTATAATGTTTTAGATCGCGCGCACCTATGCCTCTGCACAAATTTAATCCGCAGACAGAGGATATTAAAATATAAAATATTATTTCATATAATTTTAGAATTACTCACACACAGAAAATGTGTGTGTGTGTGTGTATATATACGCACATTTCCCATGCATACTACATACAAGTTTTTATTAATAGTCAATATTTGAAATGAACTTTATTTATCATAAATGCGGAACAAAAGTATTGAATATGACACAAATCTCTGAATATAATACAATGTTTATTTTGATACACGCTAATCATACTTGTGCGTTTTCTGGATGTAATAACCATGAAGATCATTTCAAATATACAACTAAGTATATAATTCATATTAAAAAGGGACATTTTGAAAGGTATGAATTATACTTCAATGTATTTCCTCGGGTCCATAAATAAGTGAAATCATTAACTACTTGGCTATCTTAGAGACGCCAAGCCCTGGGCACAGGTGCCAACGTTTTGGCCGCAATTCTATGACCTTCCACAGGCAAAATGCAGGAAAGTGGCTGAAGAAGGTCACAGAATGACTGGACACGCCGGCGTCTTCCAGACAGCCAAGAAGTCACAGACTCTGGCCGCGGAAGCCTATAGTGCGATTTTTATACATCTGCCTCTCAAGGCCCGTATCTTCACGATGGAATATGTCATGGCATTTCGCGTCTTTCTCGGACATGTCGCTAGATCGCGCAAGATCGCGACTGTATCAAGGTGTGCAGCAATTATGCGACATCTAGCGGTGCAAGACGCGAAATGCCGTGACATATTCCATCGTGAAGATACACGGGCCTTGAGAGGCAGCTATATAAAAATCGCACTAAACGCTCTCAACGCTCTCAACTGAAATCATGCTTTTAATTTTCTCACGATATTTGGAGGAATAAACAAGTAAGAAAACATTACCATGTTTAGTTTAACTTAATTTAAAATTGCGATTAATATGTCCTGACACGTGGTATTTCAACTTTATAAAAATATGTACATTTTAATTTTCATCAAATGAATTGTAATAAATGGACAAAATATGCATATTTGAATGATATTTTAGGATTTAATGGCATTAACGATTTTTGTTGAAATTAACACATCAGCAACTGTGTCGCATATAATTACAACCACAGAGAACGCATATATCAGAATTGTGGGTTGATCTACAGCGATGTGGTGGGGACGCACGAAGTTTATCCTCTCGTTGCCTTTTAATATTTTGTTGAAATTTCGGCACAGGATTCTACTGTTCATATGATCTAACTGCGAAAACTAAAAGTAGAATATATGGAAGTATTTCATGAAAAGAGTACGACATTAAATAAAATTTAATATTGAATTGCCACTAAAAGGTAACAAATATATTTCAAAACAGAAGGAAATAACTTAGGAAGAGCAATTTTCAGGTAATGAGAGAGCACGAAAGTGGGGCATACTTTATTTGTATAGATACTTCATTTAAGCATTTGTTATTAATAAGTGTTATTAATAGTTTATTAATTTATTAGTTTCTTTACGTAATCCCTAATAAAAAACTATCGTTTGCATAGTTTATTAGTGATAAATGCTTATACTATGTCTTTTGTTTCACTTAAGCATTATTAGATGTTAAGTTGAATTTATTCTCATTTTCATTTATTTACAATGTCTTAATTAAAAATTTCGGTATGTTCATAGAATAAAGCGACAAATGTATTTTACATTTGAACTGAGGAGGGCGTGGCCTGAAAAGTATTACGCTCCGTCCACTTTAAACACCGATGAGATCCGGTCTTCGTTGAGTGTCCACCTGAATGGGCAGCTTTATCAGCCCGTACATAAAATGGAAACTGGAAAAACAGGCTTTTCCTTCACCAGTTCTTGGAAGACAAGTGAAATTTAAGGCAACTTGAAATAGAGGTAATGACACTTGGGAAATGAGATATTTCGAGATTTTATCGTATTGACCTTCAAATTACAATAAATGTTTGCCTATGAAAGAGTAAATACCAATACATTGGGGCTATCATATGCTCCAATTACAATACTGTTGTTAACGTAATTTTTCATCTATGAATAGCTCATTTTTAAATATATTCTAATAAGATGTTAAATTATTCAAGCAACACAGATTCTCATATTCATACACACGATGCACTATTTGAGGTCTCATTAATCACGTTTCAATATTAACTGTCGCGAACAACTCGTGTTCATTAGTTAAAATAGCCTTTCTCGATAATACAAAAAAGTTAGTATTACCATACACGTTGCAACTGCAAGTGCGTCTTTTCAAATACAATTTTATTGTAAATAAACGAGGGTTGATGTAGTTCCAAAAACCAGATAAGACAGGATTCCGTTGTCCCACCCAAATACTTCGATGATATCGTGGCCAGTCTCGATTATAAATCTGAGTTTAGATGAGAGACAGCATTGCAGCTGTTTCGATAACGACTCTATTTGGGAGGTCCTAGGTTCGAGTCCTCACAAGGCAGAATTTTCAACCCTAGTTACATGGCTACGTCGAACTCAGCTGCTGTCTCGAGGAGAACACTAGCAGTCGGCTGCTCTAATCGGTAGTTTACCGTAGTTCCTCAAATCATGCATTTGATTGTGTTCCATCTCAACATTTTTTTTTCCATTTGCAATGGGGTGCATGCTGTGGGGAAAATTTACGAATGGAAAGTAAAGCAACTCCACACCACCCATAGGCCCTGTCTCTTCGCCGATTATGCGGAATGAAATCTCAAACGCGCTGGATACAATCAATTAAATCCTCCCGGCTTCTTTTTCCCCCGTTCTTAGAACGCGTCCGGGCCGTCGGGCGCTGGGTTTGCGCAGCTCGGGGACCGCGTGAGCCCGACGCAGCGCTCGCAGCCAGCCCACGCGCGGTAGCCTTAGTCGGCGTATCTGGAAACGCCCTGTCTGATCCCCTTCATCATGACGTATGGCGGCGGCGCGGTGCGGTACGCGGGCGCGGGCGCTTGGTGGCAGCGGGGCTAGCTGTCGCTGCCAGGGACTGCCTGAACCCAGCCCCGCCCCCGCCCCGCCCCCGCCCCCACCCCCACCACCACCCCCCGGCGATCCGGTCCGCCCCCCCCGCAACGCAAGTGCAAATCACTGCTCACTGTCCGTCACTCACGCACTTTGTTTGCACTGACACGTTAAGCGCAATATATTATGATGCCGTGATCGTGTTTACAAAGAGAGGGAATACTGAAATAGTTGAGAATAGTGAGGGGAAGAGAAGGAAAATTTATAGCTGGAAACAGGGGAAGTGAGGAAAAGTATTAAAATTGATATAGAGACGGCGGCGTGAAACATGTGTTTCGGATGGAAGTTTCCACATATTAAACAATATCTGTCACAGGGATAGAATTGAGTTGAGATTCAAAATTGAGATTTTGACGTATACTGTACGTAATTTAGATCTCTCCTGGCAAAAAATCATTCAATAACAAGTTTTGTTATTTTCATATCAGAACGTCGTTAAGGGAAAAATATTATTTCAGAAATCTGAAAATAGAAAACACAATACATCCCTGTTTTTACTTTTCATATTATCCTTGTTGGATGCTTTTGCTTTGTTTGTTTCTTGTGCGAACAATGGTGTCCGTGTACCGACTCGTGCAACTAAATCTAATTTGGCGCAAAGATGCATATATAT
Source organism: Acheta domesticus (assembly GCA_031308135.1). Classification (NCBI taxonomy): domain Eukaryota; kingdom Metazoa; phylum Arthropoda; class Insecta; order Orthoptera; family Gryllidae; genus Acheta; species Acheta domesticus. The sequence goes on from JAHLJT010008446.1 coordinate 205,057,187, forward strand.
AATGGAGCGATACAGGACAAAACATCGGTAGCGGTTCCCCGAAGGGGCTGGCCATTGTGAACCAGTGACCCACAAACAAGAGAGAATCATTCTTTCAAAACGTCGGCTACGGAGGCTGTCACCGCGTGTCCGAATCTCGGGCGCGGAACGTCCTGCATTAAACAGAGATGCTCAGAAGGATAGGAACGCGTGGCGGGCGGACGTTTTCGAAGAATTGCCTTCCGGCGGGGCTCGGTGTGGGGGAGGGGTGGTGAAGGGGAGACGCGGCCGTCGTGCGCGTGCGGTCGAGCCAAGCCGTCTGCCCGTCGCGTCACCGGACGCGGCCGCCGGTGGCACAACTTCCGGCCGGCGTCCGGACGCCCGGGCGCCCCGACGCACGAGTGCCCGCCGCGCCAAGACGCCTGGTGACAGAGCGGCCCTCCGGCACACAGTGGGCCACACGCCGCAGAAAGGACCAACTTGAGCCCTTCCGAATCCAGCGTCGAGGTATAGAGAGATTGCTATAAGAAGGTTCACAGTTACTGCTTGGACATTGCTGACAATGTAACTGCAAGTTACGCCCATGCACCCGTTTTGTCAGTGCGTTCGTTTACTTGTAAATAGCTTCATCACTGTCTCTTGCAATGTCTGTGCCCTGCATGACGTTCATTTGTTTTCCGACCTATGGAAGTGTCCCCTTCTCAGATTAATTCCTCTATACGTAATAACGCAGCGATTTCTCGCATGCAAGGGAAATTCTGACTAATGAAGACCGTGTAATTACAATCATCACATTTGCTTGAGGCACACGTGGCAGTTTCGAGAACGAACTGTAGAATCAAATACAACTAATGTGTTTTAGAAAGGTTTAAGAGCATGGCTTCCGCCGACGGAAATAACGCGTGAGTCTTAATTCCACGGGATACGTCACCGTATCTTACGCAGAGTTTCACTGATGATAATGTTGACTCATAATTTATAATCACTATTTAATGTTTGATATTTATCAATTTGTTTGATATTGATCAATTTGTTTGGTATTAATACTCAATTAATTAATGTGTACGTATTAGTTACTGTAAAAAGCTGCAGCTCTGAAGGGCTCCAACATGTCTGAATGAAACGCCAGCCAATAAATATATAGTCATTAGAAAACCAGATTAGTTCTTGATGCACCTGCTGATTATACCCATCTAATAACAGAGTTGCCAACAAATAAACGTCTTACTGTTAGCTTAGCTGCTCCTTCTTCGGGGCTAATCCGTTAGCCCTGCTTCATATCCCAAAAAGTCTTTCGGAAAATCAATACTCCGTGTACGCATTGTAACAATATTTCATTATTTTTATTTAACTCTAATCGCCCTTGATTCAAAAGTTATCAAAAATACAGATAAGATAATGAAATTGAAATCACTCGTTAATTGGTGACTGCAGAAATTCTGAAAATTTTTCCCCAAAAAATTAAAGAAGATTTCAGAAATTAATGATTTTTTATGAAATCATTCATTCAAATGAAATAGAATGGGTAAAATGTATTAAAAATGAATCTGTCCAATTTAACCCAAGAGGTACCAAGGATGAGCAAATATTGCTCTCACAAAAATATTAAAATATCGCTTCATGAAGGAGGGCACAAATAAGGTTAGTTTGACAAATTGCATTTGAATGGAAGTACACTACATTATAGTATGCCTTATTAGTTTCAATTCAAACTAGATGGCTTGTTTTATTATATAAAAAGTTGACTTCACTTCTTATTCTGCTGATGTCAATATTTCATTCCACTTACTCATCATTAATTCGTGAACAGGATTGTCTAGCACGAAACAGAACTCAGGACGTTACTGTAAGTAAAATCACTACTCTAACTCAATTGAACATTATGGTAACTAATTTCATTGTCACTCAGGACTTTACTGTCACCCGTATCACTTCTTTCAATCAAGCTTGTGGACACAAAGTACTACAAATGCACAATCCACACCACAAATCAATAAAATTACTGGACTGACTTTAGTGAAGTTCAACAATGACTTAATATACACACAGTAAAATCATTAAGATGCAAAAGAAAAGTCACATCTCAGATGAGTTATTGTTATCATGACACAATATCAAGCATTGGCAAAATCTGCCCATCAGCGAAGAAATAAATGCAAAGTTTATTAAATTCCACTTACAAAGAGTTGACGAAAATAGCTGTAGTGGTACTGTACCACTGTTGTAACAAATAGCAAAAATACGAAAACAATTCTTTATTTTCTTATACAGAATTACAAAAATAGAAAAGATGAGCAAAAATTGCCCACCATTTGGTATATTGCTAAGGTTCTGCGCGATATGTTATGAACCTTATGAAAAGGGAATTGTGTTTTTAGCCATTGGAGAGATTTTGCTTCATATTAAGTAGAGTAAAAATATGAATTATGAATAAACTGGCGTATATGGATTAAATTGAAATAATCAATGAAATATTGTGATCCAAAATATTGTACATCAGTGCATCGGCATAGCGAAATACTGGTGAATGGGTAACAAAATGATATGTAATTTGTAAAAATTTTAAACGCACACGGAAGGTAACATCCCATATACCATACCTACAGGGGTTAACGTTGCTTTATTGACGGTAGCATTTTTATTGAAATGATAAAAACAATTGAAGTGCTCTCTGCAGCAAATGGAAACTTTACATCAGCCTGTACCAGAGCAGGACTACTGGCGTGCAGACCTGGGACACCAGAATTGTTAAGCGATACTGACACACTACCTTCCGGAGAGCCACCTCTTATCGTGAACCTTGACGCTGGTGGTGACCGTCGCTTGACTTTCTGGTGCTACTGCCGCCAAAACATTTGGGCGAGTGCGACGGATAATTTGATTCGATTCTTCACTTCTCCCCATAGCTCGTCACACGCAGTTTTTAACTGTTTTTTGACGTAAATAAATAAATAAATAAATAAATTTATTTTGTCAAAGAACGGTAAAAACTGTGTGTGACGTATGGGGGCAAGTGCTATCTTCGCCAGTTTTCTTGAACTTCAGAATCTCTTCCCATTTTACGACTATAAATAGTTGAATGATGAAGTACCACAACGCAAGGTTACCAAATTTGAAAACTAAACATTTTTGCTCCCGAGTTATGCAAAACGTATTTGTGATTTTTTAGTCTTGCTAACTAAATAGTAACTCACAGCCGCTAATTTACTCACACCAGAACAAGCAAATGTCCTGGAACTCAAAGAAAACGTCCGATAGGAGTAACGTTGCATTTTGCAGTTGCAGAATAGCGGCGTTACTAAGAAATGGAGCTCTTCTATATTGCAATTAGTGCAGGGTAATTTTGAGCATCTGGCAATGGTTTGACAATGCAAACGTATTTACCTCAGAAAGCATGGTTGCGGTGTTTTGCATGTGAATTTCTAATATCATTATTTCTTGTATCGGACTTCGGTCTCGCAGCTTGTCTGTTTTCTGCTCTGCCGCGGTTCGGGCGTACCATGTTCGTCAATTTTCTCCAGTATAATCGTTATAAGAAAAAACGATAGTCTCCTAGATGCATGGCGCGAAACCAATTATGCTTGTCACTGATTATAACGTATTCGTTTACATAAGGCTAGTTACATCCCGCCAGTCGGCAGATATCCTTCCAATAACAACCCCTACGATAGTTCTCAAGTATGTTGCAAAGTGTACAAAATTTGTACTACAAATACTTGTTTTATGTTACTCCGAAATTGGGGTGTTGTGAAATGTTGTGGTATATGAAATACAGTATGTCGTGATGTTTTCTAGGATGTCCAAAAATTGTGGATCTAAAAAATGTGCGGGTAAAATGATACACCTTGCATAGACTATTGACATCACAATGATGATACTGTATTTGATGCACCAAGAGGTGTTTAAGGCTCATAGTTCTCCAACCGTTAGTTTCGTGGTAAGGATCCATCCAGAAATTTACAATACCTTCGTGATGAATGAGTTATGATCATAGATGTAAATGGCCACTGAGTCACGAACTGTCGCGTCATATGTAGACAACAGGGCATATATTAAAACATACTTCGTAATAATCATACATCATTAGTTTGAAGTAAATAAACACCAAAACCCAGTAATATTGTGTAATCAATAGTAATATAAGGTATATACGAACAAAAAACATATTTTAATCTAACTCTAATTGTCGTGTAGTGTTATGTGTAAAACCGTCATTTAAAAAAATTAAAGAAAGACGGCTTGGCAATGACATGTGCAGTATTGATTAAATCCTAGAAACAGTAACGTACTATTAATGATATTTGAATTTATTATTACTGGAATTAAATGTGTGTGATTGCAAAAGTTTACTTAACCTTTCATAAAATTATTAGGTCATTCGCAACACACCGGAAAACACCATAAAAATAAGTGACAATTTCTATAATATAAACACGTTTGCATCCATTAGGTTACGGTCTCCTAATGTAGAGTACATTTCTAATGTGAAAACCCGAATTATCGGACTTGCAATGAGCTGACTACCTGTGACAAATTTGGGAATTACTTGGAAGAGTCCCTTGATCGAGCGTAGAAAATGTTTTTTGAGTTGAAGCTCTGAATGAAGTGGCAGAGTGTGTTTTCGTCAGAGCGTCAACAAAAATTTTAAAGCAGTAAACAAAAGAATTGTTACGCGTGTGCCGTAAATATTAGAATTATTATTTATATAGTTTGTGTTAGTTGTATATCTAAGGAAACATCATAGAATATATAAAGAATGCATATATAAATATATGAATATATATGAATGAATATATAAATATGCAGATTTGATCACGTAACAGCTTGAAAAACTCGACATTTTAAAAACCAGAAGATGTACTATATTCATAAATCATTAACCTTCAATGACCACGGACAATGGAAAGTAAATCAATGGTATGTGTTTTAGATAAATTATACTTTCACATCTTCATAATAAAAAAAATTGTTTCCCAGTTTTTTTAGTGTTTGGCCCTCTGTATGTCCCTGCTTCCTCATCCCCGACTCAAGCTCGGTCCGCCTGTCGTCCAGGGTTGCAGCTCCAACGGTCTCAGCTTGCCAGACTGCCCATTATGTGTGGCTTCTCTCGACAGAAGACGAAGGAACCAGCTCAGCTTCCAGAAATGCCTATGCTTTTCAACGCCTGTGTAGTACGATCGTGTAAAGTACAATACTCTCAAAGACAAAATACGGCAGAGTATTAAAGCTTCCGCCTTACTTTAAATGCTACACACATCAAGAAAATCTATACTAATAAAATTAATTCAACATGTAACCGACATCGACACCACAAAAAGTAGTGTGTGAATAGATATAACATTTTTACATGAGTTTTTCAGGATTGTAGTAGTGTCGTTGCAAAGTTTGGTAAAGATGAATACAATACAAATTTGATAAATAGTTTATATTGTATGTAGGTATATGCAGCATGATCACCAGTTTTCGCCTCTTGCTAAGAGCACATGGTTTTTCATATATTCCACAAGAGTCCAGTAGCGGTGCTGCAAAACTGGTACCTAATAGGTCACTAGAGGCAAGTAGCAGTGAGTAAGAGAAAAGTTCTTTATCTATTAGCACTGTACTGTAAAATAAAACGAACAAAAATTAAAGTATTTTAATACAATTTGAAACAATTACATTAAACATAATAATCTTAAACACCGAGAATAAATTTAGGAATTCTCTCTGGAACGTATCGACTAGGAAAGTGTGGGATAATTGGTTCAAAATTTGCCAAGTTCCTCACATCATAAAATTGAGAATATTTTATAAAAACATATATTTATCTGAAAAAGCATTTGGAAATAATTACCATCTACATTTAAATTGGACTAATTCTATTCTCTAGAACTACTCTGTAGAACGAGCGCGTCAGATTTTTAAACTGTAAATATACATCTTTAATTCACTGAGTTCTGCTTTATCTTTATTATAGTATTAAATAGCGAACATCATAGTAACAAATATCTATTTTCAAACGCACTAAATATCGCGAGTACGTTTGAAACTTCATTTAACCTAGAACGTGGTCAGAAACATTTTAATCAAAAACGCGATTCTACTCTTCCATGAAGAGAATATTTGGTATTTTTTTATTACTGGGAAACATTAAAATTTCCTTAAGTGGTCACGCGAGCATCATTTACTCTGTGTAAAATTCGCAGCTTGCAGAAAACTCGTCCCAAAATTCCCAGGTGAACAGTTTATGTTTAAAACAGAACGAAAAAAAACATTGTGTGCTTGTTCAGTAAGCACACACTTTTGACCACGCTAACCGTAACGCGTTATGAAAAGAGAGCATGTTAGGCAGTAGATGGTGAAGGATAAATTATAATTTCTGACATTTTATCGTGTTGTATGAATTTTATACTTCAACGCAAGGGTTAATTGCACGTGTTATTCGAATTAAAGAATAAAACATTCATATTAATGAATATCAAAAAGGAGTTTACGTGATTTTTAGAGTTAAGCCGTTTCTTTAGATTGCATAGAACCACGTATTCGTGACTTTTAGTTTCGGTGTTCCTCACGAAAAGAAATTGCTAAGAAAGAACAAGTGAGGTTCAGAAAATGGAGGTACGTCTACTTGAATATTTCACTAGACTCCGACAGTTCTAATGCTCTTTCCCTTTAGATTCCCCAAGCGATTGCAATAAGGAGATTTTAGGTTTTTCTCTTCTGGAGCTTGTGGTTTGCAAACGTATTCAATAAAAATCTATTTTACATTTTTAGCTCTCTTGATGCATCCCAAACATACGTTATATTTAGACTTCAAACGCTATATTTCATCGCCAATACTTTCCATAGAAAGATTTTCAAGATCTAATTCCAAAAATCTGGGCATAGCATAGTTTTACATACACACGAGATAAAATATATTTAAAATCAAAAGAAAAAAAACCTTCAAAAATCTATGACCATCCATAACTATCAACTTAACATTGTTTTTTATGCCAGCAAACGAAATCCCATGTTAATATTGAGTACTATGATTTATACTTACATCAAATAAGGTCCCAGGCAGACTCAGAAACCAATTCCTCTGCCCAATAGTTTTAATGAAGTAAGTAGCGTCTTACCGAAAGGGCATACAAAGTAGACACTGTCAACCCACTCAAAATAATCTAGTAAAATATTAACATAATCTAGCCATTTTTTTCTCTCGAACATGTTTAATTTTGAGTATGTTTAGAAAGTGGAAGCGACACGTCGCGTCGTATCGCTGAGTCAACGTTCTCCCGGTAAGGAGAAGGGAAACACAAGTGAAATTTCCCGATCTGTCTTTTCATCTTCAATTTTCAGGAAGAAATTCCGCGGACTTATTGCGGCAGAAACTCAAGGTCTTCCTTATGATAATTCCTTATTGCAGTGGTTTCAAGGTCTTCTCCTAGTGGCTGTGGCACGCGACGTGGCACCAGAGCATGCCACGAGCTTCTCTGCGCAACTAGCGTCAGAAAAGGGAACTATAAAACCCACCGTTTTACAATAGTGATGGCATTGTCTCTGGTGGCGGGGTGATGAACTACGTGGAGGGGCGATTTCGTGGTGGCACTCGTGCCACGGACTCCCGCTCGAGGCATCGACCTTGACAACATTGCCTTATTGCAACCGCTGGAGTAGGCGTCTCATTCTAGCTGAGATTGATACATTAATTATTACGCGTTTCCTGGCATGTCAACTGCTACTGTCATTAAATCCATAAGAGCAAGGTCCATGTTTTATCAGGGAAGTGGAGATTTTATATTCCCGCTGGCTGGTGAGATCCTGCGCCGATCTGCACGCCGGATTGCGGGGTTTGCATCATCCAGGTATCTCCCACCAGCGAGCGCCGCGTCAGTCAGGAAAAGCTCTAAGCTCTCGAGTGGTCTCCAAACATGTGTGATAATGTCTTCCATGTAAGTCTAAATGTATGTAAGGGTGAGGAGAAAACAAGGAAGGAAAGATCGCATGCGGCTAGGAAGGAAAGATCTGTGGACCGTTTGCTGCAGGAGATTCTAGGCGAATGTTCCGGCATTCGTGTGGTATTGCTTCGAGAAACTACCGATCAGCGCAGCTGGTAGCTAAGTTCTCCTCCGCGGCCGAAGTCTCCGGTTATACAGCTAGTGTCGGAAATCCGCCACCGTTGGGATTCGAATCCGAATCCGAATCCGAATCCGAATCCGAGGCCTCCCCAGTCGCTGCAGAGTCAGCGATGTTGGGACTGAACTAAACTGATGCGGTAAATAATACTACTAACAAGAGATACAAAATAACGAGTATCATCAAACTTTTCTGAAGAATTAAAGCTTTTTTTTTTGCTTTTTGCACACTCAGAATCACGCCCACAAAAGAGTTAACTCATTGAAATCTAATAATCCTTTTGTACAGATTGCTTGTATAATGTAATGATTAAATTTTGTTTGGAATATGAATTTTATTTTAAAATGAGAACACAAACCTTTTAAAGAGTTGTGAGTTTCACAGAACACAGTTTGAAAATCACTAACACAGTTCATTCTTTTTTACACTACATTTACCCGGCGATATATACGCACAACGCGTATAGTTAGCCTTAGTTAATTAAGAGATTAGCTGCTCCATTCATTCTCTGGTTCGAGACTTTACAAAATAATGGATGCAAAAGCATTTATATGTGCGGGGGTCAAAAGTCAATTACTACAACTAATGAAATTAATAATACTAACAATAATAACAATAATAATAATAATAATAATAATAATAATAAAAGTAGTAGTAATAATTATACACACTTCATTCACGCCATACTTCAAACTAATGGTGCACAGCACATTACTTCTCGCATAATTTGTAGCTTTGATATTTTCAAAACTGAACAGACAGTTCACTGAAAATTCGACCTGCCTCATTTTCAGAGGTGATTTCTAGAAAACAATGAAGACAAAATTTGAAGCCGTTTTAGAGATATTTTTATTAATCCAGCAGTACATCATTACTGATCTGCGGATAGTTTCAGAACAACTTGAAGATGAAGAAGACTGAATGTGTCTGATGAGACAGGAGTGTACGTAAAATAGTGACATTAAATGTCATAATTAATCTGCTTCAAGAAATCGAGCTTTTTCGTTCACATTTCTTTCTTTCATATGTCTACCTCCCATACCCAACCATTTGGCACGACAAACTAATTTTTATAGTGGTATACCTCATTTACTGCTCTTTATTCTGAGATACAGGCAGTACTTTTATTCACCAAATTTGCAAACAAACAAGGTCATATACAATAAGAAAAGAGAACGCTCAATTTTTTTCTATTTAAATTCCCGAGTTTTTCATAATCGTTTAACTTTACAGCTCAATATCTCAAATTAAGTGTAAATGAAGTTTGTACCACTATTAAAATAATGGCTCTATATTGATGTGTAAAATCTATGTAGTCACCGTTGAGATATGAAGTGTAATTTATAGTAATAATAATAGTAATAATAATAATAATGATGATGATGATAAATAACAAACTTCATTGTATTTTTTTTTGTTATTCAGCCCTCCTCTCCAACTCCCTCCCTCCCTCCCTCTCTCTCTGTCCTAATTTCTCTCTTTTTCTATCACTGAAACTCGTCCTTTGCTGCCCGCTCTCAACCCCGTTCCCCTCGGTTGTACTCCTGTCGTAAGCCTGGACCTGCCAGATCAGCCTGCGCCCCGCCCCTCCCCGCCCCACCTCGCCCCATAGCGCCCCGCCCCGCTCCACCCCACAGCGTCCCGCCCCGCTCCACCCCACAGCACCCGCCCTGCTCCACGAGTGCGCGCGCCGCGCGCCCCCTTACGTACGTGCTTCAGCCAATCGTCCTTCCAGAAGAAGAAGAAAAAAAGAAAGAGGAAAACAGAAGAATCGCGTTGCCAGACGCGACCAACACGTGCACTTTTCTTCGACCTCCGAAACTCTATGACAAATGCCCGACGCAGGGCCCTCGGCGCGACCGGCCAAAACGTCCCAGTTACACGGACTTTCAGAAACGGCGCGCGCGCGGCGGCTAACTGAAAATTTTCGTTCTGAGTGCTGTCACGGGTGAGGAATTTGACTCCGTTTTTGACCGCCGTGTTTCCAACGTACGGAGGTGTTCGATTTTTATGAGACATAAAAAGATTTCATTTTAGTGAAAGGTCTAGCACTCAACAAAATTTCATCCACCGAAAAGAGGTCGTAGCTTGTAGATTTTTGTTGCGAAATCATGTGTTGTGCTTTATACGTATATAAAAGAATGAGTTTGTTGGAATAAGCGTCCTATAAATCTGTCTGGCTTGAATTAACGCTTTCTTAACGATACATGTTAAAACAAATTGGTTTTCATTATTTTCTTTAATGTGAATTATATCAGAACTGGAATTTAAAATATTTAAATTATTTTCGAAATTAGATAATTCTTTAAAGAATTATATGGCTACATATGAAATCTGAGAGTCCAATACACAAACCACAACATGTGAGCGCAATTTATGGATTTATAAACTGTACTTACATTAATTGTGTTGTAGCAACTTCTTATACTTATTTAAACGGCTTCCTAACTAAAAAAATCGAACTGATTACGATCGTTAAATTCCATTATAACTTCAAAACATAGAACGTACGTGAATACGAAATTGAATGAGAAATTTCACGTAGCTGACATACTTCTTTGGATTTGTCTCACCTCTATCAGTTTTGTTATTCTTACAACTCCTAATTGATGCTCTTGAAGTAAGAAATAATATGCTCTAAAAGAAAATTTTATAGGATTAATTTTGAATTTCAAAGAATTCCATCAAATGTACGGTTGATATTTATAGAAAATTGTTTGTATTCTTCGTAGTACTTTTTGTAGTAATGTAATATGAAAATATAAACACATGAAAAATAGAACTACAGTATTAAAATATAATACATTACTATACTCATATATTGGCTTGCTACTAAAAAGCTTAAACATTTGAAAATCACTTAGAAAAGGTTTGTTTTCAATCACATCAATTTTATACTTTTATTTTACTAATATTCACCGATTCCATATAATTCAAATATTCAACCTTTAGTGAATGATTTCACTCTGACTACATCTGTTGTAAGAAGTCTTGAAAGTAGGGGATATATGCGCAAGTAACGAGTGGAAAAAATTTCAATTTTTTAATTAGTGTTTATTGAATTTCACTTGGACATCTATTTGTTCTGCAGTGTTGCTCGTTTGTAACGCAAACGCAGCGCGCCATCTTTAATAACAATCAATTTTGTAAATACTCCATTCATAGTATTTTTATGAAGATCCTTTTTTCGTGCTGCAGTTGAATCATTCCTTTTCATCTACTTCACTAAGAATACGCTGTTTATTTTCACCAAATCAGAAACGAGATACTATAACACATACAGAACTCCGAAAATGTTTCCTGCATCAATTTGTAAAAATGATGGGAGATTTTATTTGAGGTTAGTTATTATCAATCACAATGCATACTGTAAAACTTCAAAATGGGAAAATGTAGCACTTTATACCTTGAGAACTTCAATTTTACATTATATTTCGTTTTATATATATTTCCCAAATCATCACATACATACAGTTTTACTGTAGTTTACGTAAATAAATAAAGCTATTGAATATATAAATCTGCAAATAAATAGATTAATAAGACGTCAAATATACTAGATTGCGGACTTACTTCCTCTCTTAATCTCTTTAAAACTAAACAAATAAAAATTTCTATTTGAACTGAATCACCTCATATAGTTGTACTGTGCCTGACGTAAATACTAAATACTACCTGAATGTGACATATATATATGTGTGTGTGTGTGTGTGTGTGTGTGTGTGTTTATACATATATCTTCTCTTCGTCGGTATTGGTACTGAAGCTTAATCAACATCACCTTCATCTAATTAGGTGGCGTTGATACAGTTCTCGGTATACTCACCAAGATCGCATAGCCAAATACACGTTTTTGGAAATTTCTTAGAATTTTATGGCCAAATCTGAAAACAAATTATCAGTTCCCCATCAGGAGACCGAGACGCGTCGAATGACACCTCTTACTTCTCGATTAGTGCACGGGAAGTGGCCTAACCGTGAGGACCAAACGCACCGCAGAACCGAGACATCCACACGCATGCAAACGAGGATTTACTCAAATACTAGATAGGGATAAGTAAAGCAATAAACACGAAAATAAATTGATAAAAAATAATTCAACCGTCTGAATGTTTTTTTCTTAATGTCTGAATATTTTTTACAGGATTTATGTTTAAAACGAAACAAATAAGAATGCATGTATTTCCGAAATTCAATGAGCCGCGAGACTGAAGCCTAAGCAAAGAATCACGAGCCTCGTCCAATTTCCACGAGCCTCATCCAGCACACAATCTAATTACTGGCGGTATCCTGTTCTTTCTCGTCGGCTGAAGTGTGCAGCTCGGAAACGTGTGCCTATCCACTTCCACTCCCCCTCTCTCACATATACACACACAAACATCGAACACGCATGCGCGCACACTAGCACACAGAGATTGTGAATGTTTAAGCCTGCTTTCCGACAGAACGTCGGCTAATATATAATTAAATCAACTCATTTGAAAAGATCTGTTTGGTGTCCAGGGTTTATGTAACATTGAACTGAAGGATTAATTTTGTGTCCACCCCTTTTTGTTTTGTTGGACAATTCGGATTAATCACCCTGCGTGAAAAGCGAGTGAATAATTAAAACAGTTCATTCGCACTTATCATTTCCGAAGATTAATGAAGAAGTGTAGCGATTCCCGACATCCATGTATGTTAATCGAATACACTTACATTAATCATCGAAGGGAAGCACGCAAACGTTGAAGTTCTTCCTTGATGAAGCTTTAAGCTTCGTGTAGAGATATATTGTCAGCAGTGAATTTGGAAGAGCAATATTTTACCAGAAATGTATATTAAAATTAGTGTTTGTAGTACTCAGGCGACCGCAACTTCAAAGTCGCATTTAAAAATCCTCAAATGAAAATTAAAGATCCTATTTTAACCTGGATTAATAATGTAAACTGTATTTTTAATATCTTGTAACTAATTACATTCATTTGAATATAAAATAAGAAAAATAATATTGTATATACATTAAGTTTACAACGTATTGTCAACAATGCACTACAATACTCAGAGTATACACAATGACTACTTGAGAAATAATTTAAAAACGTATTTTTGATCGACAATTGCTTTTTTAATTAACAATTTAGAATTTAGTCAGAAAATAGAGAAAATAATTAAAATTCGAAACCCTCATGTGAACATGTACAAAATCTTATATATTACACTTAAAATTCTTATTTAATTAAACTATGATATCAATTTACATTGGTTCAAATTTAAATTCAAAATGAAAAAACAATAGATTTAAACCGTTTCACATTAAGCGTAACATAATAATGGAGAATGATAATATATTTGCATTCAGAATTGTAGAAATAAATATATGTTCATTTAATTCTTTTAAATTCGGCTTAATGCAGCGAAACCTTAATGGAAATAAACGAAAGGTCCACTTCAAACACATGATTTAGTTCACAAAAGCAAGAGCTCTTAAGTATTACCTAGTTGTGTACTATGACAAGGGTAAACGAAGTTAGTAATGTTTAATTGCATAACGAATCTAGGCTTTATTAAATTTGCGACTAGACATTAGGACTATTTTCCATTTGCAAACTATTTATATATGGCATAGAAAATAGAATGGTTTTTGAGACTGCTTGTAATCGACACTGAGAACTGCTCGGCAAAGAAATATTATTATCGTTATTTAGTAGATTATTAATTCGTATCTAAATAATGATACCCATCGGCACCAAGAGAGAATAAGACACGGAGATTCATTTTGTTAAGTAAGGAGAGAAATCACATTTTGGGACACAAATGTATACTTCCCTTCCAAAAAGGGAGTTTGGGAGACGAGGGGACCAACGCCATCTTATTTCTCTTCAGCTTACCACCCCTAAAACGACACATTCTTACATACACATACGTGCTACCAGAATAAATGTTACATATTATAAGGCATCTGGGGGGTCTAATATTATTACTAGGGGCGGATTTTGATGACCTAAAACATCGCCAGAAACGAAACAAAAATTCCCCGTTTTCCGGCGCACGATTACATAACTTTCTCTTCTTACGAAGTATTCGTAAGGCGAGAAAGTAAAATGCTTTTAAAATGTTTTTTCAACTGCCCTAAAAGCAAAGAAAAATGACGTAAATATTGTGATCAAAAATCGGATGAACTGCTCAAGCTGAATACGTTACTGATGCAGTCGAGGCTGCTTCTATTCCTTCAAGAGTACTCAGCTTCCAAACTTTCGTATTGAACTGTTCTTTACCATTAAATCTTTGTCTTTAGTTATCGCGAAATCGGCTGAAACGACAATGGCGCTGAAAAGCGTCATATACTCACAATGGCTAACATTACAATTTCTGAGCGAAGAAATCAAATAGGCTACTCAGGAATTCTGTGGAGAACATTTGTTGCATCTCGTAAATATTAATTAATTAAAATTATGTTGAAATCGAGGAAATCAGCGAAAAATACATTTAAAATGGCGGAAAAAAGTAAAAAAGTGACTAATTATTCGAAATCGCCGAAAAATGCAAACAATGGCATTTAAAAATTGGTAATTTCCTTTTGTCATAACATAACATTAATTTCTATACTAAATGACATCTTTCTAAGTTGAAAAGAAAAATGACATTTCATGAAACTCCGCTCCTTAATGATCACTTTTTGACTATATATTGAATTGTGATAATACATTTCAAATAACGAAATTACATATGTCACATTTTCCCTCAATTTTCAGACAACTACTCATACACCGGAGTTCGGCATGCCCACGAAATGTCTTTGGCTGCGTCAGAACGTTAACACCCCATCCGCGACACGCTCTAAGCTCCCGACTGGTCTCCCGACTTGTATGGTAGTGAAGTGCATGTAAGTGTGTATGTGTGTAAGTAAGGGGTGAGGACAGGACAAGGAGGAGGAAGAAAACATCACGCGCAATCCGTGGCCCGTTTCTTAGGATACTGCTCTGGCAATCGCCAGGTGTTGACCGCATAAACTATGGGAAACTACCGATCAGAGCAGCCGGCCGCGAGAATTCTCCTCTAGGCAAAGCTGAATTCCACCTAGCTATGAAGTTGGTGTTGAAAATTCTGTCACCGTCTGGACTTGAACTCTAGAACCTCCTGATCAGAGGCACTGCAGTGATATTAGTTAATGACCTGAGCTACCTAGGTAGTCAATCAGTAACAAATATCACATGTGCAAGATTTGTGTCACGTATTATCTTAAATATCTCACCATTGGTCCTTCGGAAAATAGTGATAATCTTCGATTCCTCTAAATGCCCTAGAAGTTTGTGGCATTTATAACATATACACTCGGTATTCGCACACACTACACGAATTACCTGGAGAGCGATAGCCGCCAACAAGCTCGCTTTCCATCTCCGTTGGAGGAAGGTCCGAAAACTGGCGGGCCACGACGTAAATTCCGATGAGTGGAGCAGTGGGCCAATATCTTAAGGAGAATGATGGCGGGCCCGTGCGGCGCGGGCGGGCGGGGCGTCGGGGAGGGGGCCGCGACGCGACGAGGAGGGGCGTATATCCGCCGCGCGTAGGCTCGCGCACGAATATTTCATCTGCCGCGAGGGCCTCGGAAATTGAAGTCAGGACCTCTAAAATGTGAGGCACGCGCGTTATCGTGGGTTCGCAGACCGCCGGCGCGCATGTTTCGTTTCTCGAGTACTACTTCTTTCGCGGTGGACCCGCCGATAACGCCGGGTCTCACGATAACTCCTCCACCGCGGCACGCCGTCGCATAGATTGCTGCCGCTGCGTGCCCGTCTCGTCTTGTCCGCGGTGTCGCATGTTGACTCGCCTTCCACCTTGCTATATGTAAGAGACTACCGTCAATGTCAGACATAGTACTAAAACAAATATTGCATTTATAGCGTTCTCGTCATATTTTAGTTTAATGTCAG
>JAHLJT010008446.1:205074181-205105438 GCA_031308135.1 Acheta domesticus
TGACATGCCACTACTTCTCATGACAAGACAAGAGATACAAGCTGGAGTTTGTACGTGATCGTGCCTTACAAATGACTGCCTTCAATTTTGTGACCTTCTTCTATCACTGGAAAAAACAGTAGTTTCAAATAATACGAAAGGCAGAAAAAACTGTGGTATTTTATACATAGCAAACTATCTTCCTTGAAGCACCCGAAGAAGGAAGAATTTGCATTCAAGCCGACATTTGTGTTAGATATTTTAGTATTTTGTTCCGGAGTTCTATAAGAGTACAACCTTCCGCTTCCAAGGTAACTATTCATCTAGCAGTAACCTAATATATCATCTGTACATCTTCCAGGAAGTCGGCTGATACATGCGAGCCAAGCGCAGAGATCACATTATAAGACTTATTTCGTGATATATAAAACAAGCTTAGTTATTTCAAAGAATACTGCTGTCTGACAGCGAATATACAGCAAAGGTAATATAATCTTCACCTACATTAACATCATCCTCATCTCTCTTTAAAGTCACAAGTAAAAATGTAATGAATACAATTATATTGTGGTTTCAAACAAACATTGCCTATGGCTTATATTAAATTCCTATTTTAGAGAATTAGGGAAGAAGATACTCTCAAATGTTAAAGTATCAATTCTGTGGTCACGGGGTAAATGTTCTCTTAAAGTAAATTTTTGGCGAAATTGTGTTAAGTACTAAACTTATTAGTTAAATATATATTTTATTCTAGTAAACGACCGAATTCAATGTTGCCTCCTTAACGAGAAAAAAGCATAGAGAAATAGTGCTGAGCGTAGGAAAAAGCGTTGGGTCAATAATCTAACTCTCGTTTTCTCCAAACTAAGATTTTTGACTTAAGAACTTTTACCCTGCGACCACAGAATTTAGTATTAAAAACGCGGAAGTAGGCAATGGTATGTTCAGTAAGTTTCATAAACACGTCCTGCTCTGTTTATCTTATCACCAATTAATTCAGTTCAAAATAAAGTGTACTGAAGTTTCGGAAAAATCAAATATCTCTTGGTAGACAGAATCGCACGTTCGGAATGGCCCGAACGCAGAATACGAAAGGCATTACGCACGCTGGTGGCCCTCGTACATTTCTATTCCCTTTCGGATCTCCTGCCCGTCCTTTCCCAGACAACCAATTAGGCGCGCGTCGCGGGGCGTCGCGATGGGCACCTCTGGCGCGCGGGCGCCGGTTGACCCAGTGGCGGTGGCGGTGAGGGCAGCGGTGGCGGAAAGGCGGAGAGGGCGGGGGTGGCGAGGGCGCGGGAGGGTGAGGGGGCAGGGGTAGCAGGAGGGGCGGGGCGCGTGCAAGTAGGTTAGGCGGGATGATCGCGCGGATCGATGGCGTTGGCGCGTCTCCGAGGAGCTATTATGCTGTCGCTATCCGGACGTAACAATACGGCGGGGCCGCGCGTGGGTGGAGCGCCCGGGGCGGCGGGTGGCGGCGTGCGGAGGAGGAGTCCCGAGGGTGGGCGGGGCCGCGCGGGGCGGCTGAGCGGCAGCGATACGCCCGTGCGCGCTGGAGCAGCGTGGCACACGGGAACGTGGGGGCGACGGGGGCAGCGGGGCGGCGCTGGGCAGTGCGGAGCGCCCCCCCCCAGCCACCACCCTCCCACCTCGCTCCGCTGCCTGCCGCCGCCGCCGCCGCTCGCGGCCAGCACCGCGCACTAGCCGCATGGGGCGAGGGGAGGAGGATCGGAGAATTATGTGTGATTTAGCTGTACCGAACGGCTTTGCGTGCGCTATCGCCGCGGGTAAACCCCGAAACCATTGCTCCGGTGGCGGCCCCGTGAAAATACGCGGCCGCGAGAGAGCGGCGGCCGCCGCCGCCGCCGCTGCCCGGCGTCGTGGCGCCCGGCTGGCGCGACCTGTTAGCGCGACCCGCGGCGCCCGCTCCCGCGTGCGTGCTGCACGAGCCTCCGACGGCACCCCACTCCACGCGCCCCTCCCCTCCCTTCCCCCTCTCCCTCCACGCCCGCTCCCCGCCACTCGTGCCCTGCTGACCCGCGCGGCCGCCCCTTCGCTCGTGCGCGCCGCCGCCGCTGCCGCCGCCGCGATCCTCTCGCCGCTTCATAAAATGCCCCGATCGATCAGTCAGGGGGTTTCAAGTCAACCGGAACGCCACTCGCAAACCGGAACGAACCACATAAAGCTGGTGAACCGTGGCTGAACCGATGTTTCCGGCCCGTTCCGATGTGCCAGGCGATCATCTCGTTCTGCCGAAGAATAGGAATCCATTTCTTGTTTCAATTAATTTCCTAGATACCTTCAATGGGAATACCGGATGAGAAGGACTGCAACTGTCAGGTTCAGCCTTCCGCCAAATTATTCGGATTTTCCAGGTGGGGGCGTCTTCAAGTTTTGTTCAATCGGAATCACACTAAACTACTCTGATTCTGCTGCCAAAATGAAAGATTTTTAAATAATTTGCAAGCCAAAATACTAATTAACTCTTTCGTTACGGTACCGACAGACCATTCTAACAGAATCTTTAAAGTACTGCAGTTTCGACAAGAAATTACGTTAACTATATTCTCAATTACCTCGATGAAGCAGCGTAAATGCAAATATACG
Organism: Acheta domesticus; assembly: GCA_031308135.1. Taxonomy (NCBI): domain Eukaryota; kingdom Metazoa; phylum Arthropoda; class Insecta; order Orthoptera; family Gryllidae; genus Acheta; species Acheta domesticus. The sequence continues at coordinate 205,076,768 of JAHLJT010008446.1, forward strand.
TTTTTCAACCAATTATCTTAATAATCAATGGCACATCCACATTTCATGTTATATAAACTTAACCAGTTTTGTCTTCGACCTTCCTGCATGACATTTATATTCGCAAACAAACAACCAAACCATATACGGTGGTTATAATAACCAGCGAGCGTAACTGTCACTGATTGATTACCGACTGCGTCAAGCACTATTAATATTTGTTTGAATGTTATCGATTTCCCATTTAATACAGCAAGTAATCTCCTGTTTCATTACCAAAGCTTCACTGAAATTTGATTTGAAGCTGTAATCTCGACAGCCACATGTTTCCGGGTGTCTTACATATTCTGTCAAATAGAATACACTGGAGGCAGAGATAAGACTTCCATTGATATTATCAGTAAATTAGATACGTTAGTAATATAATATCATAGAGACCTAATTAAAAGTTTAGTTTACAACGTTGTTACAATTCATACAAAAAGAATTATCACAGATTTTCGCGGGAGAAATTAGATTTTCGAATCATTACAACCTTTGACCAACGTTCAGTTATAAAAACTCGGTGCTATATCTGCCGTCGAGCTAAATTAGTTCCTGAACGAAGCGTGGAAATGCGTTTAAAGATCTCGAACTCCCTAAATCTTTAACGAGAGAGAAGATCATTAACAGAGCCAAGTGCTAATTCTCTTCGGCTCGGGACTATTTAGTTCTTTTCACTCCAACCAGGAGCGCAGTAAACAGTCCAAGCCTCTCTACGAACCGTTACATTGTTCAGAGTAACGGCGGTAATACTTCACTCTTCCGTGTCTGTACAGTATCACTTACAATCCCGAAAATACCTTTCATTTGTCAGCCTAGTAAATTCGGTAAACGTCGTACAGTACTGTTAGGGAGCATGACTAAGTACAAGGGGCCAACAGAGGAATTTCCGCTGTGACTGTACTGTATTAATGCATTCACAGCACTGTTAGGCACAGCTATTGACTATCGTCTGTTTGCAAATTTCAACCGATATACTAACGTGAGTAGACAGAATTTCCTTTAACGTTCCGCAAACTTTCCTATGTGTACATCTGTAAAACAACCAACTATTAACGCTTCCTGAGATTGCTGTTTATTTAATGCTGTTGTGCAAAATGTATTCCATTGCAATGGGAAAAATCAAATTCGCTTTCATTGACATGCTCGCAACTGGCATTTACAGTGTTGTTCCAGTTTACTTCATATGCAAGAAAATCACGTGAAATAACTTCTTAATAATTTTTGTACTATTCGCAGGAAATTTAAAAATTTTTACACTATGTATTAATGCATATCCAAAAAAAACATATTTTCTTCTCTCTTTTTATTTCAACATTTGAAACATCATTGTAAATCCCCGTTGATCCGCATAGAATTGAACAAGTCCCCAAACCAAAATCGTTAAAAGAGAGGGTAAAGTCCTCACATTTAATGTGCCGAATGCTAGTGTTGAGGGGTTATTCAGTGATGTTTTACTTTAAGTGGCGAGGCTTATGTCATCAGGATAACTCTCCGCCTGACCACGCAATTATTTTCTACGTCCCTTCCATAATCTAGCAGCAAGAAAAAGATCTCATTTGAAACACCTAAGAAGGGGACTAGAATTAAGCTTAGATATTTCTTTGAGGATTTTTTTACATGGAAGTAATCTACAACATGGGTCAGTCACTTTACTTGCCCTCAAAATAACGGCGTACGAAAAATTTGTTCCGTTTGTAAACATCCACTGCATTAGTGGTGCCGAAAATTTATAGCATAACATTTTCTTGATTAAGGATAACTTATTTATTTATAAATTTCAGTAAAGTAAAAAACTACAATGTTAAGCAAAAAAAGGAAAACACTTCATTTACTGTTTCGAAAGAAAAATATTGGATCATCTCAATAGTAGAACAATGGACCAAGTGATACTATAACCTGAAAACTCAATTGTCTTGTTAGTCATATAGGTTTTACAGATTTTTTTGAATTAAATTTGAAGTGGAATTTGTTGAATCAGCTCCCTTGAGAAATTTGTTTGACAAAAAACTCATTATTAAATTGGAATACAAGACATTGGTAGTATTAAAAAATATACCGAGATTTGCAAAAATTATGTGAATGGCGTTTTCTCATTATTCGTACATTTCTTTTCAATCTAAAGGTTTAGTTAATGTACGCTTTAGTTTCTCAGAATATTATGTAATTGTCAGGTGGGAATTTACAGCACATGCGCGAGAGGAAAAATCCTAGTGATGTCTGAATGACTACTTCGTTACTTTCGAGGCATGTGTGAACTCAAAGTTCGAACAATTTCATTTCTTTATTAGATATTTTATTAAAGACACTATTCAATATGGCATTCTTTGGCAAATGTATATCATTATTTGAAATACAAAACTATTTTGAAACACTTTTTCCTTCGTGTACATATGTTACGCAACTATTTTTTTTTTACAGAATCTTTTTGAAACCTGTTATTTCTTATTACTCACTGTTTATGATTTGGTTCAGCTTTCATATTCCGCGATCTTCATTTCGACCACTTACCTGAAAATAAAAGAAAACAAATAAATAAATGATATGTTAAAACATATTCTTTAATCGTAATTACTACATACTTATTGTCATAATAACAGATAATATTGTCAAAAAACACTAAATTTCGAAACACTATATTTCAAAAAAACGCTCCACTTCGTAAAAGAATTTCAAAGCCGAGTCACCAATAGAAGCTCTATAACGTGTCAACAAGATCGATCCCTTGATTGAAGACTGAAAACACGCGTACCTAAAATAAACGTACAGACTTCCAATGATCGAACTCTAGAAGATTAAGTCCACAACGACCACTTCGATATTTCAATAGGCCCTGATATTTCAGAAACCTTTAGACTAAGAACTGTGTTTTTCCTGAATCAAACTCAAGTCCATGTTATAACATGCCAAAAGGTGATGTGACGATTCGTGTGTCTGTCATTAGAAAAATATAAAACAACATGGAGGGACGATCACTTGCTTTGTGGTTGCAACTGCGTTGCAATTAGACCGAATTAACTGATTATAAATTATGTATCCTTAACGTCCGTCTTTAACAGTTAAACCACTTCTGGACCAATAGTCGAGACAATGAGGTGTCATTCAAATCAGGCGGATCCATTCATTCCATTTAGAAGATTCTTCAAACAATTTTTTAAAAAGGTTGTTTTTTTGTTTTTATCAACTAAAAGGCGCAGAGATGATCTGTTCCTAGACTAATTGTTTGGCCCACTTCTTAGCCGATTCCTTCTCAAAATTTTGGAATAATTCTAGAAACCACGTGTTTTACATGACCGTCTGTGATTTACTATACCTGGTATTTAAATGAATCTAATGATTTTTTCATCCAATTGCGGGTAATTTAACCTAATTTATTTGATATTAATTTATCTTATTTATATTACAAATTGCAAATCACAAATAAAACTTTTTAACACAAAGTTAGCCACCGGAGTTGCAACACTGAGTTAGTTTTAATCATGTACAACAATGCGAGTATTATGAACTTCAAGTGCTTTTATGTTACACTAATGAAATCCTCCTAGCTAAATGGGTAGGTCGAATTCAGTTACTGTCCGAAGGAGAATTCTTGCAGTCGCCGCGCCGTCTCTACTCAGTAGCTGCCCTTGGTTTCTCCAATCAATACAAGGCTAATGTCGGAACTGTACCCTAACAAATTGGCCAAGGACCGCGAGCGATCTTCCCATCTTCATCCTCGTCCCCCCTCCCTTTCCCTTATCCACAATCATTTACACTGACATGTATTGAATACCACACACGTCAGAAGACCAGGCGGTAGGTTACAGCTTTTCCCGCCTTGAACGGTGCGCCGTTGGGGAAAATTTTCGGATAGAAAAATTCTCGCAACCCAGCGTGTAGTTCCGCACCGGGTGTCAGTTTCCCGCAGAAGAGTATCACCACCACGTCGCGAAAATAGCATGGTACTAATAACCATAGTTGTTAATGTTCCCAGAAGCACTAAATAATCAATCAGATGCATGCAATCAAGGAAACATTCCTCCCTGACAAAAAACATTTTTTCGTTCATTCATATAATAAAAACCTTACATTTATAAAAAAACATAGAATTTATGTCCATACTTTTTTTCAAAATCAATTACAAAGTCGTTATCAAGAACGTAAATTGAAGCACAAGTGACAAACGCTATCTTTCATCGCAACAGTCAATGAAAACTTGGATGTAAACCATAATATTGACACGAATTTCCTTGATTTACTTCCATTTGAACGCAAATCGACAAATTAATATTGTCTTAATGATTTTCGAAAGTGGGAAATAATGTGATTCTACTCTACAATTCAAATAACGATAAAAAAGTGATTAAATTATTAAGTTGAAGTACAACTTACCATCTTATAACAGTGTCCCAAATGCACTAATAATAATTCTTACAAATGAAATAAATATTGTTAAATTAGAAATCACTTAATGTGTTTTAACTATTGTACACTAAATGAAATGTCATTTTGAGTGCAGTAATGGAATATCTCGAAAATTAAGTTTTGACGTAAACTTGTTTCCAGATTTCTTTGGCAGTGATGAACACGTTGAAATTCAGTCTAATTGATGTATTAAAAATAAGCAATACTAAACGACTTAATAACAATTGTGCTGTTAATAATTATTATAAAATGTTAGAAAATAATGTTCATTGGCCAAAACACAAATTCCACTCATAACTCAAAATACGTATTCTTCGAGTTGCGTCAGTATTGCAGCCCATGAACAATATATCAATGAAACTCATTTCATAGCGCAGTCACATGCGGCAGCACTCGCGGAGTACGCAACGTAAGGCTGTGCTTTTGAATCTTGTGTAATGTATGGACGAGGTTGTGATCGTGGCGTGGAAGGCAAATTCAACGCACCAGGTATCCCATAATACAATCCGCATCATCATTCATAATTTATCAGCAATAACGTAAAGCTGTATACCGGACGAAAGGATGAAATACCAACCAATTAGTAAACTCAATGAAATTAAAACGCTTAAATGCAAAACAGAGCTAGCTCGATTATCCATCATAAACTTTGCTTTCGTGAAGAAGTTCATTTCACGGGAATGCTTTTCGGAATTGGTCCCTGCTATTATTAGGGTGCAAAGAGGCGACACCATCCCGCAATCTGGGACTATGGTATAGAACTCTGAAGCTTATCCAATAAAAAAAAAACTGCTAAAACTCCAATCTAAAATATTCCTTACAATGCGATTGCGTCATGGTTTAAAACTTCACAACATGTGTCAGAAATAAAACTTTACATAATAAATTGAGCATATCTGGACCAACGCATCAATAACCAATATTAACAAACTCCAAATTATAAAAAATATATTCCTCAGATTAACAATATAACCAGTGGTTAATTTCAAAAGCTCAACTATGGCGTTGTTAAATATATGACCGATCATCGAACATATCGCTCTTCTAGCTCGTAATTTTTATTCTAATCCAAAATTAGTAAACCATGCAGTCCACTACAATATGGTCTCAAAAATGGCTTTCCAATAAGAATTAAATATAAATAGCCTTTTAAAGCCTAAATATTTTTCAGTAATTGTTCACAGTAGGAGCTCTTGCAGTTGCTTACACTATGTGTAATGCAGTTAAGTATAGTATAATAAAGTAAATATAATGTAAGCCTCCACAATCAATGAAGATTATCGTCATACTTAGTTATGTCCCAACGTTATATAAATACTATTGCCCAACAATTAATAAATAAAAAAAATATTTGTAGATGTTACACGAGTTCGAGAGTATATAACCAGCCTCAAAAGCTACTCGTGAAATCTGAACCCACGTCCAAACAATTTGACCCTGAATATTCTAAATAACGCTAATGAAACCAGCAGACCGAAGAGAAATCATTTAGTTTCATTTAATATTATCGCACAAAGCAATGTTAGCGACATCCAAGAACACTTGGCGATGATTAGCATCATCGATGCTAATCATAAACGTAAACAATGCACTCGTTTTTAATTGAACAGATTCTAAGATGTGTCCATTTTTTTGTAAACTCCGTGAAAAACAGATGCAGGGTTGCGCGCGGCGATCGCTGCAAGTTGTCGCCCACCGGCCGGCGCCAAGTTGCGTCCCGCGCTCGTGCCAGCGACGCAAACGACCCCGGCGGGAACTTTGCGGGCCCCGGGCGGGCGGGCGGGCCGGCAGTTAGCCACATCATCGCTAATCCACACGACCTGTAAGCGCAATTTACCGGGCTCGTTCGATACGCTTCGCTAATATTTAGATAACTTATAGATTGTTAAATAATGAATTTATTGGATCGGACAGGTTGCGGCACCGCCAACGGGGCGTCCGTCACTCCATCGCCGTCTGTCAAGCGAAGCTCTCCCCCCACCCGGTGCCATTCCCCCTCCCCAAACACCAGCTAGTACGAGCGCTATCTATCGCACGGGCACAAATTATGATGAACGTCGCGATAGTCAACATTATCAGCGGCGATGAGTATTGATTTTTCTACTAGCGTTCGAGGGAGGAGAGGGTTTCGGAGGGTGGTGGGCGGATGGGCGGGGAGAAAGGGGAGAGGTCGGAAACCCACGCGGTCAGGTATTTCAATTAGACGGGACAACGCCAATGAGATTCTGTGACACATGCGCTATATCGGGGCTCGACGTGCTAATACAGCTCCTATATTATGCGTCTGTGCCCCGGACGTGGAGTGACTCGTGGTGCAACGGTCTACGCTAGTTGGTCCCACTTCTCGCTGGGGACTTCGGACGCCCTGGGAAGTGTAGTACAGAACTCGCTTCTATAGCTAAGCGCACTCTGCGAAACGCGCCAAGTTTGAGACAGAGCGAATATCCGAGTAAGTAATACAGATAATTCGCTGAACTGGGTACGTGCTGAATACGACGTTAGTGATATAACTTACTGTTCAGTCTTTGCTCACAATTTTGTTCTCTCAAACATTAATACATCGTTTATATTTCTCTATAAACGAATGCACAATTTTCACAATTAATTTTACAAAAAACCTGTTTAGAATATAAAAAAATTATTTCGGCATAAAACTGTGAGAGGATGGGCAAAATGCAGCCTAAACACCCATTTCTACTTAAATGAACTGCATATTTAAATTGGAACAATTTTCGCCCCATTTTACGTGTTAAATATTAAGTATTTAACAATATATCTTTAATATTAATAATACATTTTAGGCAGACCTCCCCTTACAGGAGTAAAATTAGATCTGTTTTAAACCACTTTAGTACAATTAATACATCATGTTTGTCAAATATTTAATGAATGAAATTTGTTTGATTCGGAATACTTTCGTCCAAAAAATCAGTAAAAACTGTGTATGACGTTTGGAGGAAAAGTGTAATCTGCATTACAATATATGCAGTCTGTGTTCCTAATTTCTAATGCGCTCAAAAATCGAAAGAAAAATATGTTGCCTCTGGCCTTGTGAAAAATGTTAACGGTTTCGTTAGATACCTGGGAACTCGGGAGAAAATACAATAACAATTAAATAATTTCGATTTTGACTGAAAATGCAGATACCTGATTTCAGCCATTCTTCATATTCTCAAAACGTGCGTAACGACTTAATTCGCTACTTAATGAGTAACATCTCACGACACGGCTAACGCCTTGTCGAAGAAATCCGTCAACCAAAAAGAATTTGCTATTCATTTGCTGCGTATTGGAATACCAACTAACGTTTTACACTCTCACCTACTACATACTTACGTACGGAATTGCAAATGCAATTTTTAACTTTGTTTTTTGAAGTGTCGGGAAAGTTGAGTCTGGCTGTGGGGCTGGTAGTGTAGGTGTAACGTGAATGGTGTCCTTTAAGTACAGAACTGAGATCGAATCCCAGCGTAAAAAAATTAGCTGGTTAGAAAATTTTTTATAGGTTCAAGTAGTATTACAATATTTCGTAGACGTAACAAATAAAGCGACAAAGTTTGAGCTTCTGTAGCACCAATGGTGTGATTTTCTTAGTACATTTTCTGTTACACTGTGTATCTGCAATACTATTCTATTTTTTGAATCGGGAAGGCATGAATGTAGTTTTTTGTGCGCGTGTGTGTGTTATTATTTGATGGTTTAGTGTGATTTTGTTTAGTACCATTTTTGCTGCTACTGGGCAGAATACATTGGTATACACTCTGAAACTTCGGACACCTCAAGAGAGGTCGAGGTCGCCTCATGAGCAATTATTTCACTTCTTGTGAGTTCAGGCGATCAGAATCTCCGTTCTCGACGGACTGATGAATTATTTGGGCTTTCATAACTTGATTACGCTGCAGCAAAGTTCGAATGTAATCAGAAATAGTATTCTCTCAATCGTTGCAACATATGTAAGTAATATCTTTATAAACGTTACGCGTAGAATCACTAATTAGTACAATATATCGAGAAATTAGGATTTGCAATCCACTGAAACAGAGAAATACTTAACTTTGGCTCTCCCCACTTCCATTACTAGAGTAGTCGCTCAAAGCAGAATGTTCAGTGACAAAGAAATCAACATCGATAGTAGAAATATGTGGCACAAAATACACTCAAATTCAATGTGCTCGTTATGTAATATGAATACTGATGAAAACCTGAAAAATATTTTATGTGAGTCCTCAATATACAGGATGAGTCACGTAACTTTGCGCTGCGTGACCTTGTGTGGCGGACTATTACGAGTACATTCAAAATATCCGTTAAACCCTTGTTGCAAAAATCAAAATTACTCAAAAAATGCTTATTTAACATGTGACAATATGTATATCATTGGATCCGTTTTTTCACGCTCGTCATGACAGACTGAAAAAATATGCAGAATTCCATTTGAAAAAACAAAGTTACCTCAAATATCTCATAAAATACGAGTGATAAAACAGAAATGAATTCACGTATCAATTGGTTCCAGTCCCTCATGCACTTCTATGAAAACTGCATTGCAATAACTTCAACCGTTCAAAAGTTACAGGAGGTGCTAAAGTTACTGACTCACCCTGTACAAAGGGCTTAGGGTACCATACCCTAATGATGTATTATCCTTTCCCAATTGTTTAAAAACCAAACTCTGAAAGATATAAAACTCTATACATTGTTATTTCATCAATTCTGAAATTATGAGCATTTATTATAAAGCTAAATTCTACGAGCACTCTAATGATTCAATAATTCGTATCTTATCTGTAACGCATCAAGCCTCACTTGATCCAGGCTTTTTGTATATTTTTGTTCTGTTGTCTCAATTATTTTGTATCTTACGTTATTATATTATTTTTTATTGTTACTGTATTATTTGTATTTGTTGTGTTACTTGTATTGTATCTTGTGCTAACTACCTGTTCTAACTTGGACTATCTGTTCTATTAGAAGTTTATGATTGAGCTGTGAATATACACAGCAATGTGTAATAGGTTAATCCTGTAAGTAAATTGCTAATAAAATTGAATTGAAGTGAAATTTTCTGCTGCAAGTCTGTAGTAAAAGTTATGAATTTACAAAAACAAAACATGTAACAAGTTACAAAGACAAATTACGTAAAAGATGCGCGAAAATGATGATTCGCACAACAAAAGTATTGCTCTCACTACACTCGGGCGACAAAAGACTCAGAGGCGACAAAAGAATCACTTCGCGCACATGTTGCATATACTATTTCTTTAACAAGCTATGTGAGATGTTTTACACACGCTCTGCGATGTTTCATACACTGTTAGAATGAAACAATATCAGTTTCTTGCACGAAAAACAAAAACGAGAAACTGTGTCTCGTGCACGGCAAGCGAAAAATACATTTTTTAGGAGTTGTTCAATCCATAACGACCAATATATTCTGTATAGATTTTTTAAGGCAGCGTTCCAGGTTTAATATTCTGTGAAAATTCAATATTCACCATTTCTCTACTTCCGGGCCAAAGCGAACATTTTAGTTCCAGGGAATGCTACATCAATGAACCCTTACATTTATATACCCCACTACAGAACAAATGACGAGCTTCGTGTTGTCCTCTTTCAGCAAATACTGCATGTTTGTATCCGCTCTGCTTCCGAGTATTCATTTGTTTTGAAGTATTCATGCTGTCTCTAAACGGTCAGATGAATCTTCTGATTGCGTGTTTTTTTCAACTCGCGAACGGAACGGAATTTGGAAGTACTTTTGGTAATTATTTTAAAACACTACAGACAACTCTTGCGTTTACATTATCAATCCCGCTGTCAACAGTACACAAGTTTAATACATTTAAGCAAACTAACCAAATATTTGCAAAATTTTATGACTTTTATTTAGTTATACTTTTCAAAGTAAAATCAATTTATATAACTGATTTATGGAATAGTAGTAGAAATGACCAACTGAGAATGTACGAGTAACTCCTTTGGGCATAATAAATTTCAAATAGTAAATACAAATCAAAATTATTGTACTACAATGATAATTTCAGTTTGTTATAATATCATTTTGCATGCCAAACCTTGTTCAATTGTTCTTTATTCGTTTCATCAGGTAATGTACTACATTGTGATCCTTAATTTACACATTTTTACGCAAGTACCACTAAATAAAACTACGGGATGTGTTGACGTGGTATGTGTGTGCATAAGGAACTTTAAAATTACTTTGCATGACTGATGAAGGTCAGCTTTACACATAAGTGTTCATAAGGGGCATCAATTTATTCGCGCAAATAAAGAAAAACACATAAATTAACCAAAAAACTTGTATGCTGCATATTTTGGGATAATTTTGCTAAGAAGATCGTGTAAATATTAAAGAACTTTTCGTGTTAGAGTATAATTCTCCCTTTGGTATCTTGGCTTGTCAGACAGGTTCGTGTTTCAAGATATATGGGAGATTGGCCAACGGCAGGGAATACCTTACTCGAAATGCATAGGGGAAAGGAATAATGATATATGGCGGAGGGTAAGTTGAAATCGTTCTCAAGAGTGGATGTATAGTTGCCCAGGCAACCTACGCTTAGGATTCAGAAAACGTTCGAATAAAAGTCATTCAATTTTTTCATTGGGGGATGTAAATCAACAGGGGAACGCTTTCTATCTTACCAAAATTTATATTTCTCTTCAGCAATAAACGTAGGTGTGTTCGTTTTGTACCCCTCTACTAAAAATGCACCCGCGAGCTCACACACATTTCTTATGTAGTTTACTAACGTCTATTTCGTTTTAAGCACTAGCAGTAAGTGCCCGCTTAGATGGAAATTCCGGGCTCTTAAACAAACTCACGAAATTAACATGAGTAATGAAATTCCTGTACAAGCGTTTTCAATTGACACCAAATTGTGGTTCGCCCTCTACGAGTATCATCACTTTCATTAAGAGCATCGACAACAGTTAGATCCGTGAAGTTTGCCGGTAGTTCCTCACAGCTAATGCCTACTGAACCGCATAATTCCTTTCCCAAATTCCTCAACACCCATTTCCTCCCGCAACACCCGAAACCGGGATCAATTAATTGCTCTGCATAGCGGCCTTTCTCTCGAACTACGTTGCGCCTCCAGAACATGTTTCACGGTGTTTCGAGCGCTTCCAGAGAGGGCGCTGTTGGAACCCAGTGCGACAGGAGGGTAACGGAGAGACAGAACAGACGTCACGGAAAGAGAGGAGGAAGAAGGTACGGAGGGTAGGAAACTAGTTAATAAGATGGGTAAATGGACACGAATAATAAGACAGGGAGAAAAGGGAAGAGGAAGAGTGAATGTAAAGACCAGACTATAAAAGGAAGTGACGGACTGCAAGGACGAAGGTGGGGATCACAGAACGTACGAGAAAGTGAAAGCTTGAAGACTAGCAAAAAGGAAACGAGAGTGCGACAATGAGTAATGAAGAACAAACGATAAATGAATGGGCGGAAAGAAACGGGAATATGGAAACAAGACAGATGAGAGAGCAATTAGGCATGGACATGACAGGGGAGGTACGACAATAATCGACAGGAAAATATGTGATACGAGGGAAAAGATGCTCGAAGCAAGAAGGCCACAGTATTGCGTGGGTCGCGGTGGGCTTACGGCGCAAGGGCAGGGGCTGAGGGGGAAGTGCAAGTGGCGAGGGAATGGGCGAGGGCGGCGAAGAGGTAAGCGCGTGGGGTAAGGGCGTGTTGTAAGGGCGCGTGGTAAGGGCGCGTAGTAAGGGCGCGTAGTAAGGGCGTGTTGTAAGGGTGTGGGGTAAGGGCGTGGGGTAAAGGCGTGGGTTAAGGGCGCGGGATGGGGCAAGGTGTAAGGGCAAGGGGTAGGGTGGACGGGTGAGGGCTAGAGTCGAGGCAGAAAATTGAGGGGGAGGAGCCTGGGGTGATGGGTGCGAGAGACGAGGGGCGGGGCGGGTGTGAGTAAGCGGACGCTCGTGAATGTACCCGCGGCCTCGCGGCAAACGTGCGGCCGGACGCCGTGCAAAGCAGCGCGGCGGGGCCTTCCCAACGCACCGACACGTACGCCGCACATCGCCTGCGCACTCCGCTCTGCCCCACCTCCAACACGCCCCGTCCCGCTGCCCTCCTTAGCGCCTCGCCCCGCTGCGTCACGCGCCACGCACCACGTCCTGGCCTAGCCTATCCTCCTTTGCCCTGGCGCGCCCTTTCCCGCCCTGTGATACCCCCTCCCTATCCCTCTTTATCCCAGTTCACTCCCTCCCACTCTCGTCCCTCCTCACCCATCCTGCCCAGTTCTCGATCTTCTCTCGTCTTTGCCTACCCCACCCAATTCCCTCCCAACCCTGCGCATCTACGCCCAATCAGCGCCAATCTCCGTAATCTATGTACATCCTCTTCCATCGCCGTCCATCCTCGCTGCGCCCTGTTCATTCCTGCTCATCCCAGCCCAGCCCGCTCATACCCACCCGGCCTCAATCAGATCTGTCCGCCCTCCTTGCGCCGCTCCGCCCCGCCCCCTGTTTCCACCCGGCCCCACACCTTCCTCCCCGCCGCTCCCTGCTCCGCCCGCACCCCGTTTCCACACCCACACCCGTCCTCTACACCCATGCCATTCCGCTCCTTGCTCCACCTCGCCCCCCCCCGCTTCTAGCGAACCTCACGCCTCCCCGCCCGCGCCACTCCGCTCTGCCACCCCCGCTTCCACCCGGCCCCGGGCCTCCCCGCCCGTGTCACTTCGGACCTTGTTCCGTCACACCCCCCGTTTCTAGCGAGCCCTACTCCTCCTCGCCCGCGCCACTCCACTCTGCCCCCCGCTTCCGTGCGGCCCCGCGCCACTTCGCTCCTTGCTCCGCCCGCCCCCCGTTTCCAGCCGGGCGAATGTGCGCGCGGTGCTCGCGGCGCCCGCCGTTGCAGCGATACGTTACGCAAATGCAGACCCTAAAAATAAAATCCGCTGACCCCGTTTTTCCGCATGGATAATTCAGAAGCCGGATAATTCCCTGTGGGGCGACCCGGGCGTTTCCCAGGTCTTGCGAAGTCCCCCGCCTCGCCCCCGCCCCCTCATTGCCCACTGCTCGTCCCGTGCGCCTGTGAACCGCGCCGTGAGGATTTAGTGTTTCCGAGCGCGTCAACTGCTGCGGTTATTAGTTCCGTAGGTGTAATGCACGTTATAGGCGGCAGGTGGTGGGGTTCCTGCCCATCGGAACGTGAGATTCGGCGCCGACATACACGTCGTATTGTGGAGAAGGAGTTCACTTGACGATGGATTATTGCTAGTAATTCGGTCGTGTCAACTGCTAAGGCCGTTAGTCCCGTAAGTGCAGTGCGTGTTTCCTCGGGAGTTGGCGATGGTCTTCCCCCGCTGGATGGCGGAATCCGGCGCCGACCTACCGTCGGCTTGCGGAGTTTCACCAGACATTTTCCACCAGGGGGGGCATCGCCTCAGGAAGGGGCTTACTTCCAGTATCTCCTACAACGGGGCACGTGTAGGCGGGAAAAGCTCAAAGCTCCCCACTGGTCTCCCCACAGATGTGGTATTGTAATGCACGTAATTGTATTTATGTGTCGGTCGCTAGTATTCTCCTCCAGACAGCGGTTGAATTCGACCCTGCTATGATGCTTGTGTCGCAAATCCGCTACCGTCGGTACGCGAACCTTAGGGCAAGGTCGACGCTGCAAAGGTAACGGATGTTGCCACTGGGGCATCGAGCCACGCCGAGTCGCGCCGCGCCGTGCCGCGCCGTGCCGCGCTGTGCCGCGCCGTGCCGCGCCATGCCGCATTGTTCCGCGTTGTTCCTCGTTGTTCCGCGGGCTTTCTGCGACGTGCCGCGATCCGCGTTGTTCCGTGCCGCGCCGCGCCGCGCCGTCCTCCGCGCCCGCTCAGCTGCTCGATTCACGCCTGCTTCGCCGGGAAACCGCACGTAATCCGCCTGATCAATAAAACTCGCCTCGAGCTGCATCGCCAGTGTCTGCATCGCTGGGCCGATTCGCCAACCTCCTGGCGGCGCGCGTGCATCGCGCTGGGGATTGAAGTGGCTGGCTCACTCTGCCACGCCGCGCACGCCCTTTGATCAAGAGGTTATCTGGGCGTCCCTGATACGACAGTCGGACACGCCGGAAATATCGCTGACGCTGCGTGGCGAAATCATCCCTGCGTCTAACTCTCTTCATTTCTGCTCTAATACAGGCAATTTGCTGCTATTTGTATGGATGTGTAGCTTCTGCCTGTTCTTCAGAATCGCTTTTAAAATTTCTACCGTTTGGGAATGAAGCAGAATATTATCCTTAAAGAGTATAACATATGTTTCGGTATTTTTTAATAAAAGTTACAATTTCATTGAAATCTTTTTTTAACTTAAAACAGATGGTCGGAATTCGTGGTAGTCTGAAGCAAGGTTATTTTCTTCATTGTCTCGAAAACGGTTTAAGAAACATTTCCGTTGGGTTTTGGTGAAAGCCAAATTAGAAATTAGTTTGAAACGAATTACTATAATAAAATAGACAGTTAATTGTGCGCTTAACATAGCCCACTTATTATAATTATTACATACGATTAATAGATGTATATCTCATTTTATTACTCGAAGTGTCGGACATTTAAATTACATAGAAAAGTTACAAACCCTCATTTTAACGTCTACCGCTTCTAACTGAATCATTCCAAATTTTTAGAGTAGTATTATTAATATTCAAATAAAATGCATTTATATTTTTTTTTCAATTTGATCATATTTTACACACTTATTAAATTTTGCGTATTGTTTCTAGATTTCTGGGTCGGCACCTTTTCCTATTTTCAATATTAAAATGAAATCTCTTTGTAACACACATTCTCTTATACTTAAACAATCCAAAAATTTGTGTAATCTATATCTAGTACATTGAGAGATACTTGCCTAGGCCATCTTCTGCATCTATATTTTACTGAATATGTCTTTGCTATGTAATCAAGCCTCGGCAAGCCTTGTCTTGTGGTTTTTGCAAAATCGCAAATTTTAGTCTATGATGCTCAACAGTAAAAACTTTTACTTTTCCTTGATTACAAATAAGAGTAAAATTGCCTGATCGGTAGACGCGTACAAAAGTAGCTGAGCTATGATTACAGAAGTAGGCAGCTCAGGACTGATTTTAACAACCAAATAGTAGTTGCCACAGTAAAAATTCTGCTAATGACTTCGATGTGAAACAGTTGTCAAGTGTCATATAAAATAACTCGGCTTTCTTGAAAATACATGTTGTCCAATTAATTTGTTTATTGTGATATTATGACTCTGGTTTCTGAGGCCTATAGTCAAACAAGTAGTGAACGAATGACTTTCATGGATAGTTGATTATGATGTAATAATATGACTGATCATGGAACTATGATGGAATGAGCGGTAGAGGACCGGAGAACCCCGAGAAAACGTAGCCCAATCCCTCCTTGTGCGCCACAAATTTCACATGAATATATCGGGATTTGAAACCATATATCATGAGAAGCCTAAGGCGAGCAGTCAGACCAATACATTACGAGCCGCCCCTAATCCGAGCATTGTAAGATGTTCATTATTCAAGTCCCATTGTTTGCACCAGTAGTGAATTTGAAAGCTTCCCTACCACTTAAAAATTGAATCACTTAGCAAAATGTTTTAAATAGTAAGGCGATGTACGAGTCAACTACCTTTCCCTGCAATACTGATGAAAATTACAAAATACAGAATGGATTGTTAAAAGAGAGGTAACAAAATCTAAAAACTAAGGATCCTGATATTCTTAACATTTTGAAACGAGGTTAAATGAGCAGCCGTCATTTTTACGGCTCCAGAAAATTATACATAGAATGCTTCATAAAAGTATTTCTACTTGCCGAAAATTGTTGAAATATCAACATGTTATTCCAATTAAAAATTGATAAAAATTCCTAAAAGGGCACCTCTCCCTCGTATTACAGAATAGGTCGGTAATTAAGAACCATGTAGGCGTCAAAATGAGATCTTTTGTGCCTGTAACCACATAGGTTTCCGTTCAAAAATCTGCAACGCAATCCACAGGAAACTAAATTCTTAAGTTCTTACAGTTTTCATTTTTCTTGTTTATAATATTAGAATTAATAGATCAACTTATAATTCACACAAATATTAGATAGCAATGTTTATAAAATAATAACATCAAATTAATAATATGTCCTAATACTCTTGTAAATCACATGTTAATTATATATACTACTGAATAAGTTTGATTAACATTTTTCGTGCCAAGATTTTGTTTATTACTTGACTGTATGAAAGAAAATAAAAAGGAAATTCCAGAGTATAGACTCGAGTACAGGAAATTCTGTTGTGAATTATTACTGAATATTCAAGAACTACAGTTTAGATATTTTAAATTTTAGACTAAACACGCTCGTTTGTGCAGTATATTAGCACCACATACGGTAGAAAATTTAAACATATTTCTTCTTACCGTAAAAATAAATTCATCTCCTGAAAATAAGTTTTCCTTATAGTAGACTATTACTGGAAGACCTTTTTACATAGCTTAAATCACTTTAAGCCCCATCTAATTACTCGCATTAGAGTGCCAGCGGAATACTGGAGGCTTACAACGTTCCCTCTCCTTAGCCTTAGAGCCCGGCATAGGCCAGTGGCCCCGACCCCTTCCTCGGCGCCGCTTGACCTATACAACCTCGGACAGCTCCGCGCGCATTGTGGCAGGTCTGTATGGTCCCGCTTGGCTCGCCCAGTAATGGGCAGCGCGGCACTCCACATACACAGAGGCTACTCCATGTCTCTCTAGTATTAGGAGGACTGCCGATCCCTACGCGATCAGCCCACGAGCTAAGAATAGGGCCCATAGAGCGCGCGTCAGTTACGCCGACCGGAGAGCACGGACACGCTGTAGCCCCGCAGGAGATATGAGGCCAACATTCCCCCAGCCGCTTCATTATTATTCGGCAGATAAAACTGCTTTTAGCTCATTTGAGTCTATTGTCTCCAACGGTGATACATAAATACATAATTTACAGTTTGCTTATTTACATGATACACATTACTCTTAAAGGCGAAAAATGTATTATTTATGTATTATGTACTCGAGAAACAACTTCGAAAATTGAGGCAGATGATTGAATAGGAAATTAGGCATCCCATACACGAGCACCTACGGAAATACTTAATAATAATGGAAAAAAAACCTGACAACTATTCTTCGTTTAGTAAGATTAGAGATTTTCCACTCTAAAAACTGAAGTTGTTAATGTATATTTGAAATGATCCCAGAACGTTTCGTCTGGAAAATATACTTGATGAATGGAAAGCTATGAGGTTCAACCATTGAAAATGTATTTTCCAGAGGGACGTGGAAAAATATTTCTTGAAAATTGCCCAATGCAAAATTATAAGGAAAAAAGAATTTCAAACTATACTTCACGAAGTAGAACATAAAGTGCTATGCGGAAAATAGAAACAATAATAATTGTTCGAATATTAAATATTGAAACATTCACGAGGAAGGGAAGATCTCTGATCATCTTTAGAATCGACTACAGGAAACAATATTCACAGCAAAACAGATACATTACACATCACACAAAATGCGTTCTCCTAGCACAATTTAATACATATTATTACGACCCTTTTGAGCACTCACATCGAGTTGGGCGAATGTTTTTTCAAAATCTGACGTCTTAAAATAAAAGAAAAAAGAAGGACAAACAAAACGATTGTTAATTCTTACTTTATTTTGCAAGCTGAAAACTATCTTAAATTCAAATATAAAGACGCATATTATTACATCTTCGATTCTATCGTTTAAATTTCACAAGCGATAATAACAAAAGTAGACATATCTGTAGTCTATTCACAATTTTTCTTATAAATAAATAGCAAAGCAAAACAGGCAATATTTTTCATCGAAGAAAGTTGTGTTCGATTCTTTAAGCTTAAAATCAATAAAACATTAGTTATGTTTTTTCGGTCGCAAATAAGAATGAAAGCAGATAAATTTAAAATCAAGGAGATTAAACAATAGACAAAAACTCCATCGCCCTTTCCCCTCCACACATTATTCTCCTCCGTCACTCCATACCTTCCCCTCCTCCATTCCTCCCTCCCCGCCCCCTGTACGTTCTTTTCCTCCATTCCTTCTCATCTGCACTCCTTCTTCTCCTCTTTTCCATTCGTCCTCCTCCAATCCGCACCACTCCGCCTCCGACCTCGCCATTTCCGACCTGCGCATGCCGTTCCGCGTGACTGGCTCTCGTCATCGACTCAGCACAATCGATGGTTTAATTGTTACTGGAAAGCAAGGACGCGCCAGGGAAATATGATCTCCATCCAATACAATTAATACATCATTAGACCCGAGTACCGGTATCCGGGCGTCCGTGCTGATTACCGGAGCGAGACTGTCGCGTTTAATTAAAAACACAATAAAAAATTTAATTGAAGATACAATTAATATGTAGTTAAATCTCTCAGTCAGCCGTCTACGGGCGTCTCTCGCGTTTTTTTTGCACGGGATGTGCATAAAATAATCGTTAGAACAGGAATTGAAAATCCAATATATATTAAACGTTGAATCTTAACATGCTCGTTAAGGCTTGCTTCGCGAGGGCTAGAGCGGCGAGTGGCGGCGTAGGGCGGCGGGCAGAGGGCGGCGAGCGACTAGACGGTCCCGGGCGCGTAATAAAGCAAGCCCTTGTCTCCTCTCGGAATGCAGCTGCTTAATGGCTGCGATCTCGCTTCGTGTATACGAGGGGCCCGGATCCAATTCCGAAACGGGTCGCCTCGGGGCTTGCGCTAACTTCCGGCGCGCTGCCTCGCTCGCTGCTAAGCGCATTCTGTGGCCGGCCTCGCCCCCGCCCCGCCACCGCTGCGCTCCGCCTCGCCCCGCCTCGCCCCGCCACGACCCGCCACGACCCGCCTCACCCCCTCCCCGCAACAGTCAAGCACTTGGCGTATGCGCTACACCTTGCTGCCCGGGATCCTACACGACAGCTAAAGAGCAGGTTGAGGGCGCTTCTAACAAGGGCTCGTTTGCTTCGGCAGGCAGCGGGAGAACGGGGAGAACCCGCATGTTTAAAATTTAATTTTATGACCTGAGTTGTAAAATGAATTAATTTTTTAATAAAGGGCGGTAATATAAAGAAACAATTGAGTACTTGTTTCACGAAATTTCATGTAAATACATTATTTGTATATATTTATCTCTTTTCAGTTAAAATATTTATGTTAATGCATTGACATAAGGAAAATTGATTTATACAAATAGTGGACTACAGCAGCATATAATTTCTTGCATTATTTCTAAATTTCCAGTTCAGTAACAATTCAGAAAGTAGAACGAAAATGAGACCTGCGCTATTTTTGTGTTCTATATTTCTTTCTTGCGTTTAAGCTTTGTTAATGAAAAAATCAATTTTTAATATTGGAGTTTTAGGAAGTCGACGAAAAACTTTTCAATATTAAAAAATTCAGAGATTTTAACAAAAATAAGACACACGTGGCAATTTCCAATTGAGTTAGTGCAATACCACGGTTTACATCAATGATATTTTGGCAGAAATGATTGTACAGTTGTTTGGAACGTAATAAAATCATTGAAAACCTCCATAGATAAAGGATGAAACTATTTGTTCGTATTAATGTTTTCATCCTGAATGCTAAAAGGCGTACAAATAAATAAATGTAACATTTAACGTATTATTATAGTTTTGATAATATTTTTTATGACAAATTTAATTTATATCTATTATTATTGAACCGTTTTTTCAAAAGTATACGAACTTTCCATCTATAAAATGACTTCTTTGTAAATATACATGTTGCATAGAAAATTGAAATTGATATAAATGCAATGCAGATATACCGAAATCGGACAAACGTATTTCACTATCCTGATCACATCTCTTTGATGTTGGTATTTCAATGAAATCAATACACTGATGGTTTCAGTGTTGATTCACAAATAAAACTGTTTTTAAAAGTTTGTTTTTAATTGATATGTTTTGCAACTTAAAGAGAATAAATTCTTATTATGAGTATATTTTAAAAGACTAAAAAACTGCCGAATTTCATAATTACGTTTGACACTTTTGCTACAAAATGTCGATAAACCTACAATTTAACTGTTGCACTTTCAATTGTAATGAAACTTAAAAATTACGTTGTTTTAACTTTAAATAACGTTAACTTAACTAAATACAACGTTGTTTGAACACATTTCATGATAGAAACAGCCTAAAACGGAATATTTACGACAGCATCTCTTCTCAGAGAAGTTTCGAGAAATTCAGTGTACTGCAAAATATTCCCCGGACAGAGCTGGGCCAGGGATTTCCCCCAACAGTTGGAAAGTTCTTCTCACGACGAGTGTTTGTATGGAAGTTCTGGTCACTCTCAGCGGAGCAGAGTTGACGTAATGTATTTTTTATTACGAGAGTTCCCCCTTTGCAGTATGAGAGGCCAAAGTATCCTGACATCCCTCAAAATACTTCTGAATCTTATGGAGATTAGGAAGTGGGGAAAGGCGATTTGGGAGGAGGAACAGACATCGATCCTGCCTTCTCTCGTGAGAAGAAAGAGAGGGCTCCATCGCGTGCTTGTGGGGAACAGTTGGTATAAAGTACACTCTTAAACTCGCATGGAGTATGGAGCTGCGCTCTAAACACAACAAAGTTCTTTAGAAAAGAAATTCACAATTTTTTAAAAAAAATCTGTTCTGGCCGTCAATATGGTACAAAGCGCAAGTTCACGCTTATATGCACGAAAAATTATTGTTTGTCAAAAAATTGCATTATATTTGCGTGTGTATTCCGCTTCATATCCAGTAAGTACCGCTTTCCTTAAACACCGCAATTTAGTAACAACGAAAAAAAATTACTTTCTAAATTCACCCGGGCGCCCCAAACAAAATTATAATTAAGACGTTTAAAGGCAGTAAATATTCTTCACGCTTTGTCGCGACACCTATCCACGGCCGTAAATTCAGCGCACCGGGGCGCCAGGGTGCGCGAGGGCACGGGGGGGGGGACGCACGAGCGCGCAAGGAAGCAGAGTGGCGGCCGCGGCGCCGCGACCAAGTGCATGGAAACAACTCATTAACCCGCGTCGGGACGCCGGGCGTGGGCGTCGGCGGCAACGCCGGTGGCGGCGGCAGTGGCGGCGGAGGTGGTGCCCTCCAGTCAGCGAGACGCGCGCGCCCGTGGCGTCAAGACTGGAGGGGGGAAGGGGTGAAACTAGTGCGGGGTTAGACGGGGAGGGGAAGGGGAGGGGAGGCGACCGGCCACGCCGCATGCGACCTGTCAGCGGGAACGACGCCAATCTGCCCGCACCCCCGCTCGCACACGCCCACCCCCCACCCCCGCGCTCTACGCCCCTCCCCGCCCCGCACCACACGCCCTCCGCCACTGCCCGCCGCCGCGCTGAGCTGCCTCTATTTTTCTTTACTTAATATTCCGTATATCCGTGCGGGCGGGCAATTTCTCGGGTTGGACGGCGGCACCCTTTCTGTGTGGGGGTCGCTGCCACGCGCACGCAACCGCCCTCTCCCCCTCCCCCGCGCGCCCCCCTCCGCCACCACCGTCGTTCGGGGCAGGAGAACCCGGAGGGCGAATAGAGACGGAGGAAACGGAAGCGCAAAGAACAGGAAAGGGCGCGGGCGCAGCCGAGAACGGAGAGGCGAAGGGACGGGGGAAGGAAACGCAGACGGTGAGAGGGCGGGAGGGTGCGGGGCTGTGAAGGCACGGCGGGGTGGCGTGGGGTGGCAGATTTTTCACCCGCGTCAAAGGCAGCCGCAGGTGCTTACGCGGACCCCCGCAGTACGCGGGAAGGACGCGGCGGTCGCGGGCGGCGGTGATACGACGGGGGAGCGACGGGGGTGCGACGGGTGGGACGGGGATGGGACGGGTGGGACGGGGTGGGACGGGGGTGAAACGGGTGGGACGGGGTGGGACAGGGGTGGGACGGGGTGGGACAGGGGTGGGACGGGGTGGGACGGGGTGGGACGGGATGGGACAGTAGTGGGACGGGATGGGACGGGGTGGGACGGGGTAGGACGGGATGGGACGGGAGTGGGACGGGAGTGGGACGTGGTCGGGACCGCAGCGTCTGAGAGGCACCACCGCCCATGTCGCACGGGGGGCGGGGTCCGCTATGGCGCTCGCGCGCACGCGTTTGTCGCCCGCCTCCTCCGCCGCCGCCACGGCCGCCGCCGCCGTCGCCGCCGCCGTCGCCGTCGTCGTCGTCGTCGTCATCGTCGTCGTCGCCGGCGCGCCCGCTGCGTTCTGTCATCATCCTACGCACAGCTCTCGAAAGAGCGGCGGGCCCTGCCGCCTGCTGGAGGTCGCGCCACTCTGTTCTCCCGCTATTCATGCCGCGGCCTCGCTCGACGACAGTTACTCAGCGAGCCTCTTCCGTTCGGAACCGCTCGTTACGGAGCGACAAGCACGAGGGCTTTCCGCCTCTGCGGAACGGGTTCACGTCCCGACCACTGCATGTGGAATATGCGGGGAACAGAGCGGTTTTTGCAAAGAGTTGTTTTAGGCTCGAAAGAAAGACAGAAAGTTGCCGACAATGTTTAAAATAGCCATGGAAACCTAAAAATATGCAATAAAGATCATTATTAATTATTACTTCTGATGATTATCTTATTTTTTTAAATTGAAGATAGGTCTCCAATATAATTAGAGAAGTCAAATGTCTTAAAATATTTGCAATAAAAAGGCTCTTTAATTTGTATGTATTAAGATATTTGACTATCTATAATTCTACTGGAAACCAATCCTCATTCTAATGTAATAATCTTATATCAGACATTGCTGTTCCACTTCAATTATCTTAATTTTCCTCATTTTTCCACAAATAATATTGTCATTGCGTTCATAGTATACAACTAAATTTTTCTGAAGTAAAATTTTGACTTCTGTCAGACAACACATGTACTATGTGAAAAGAAACATGTTGCCTCTTGATCTTGTTTTATCCCACGTTTTGTTTTCGGGCAGAATTCAAGAGGTGATAATCTCTGAAATGGACAATTTCGTGAGATTGAATGGAAGTGTCATTTAGAAAGGCTGCTTTTGACAATGGTTTCAACACAAGGTTTCGGCTTTGTGCCCGTTGAAACGTTTTTGCACTTCTTTTCCTTTGTATCATGGTGCAGTTTCCAACTCATTTTTCACATTTGTTAAAATCTGCTGGGGAAAGTGGAAGGGCTTTGTATCCCAATTTGTTTATTTCCTTGATAATGTTGAAAAGTAACATCTTATGTCATCTAAATCAGATTGTACCTTTGTATTTTAATGCAGTTTTTGCGTCTGAGATACATGTAGTCATCTTCATTTCATGTTTGAAAATACTTCCACCTCTCGGAGTGAAATGTCTCGTGATGTTGATATAGATATTTTTAGACTCTAAAAACTCCAATTAGGAACTGTAATCCAAATAGATTTTTTAGGCACAATAAACATTATTGCAAGAGCATCTTCTTGCCACACAAATGGATATACGTCTTTAAAATTTTTCCCTTTGCTACGGTAGCAAAAGAGAGATTTACAGCAAAATCCACTCTCTGCTCATCATATAATCGTAAATTAGTAAATGAAGTAAAAAAAGCGCACATTACCTCGTGCACGTGTGACATATGCTTTTGGTAAACCATGCCGCGTGCGAAAACACCTCACGCACAAGCGTTGCGATCTTTCGCGCACACTTCACAACGTTTCGCACACCGTTAGAATAAAAACACTGTTTCGCACACGGAAAACGAAGAGAATAGACTGTTTTACGCACGGCGTGTTAAAAAATTATCATCTCTGCAGTGACGTTCTACCGAGGTATCTAACGAAGCGCTAATTTACATTCTTACTGAGAAACGGTGGCTATTGTGCCGTCTTTCATTACTTCATGCCACACAATAAATGATATTGCGTTTTCTCTGTCTTTACACTCAATTTACAATTATTAAAATCGTATCATCATTGCCACTAATACATCAATCAATGTGTCTCAAATGATGATACTCCATATCAGGTAATAGAATTGTATTAATAAAACTGCCTTCTTCTGGTGTCTCGGCTACAGTATCCCTTAAATAGTATTTGCTCCGGCATGACGTTGCTCTTCAAACTGCTTCCTTGACTTCAACTCTGCATAAGGAGTTATTTACAAACTTGTGTTTCCTTTTCTAATTTCAAATCTAAATTGAGACAGATTCCAGTTTCTAATGGATAAATAAAGTATCATTTTGTTTCATCATCTAATTACAAGTTCTGATGTCACAAGAAATTGCACTTAATTATCTCCAAACTTTTTTATTTTTAGGACTCTTTTGTTTTAAATAACGCAAACCCACGTAGTAGGCCGAAACCTGCTATATTATTACTTCTTCTAAGAAAGTAAAACATAGAAGAAATTAGAAAATTTCCATCTCCCCGTGCCCAAATGTTACATCCAAATGTTATGTTTAACTGTTTTCTAGACAGAAATAAATTTCACATTTTCTTTTATGCACTGTTTAACTTTTGGCTTCTCTGCTGTAACTGTTTGTGTAGTGGAATTTTATTTCCGAGTTTGCGTATTCGATCCCGGCATAAGTCACCGATTTTTATGGGAGTAAGAAAATTTCGTACGCCGTTTTTCGGAAGAGAAAGGGAACAGGGTCTCAAAAAACGGATTCGTGGTGTGACCAAATGTCTCAAGAATAAATGACAGCTCTGAGGTTTAAAATTTAATCGCCCTACAAATATGTTTGTTACTAGCAGGCATAGCGGCGAATAACCCTGACCCCTATTTAATGGTGTGCGGAAGGAGGGTAAACTAATAAATAACTGGCAAAAGATCTGCAGTGGTCGGCGGCTAGGTCTGCATATCATTGTTTTCAAAGCTGGATGTCGCCTAAAGGTAAATACAGTATAACGCAAACTGACAGTCATATGAACTCGTGAACGATACTCCTTAAATTATTCAATCCCGTTGTACTGTGTAGCAGGATTTTCTGAATGGCAAATATGAAAGGAATAAAAAGTAATAAAGTAAAAATGATATATAAAGAAATTCTAGTGTATTGATTCCACAAAAGATATTCAAGACCCCCAAAGTCCATGTGAGCTACAGAATTACTACCAAAAGGCAAAAATACTAGTGTTTGTTTTTTTGTACTTATAATTGTAAGTTTAAGTGTTTTCTAAACCTACATAAAATATAAATAAAACAAAAACATGCTTGTGTATTTTGTTTGATTTATCTTACCAAGGATGCATAAGTACGCCTACTAAGTGTGCAGAACTTTCATTTCAGAGGCAGCGTGTTTCTCAAAGTTTCAGAGTTCATTAGGTGGTCGCTGTGGGTCAAGTTTGGAAAATCCTGCTGTAGATACATCGCAGAACAAAACACTTTAATTAACCGGCCTTACATAAAGTAGACTGGTAAACAAAGGGAAACACCCGACAGTCCATATTACCATATAAATCATCACTTCGTGATTGCTCCGAATTACCAAAAATTACACCATTATATTTAGTAACCTAGTCTCCACATGAGAAGCGTTTACGCAAATAACATGTCCATCAAATCAAATTTTTCACCAACAGCGAAAAACTGATTGTTGACAAGTTATCGTCTTATCAAATAATGTAATATGCTGTACTGCTCCTCAGTATAGTTACAATGGTCTACGTATATTGCTATAAAATCATTTATTTACGATTACGACGATATTTCAAAGTTAAAAGTTGGACATGTTTGCTTTTGTTTGGAAAATTTGGGCATGTTTGCTTTTGTTCGAAGCACCTGCGGACATGTTTGCTTTTGTATAAAATAGGGCTACTATTATCACTTGATTGGGATAAAATTATTTTGTGTAGTGTGTACACATATTTTATTGTTACAAACAGACAAAACTTCTAAAACAATTTCTGTAGCTAATGTAACCGTCTTTGGCTTCTAAAGAAATGACAAAGAACTGAAAAGAAATTAAAATTTATATGTACCAGCCATGATCATCTTCTGAAAAGTCACAATTATTTTTTTAGTTCTTGGATATCCATTACAGTTTGATATTCGGCTATTGGTCATCAAGAACAAAGGATTACCACTTCCGGCCAGGAGTATCTGAAGAATTCTCTCCATTTATCTCCTAAAAGTTCAGTCAATAGGCCTGCTACATTAGATCTCTTTCCCAATTGTACACCCCTTTCAAATGAAAACTGCTGAAGGGTAAATTGTACCAGATTGTTAATGAAAAACCACGTTTACAAAGGGTTAAAGCGGGAACTTCATCAAATCTAAAATATTGCTGTGGGTTACCTTTGACTGTATGAATCTTCCTTCCTTTCATTCTTTTCTGAATAATAATTCGCTTCATTTTTCTGATGTTCTTGCACATACTCTTCAAAGTTTTTGTGTCCTTGAGATCCCAATAATAAATAAAATAGGGAACTATGGTGAAGACTTCACAGACGGAATGAACCACGCGGCATGAGTAGTCAAGTGATCGTAAATCTTAACATCTTATTGGTTACACGGACATGTTCTTTATTGCTAGCAACAACGTTGTTGACATATTGGATTTTGCCTGAACTTCTTATGTTTACAAGTAAAATTATTAGAGATATGTTCATTTTTGCTCCTCTACATCAGGACAGAAGATGCAGCTGACGGTCATTTGTATTACTACAATTCTAACTCAATTTTTTTTCGATGGACATATGTGTTTTTGCATGAACGCTCCTCATATAGCATTATCAATAAATAAAAAAGCTTCATAAGAGAAGAGCACTTCAGTTCATGTATGCTTCTTGTGTGATTTGTCCATACAGCACCTACCGAACTGTTAACTTGCCTCCGACCATGCTCTCGATACGCAACATACCACTTCGCACGTTCCTGACATAGCATCGATTATCCTCCGCCCTTGTCTGCAATGCGACCAACGCCTCTGGAGAACGTCCCTGAGAACTGCATCCCCTGTCACACTACACGTTCGGTTTTGTCCTTCTTCTCACAGATCACATAACCACAATTAACTTAAATAATCGCAATCACATGTAACAATTTTTCTAGGGATACTTCCCTGCAACAATCTACTATACAACAATGCATATGGTCTTAAAATTTACGAAATGTCAGTATGATTTGATTTGATTTATTTTCATGTGATATTAAAAAAATGAATATGACGTATGACGGAGAAGTATAATATACGCACTTTTCTTGAGCGCCAGAAATGCTACGTTACCCTTTTACAATACATAGTTGTTTGCTGAATAACGAAAAAACAAAGTAATATTACGAACATTTGAAAACTAGATCTTTTCGCTCCTGATAGAAAAATTATTTCCATCGGTAATCAAACTAAAAATTTGATTTGATAGCAATGCTAACAAAATAGCAACGCATGCCCCAGGCTCTACTTTTACCGCAACTAGCAAAAGCAGAGCACAAAAACAGTGCGCAGAGTGAAGCGACATTTATGTCACGCAGAAAAACAAGAGGTCTTTTCATCATTTACTCACTGGCTCAGGGAAACTGGACAAAAAACACTAGGCCTAATTGTAACAAACAGAATTAGACATACAGAATTTTGACTTAGAAATTGGACTTAATTAATTTCGTACCCCAATATTTTCGTAAATATTTCGATTTTCGAGAATCGAAATCAATGTCGCCTCTGAGTAGCTAAAATGCTAATCTTCATGGTGGCTCAATTGTGACAAAATGTCAAGCGTTTATTTAAGAACTGGCCATAACATGCCTACAGTACGTATTGCGGAATTTTCTTGCGCGCCAGGGAGTAACGGGTTTTAATACATAGTTATAATTTCTTGAGTTTTCTAAATACCCCACGTAAGAATGAATGAAGGATACCAAAGAATAGCAAATTTTTACCTTATTATTCAACGGGTTGTAGGTTTATATCAGAAAAGAATTATCAATTTCATTGATATATTTTTGTAATCAATAGGATCTTGATCTTGACTATATCGATCATATTCAGTTATTGACATCTATTTGACCCCTGGGTCATCACTGACCCCTAGAAAATTTCTTCCACCACATGAGAGCTGATACCGAACCCATAGGGAACCCTGGTTAAACGACAGGCAGGAGAAACGGAAGAACTACAAGGAAACCTCCCTCAAATCCGCGTTGTCGACAACAAATTCCACACGTATCCACCGGATTTTGAACCCCTGAACAAAGGGAGAGAAGGCGAGCGGTGTGACTACACCCCACCCCAGGTGGCGTCACTCTCCATCCGAATAGCCTAAAACTTCATAA
>JAHLJT010008446.1:205106438-205215449 GCA_031308135.1 Acheta domesticus
GGAAATGCTGGCTCTGAGCTGAACTCAGGCCGTGCAAAATGGACTGTGTGCAAATTCTGGAAGAGAGTGAAGAGCGTTTCAAATTATTAGGGACGAACGAGAGGACCAACCCTTGACACGTGAAAAATGACACTTTACTTTTCATTCAATTCAGGGTTTCGTTACTCAGAATATATAATCCTGAAACAAATGAACAAATAAGTTACAAATGGATTGAGATGAAATATTTAAGAAGATTTGGGTGAGTTCGTACAATGGATATGATTATTTGCTACGGAAAGGGACAATGTTAGAAATAATATGCCCACGAGAAAAACTAGAAGAGACATCGAGCAACAACGTAAAGAAACAATACCAGGAATATATCTGAAGGATGATAATTGTCTGTGATTGGGGTCAATGGAGTGTGGAAAAAAAATTACAATTAAGCCTCTGATAACCAAGGGGGGGGGGTAAAAACCTCAAATTTAATTTTTCTCACTGAAAAATCTTTTAATTACCGAGAACGTTAAACATTATTTTTAAGAGGAAATTATTATGCACATTTCAAACAATTTGTAAACATTAATCTATTTGTGAGTTAAAGTGCTTTAAATGACTTCCAATTAAGTTTTTCGGAAACTCAAAAATTATCTGTGAAAAAGCTTCAAATTTTGAATTTATATTAGCGCTTAAATGCCATTTTCTTTAAAATGGCTCCAAATTTTTCAAAGAAAACTCATTTAGAACGAGGTTTTACTGTTATTTAATATTTTTAAAATAATATTTCTGTTCTACTATTAGAAAACGAAAAAAATTAGAAAATGTAAGAAAATGTACTTTGGGTAGCGATAGATGGCGGCTGGCAAGAGTATGTGGCAAGTCCGAATAGCTAGCCAAGGCCAAAGGAAATAGAAAACTAATACGGGAAGGTCTGTGCCATTCTGTAGCACCATTTGTTTCCTGTTAATACATAAATGATATATTTATTAATGTTTAAAATTATAAATTTTTTAATTTTTATTTTTGTGTGCGTGCGATTATTCATTATCTTGGGTTTAAAAATTAGTGGAAAGTTTCCTCATTTGATCCGACTTTTAATTTCTTGTCTTACTACGTACTAATGTAGTAGTACTAATGTAGTAATGATAAGCATTTTGATGCTGCGGTAAAAATCTGTGGTCTTAACTGTAACGTATTTGGATATTTAAAGAACGCAAGAATGACAAAAATTGAAAAAATGTGTTTATTAAAAGTAACATACAATATAACTAGACGATAATGAAGTCCTACATTGAATTGAAAGGACAGTTCTCTGGGGAAAATATTGAAATTCCCAGATTTCTTCAATATTGTTTAAATCTCATTAAACGAATAACATAAACTTATTTTTTAATTCTTATTCGTCTGAATAAGAATTCGAATTATTCGGCTGAGTTGGAACAGACTGATCTAGTGCAACTGCTAGACAATCAGACGGCCTACAATATCACGTTCTATATATATACATTCCATTCCACGGCTTTCTGTTGATGTGAAATACTAAGAAATACTAAATGTTTACCATCCTGCTAATATAAATAAGGTTTTCAAGGCAACCGAAACTAATGAAAAATATTTGTAACGTGTAGCATGAAAGTTGCAATTATTTCATCACTCTAAACACAAGGGCCTACGACATCCAGCACAAAAAAAAGTAATACACCTTACGACAATACATTAACACTCATCCTGTTTATTACAATATGTGGTATGAATAAAAATTAACATTAGCTATTTACTAGGGTTTTCTGAGAATATGCTCAGTAAACGAAAATAGAAGTATTTCTTGCGAGTAGATGATCTTGATCTTTTCAGTGAGGTGTTGAAGGAGATATGCGCATTTTCCTGGCAGACAGCACTTTCAAAACACTTTTTTTGTTTGTTATTTAAGGTCGCATAAACTTATACGTCATTAGCGACCACTATTGGATTTTAACGTTATGGTTTCTATGAAGATGAAACGATATGGTGATGATAAGGGGTGAAAGGACGAACACATAGAACTATGACAAAGGCGGGACTCGAACCCGCGACCCTTCGGCCCGAGATCACTACGGGACTACTGCTTTAGCGATCTCGGACACCAGGCCGGCAAGAAACTGTTGTTGAGGTTATAGACCGTGTTATAGAAATTGCCCCAAATGAATTAAATTTACAAAATTCGAAGAGAAATTTAAAAATAAAACGTTAAGAGCCAGAACAAATACACGTTTAATTCTTCTTATCTGCAGAATGTATTATACGTGTATTTGTTTTTGAAAATAACGATATTTGAAGATGAATGTATTCATAGAAAAGGTTATTCAAGCAAAAATATAATGCAGATAAATGTGGATAGAAATTATATTGTGAATATTGCCCGGCCTGGACCAGTGTAAGAGTCCAGAATATCGAGAAGTTCTAATATTTACGAAATCATGAAAATTAATAATTCCAATGCTTTGATTATTTGAAATGAAGGTTACGGTATCGATTCGGTATAGGTTATCGATCTTTAATTGCTCCAAACATATTGCTAAACACAATCAGAAAAGGCTTATAATATACATAGTTCTTCCTCGGGAGTGTGTGACCATAGAGAGCTGCTTTAGGCAACTGAAACAACGCTTCCTCATTTTATTTGCACTACTACGCGTGAAATTGAAGTTTAAGTTAGAATAATACTCGTCACAATCAAACAACTACAGATTTCATAAACAAAGGCACCGACAGCATGCTAACGAGATAAGTTAAAACAAGTTGTACGGCAGCGCGAATCGGAACAAAATTGCATCAGCTACCTAGACAAATGATAATATCCTCAATTTGCCATGAGAAGATACTCATCACTTACAGAATATTATTATTCATAAGAAGTTGATTCAATTCTTATTAGTCGAAGAATATTCTCAGAACAAATGCTCTTGCTCGTAAGAAGACATTCTTATCAAATGTTTCTTTAGTAATTATACCATCCAATGTTTGATATTCACTGAAAATTGACTAACGATCCTTTAGAGTATCTATAAACTTTAGAAACGACGTGTATGATCCAAATGCTCTAATTCACAGAAATACGTTTGCGATTCAATTTAGAGCAGGTCCAAGTTCGGCAACTGCAACTTGCCCCGACACCCCAACATATTTGGAAGGAGTAATTGAAGTGTATAAGAACAGAAAGATGTTGCACTATTCATAATTTTTATCGTTTCCGTGCGGGATGCTAATTAAATCTCTTTTAAAATAATAGATTTCTTGTCATAGATTTAACAATCTTATCTCCTCTCAATTAATATGTTTTTGGGATGTTTTTTCCGATTACTCCTCCGTCTATGCAATGTTCAACATTATCCGTTCACTTTTCTTAACTTTTACTTTCACTTTTCGATAACAAATAACTGAAAGAGGATCTGTGGATAGAAATAACATTGCTTCATCAATAAGTATCCTTCAGAATATATAGGGAACAAGATTTGTTTTTAAAAGAACATAATATATTATATATTAAACTATTAACCTTCTGATTGCAGTATACATTTTTGTCACGTAAGGGTTTTTCATACTTTTTAGTTTGTTTTAATAGCTGTGAGGCTGCACTTCAGTTTCTTCACTACAGTTCTTGCTGTATAAATTAGAGACTAATGCCGGTAATTATTCCTCCAATGTAAATATTGAAGTTTCATCTTCAGTAAACGAGATATTGTAACTCTTCTGAGCTTTTTCAACATTCATGAGAAATAAATGAAGCTGCTGTAATGAATGACATCCATAAGATTCATATCGCCTCCAATGAAATCGAGCAAATATACGGAGTGCGGATAATATAGTGAACATGCCCGATAACGTAATTATGTTAACAGAGTGGCGCACTGCACAAGCTCCATCCCATAATATCGCCGTAAGTTTTATGATAGGCCTTCCAACATTAATTTTTGTCCTCGCTAAATGCCTTCGAATATCCATAAAAAGCGAAATCAAATGTAAAATGAACATAAACCGAAGGAGCAAGGTAATATTGTGACGCAATATTTTACGATCCCCACGTCAGCGTGGAAGTAATAGAGAACAAGATTTAAGTTATGGACATGTGAAAAGAATGTTTCTATCTGCGATAGAATTAATTAAAACTGGATGTCCGTACTGTTATCTACGATTACCTTATTACTCTGTAGTACTATATCGAAGTAAACGATGTTCCCAAAAGGCGGTATTAGATAGATCATAAGTTTTAATGATCTCCTTGATTTATAAAGTATCTATGAACTTATTCCTTCAATAATCCAGCTGGCAGAACGTGAACCGATGGGAGATTTATGCGTTAAGTTCCTGTCACAGAAATCGCATAAACCAGTGGAGCAAACGTACATTAATATTAAATTATTGCCACCATTTTCTGCCTATATTCAAATTTTTCGATTCCCTTAAGTGAATCCCTTAAAATGAATCACTTTAGCAATAAAATACATTTCTGTTGTTCGTAATATATCTGTGTCTATATTACATGAGCCGGGAACGCAAGAAAACTTTGTGAAAATTGTAGTATGCGGACGGCAGTTCAAAGTTGCCGCGCTAACTGCGCGGCAAAGAGCGCCGGCAGCATGTTCCCGCCTCCGGCAGCGCGCAGCACAGAGCGTCGGCATCAGGCGCGCTGAGCTTCGTCAAGCGCGCCAAGGGTGTGCTCAGAAACCAGCCACGCCTGTTACCTGGGCTCCGCGCATTGGTGAACCGGCCAATCAGGGGAAGCCGCGGGAAGCCTTGCGCGGGAGCTGGCCCAAATAAAAGGACGCCGACGGAGGATCACCGGCAGTAGAGCGCTCGGCGTGGTTTCAGCCAGATGGCATATTGTTTTTTTTGTATATGAAGTTTTGTGGTAACTGTACATAGCGGCCGAGTTGGCCCAGATTTTTGTAAATAAATATTCTTATGGAAAGTGAGTGTTTTTGAGTTATAACAGTGGCGACGAGTAAAAAGGAGAATGAACGCGGAACAATTTTCACAACTGATGGCGTGTCTACAGCAGCAACAGCAGCAGCAGATGGCGATGATGGTGCAGACATTGCAGCAAGCGGCAATTTCCTCACGACCGAGCAGCCCAGCCCCGCCGTTCGCAACTTACGATGCAGCAGAGGAAACCTGCGAAGAATATGTGGCCAGATTGGAGCAACATTTGTTATGCTATGATATTAAAGAGGAATCTCGTAAAAGAGCATTTTTTTCTGGCCACAATCGGCGCACCGTTAAATAGGTTGTTACGTAAGTTAAGCAAGGAAGAAGAGATTTCGCAGGTGTCATACGATATACTTAAACAGCGGCTGCTAGCTCATTTTTCGAGGGAGACGCATTTAGTGGCGGCACGCTACAAGTTTTATTCATCCAGAATGAAGCCAGGCCAAACGCATGCCGATTGGGCGACGGAGTTTGAAGGGTTTGGCTAAGCGTTGTGCGTTTGAATGCAACACAGAGAAATCGTATGCGGAGTCATTGATACGGGACATGTTGGTAATGCATACGCCGGAAAAAGAAGTTCGGTGGGCATTATTGCAACAAAACAACCCGTCTTTGGAAGACGCCTTAAAATTAGCAACATCGTATGAGGTAACGAAGCATACGGCGCATCAGATGACGTTAGGCGATAGAGCAGCAAGAGATGTAGAGGAAATGAGTGTACAGGAGGAAAATTGGGTAGCCAAGCCACGAAGCAGGAAGCAGCAGGAGAAGAAAAGTCCTTCCACCAGCAGAGGCAAGCTATTGAAGTCTTGTAGACAGTGTTTTTATTAGTCACGACAGGAAGGTTTGCAGATTCCTCAGAGCGGAGTGCTACAAGTGCGGTAAGAAAGGGCATATTAGAGAAGTGTGCAACAGTGGTTCTGCTGAAAACAGACGACAAGAAATGGACATCGATGAGGTGAGCGGGCACGTCAGAGAAGGACGCAGCAGTGGTTATGCCGAAAGCCAGCGGCAAGAAAGAGGCATCGATGAAGGGGATGGTGATTGTATTTATTCAGTTATGCAGTGTGATGACAAAAGTAAATTGTTTGTAAACTTGGAAATAGGTGGTAAATCTGTATTATTCCAGGTGGATACAGGTGCAGCAGCAACTCTAATAAGCATGACTACTTATGAGCAGCTGGGTTCTCCGCCTTGCGCCTCGCTGAACACAGTTTTTTATGGATATGCTAGACAGAGAATCAAGACGAAAGGTAAGATAAGCCTGCTAGCGAAATACAAAGCGATGGAAAGACAAGTAACACTGGTGGTTGTGGACAGTCGTGATGCGGTTAACATTCTAGGAATGGATGTTTTCACAATTTTTGGATTTACGGTTCAGGACGCGTTTGTCATTCAGACTAGCGCCCTGCCAAAGGAGGTAAAGAATGTGATAGATTTGAATTCAGAAGTTTTTTCGGAGCAATTGGGAAAATGCAAATTTTTTGAGGCGCATTTGCAGTTGAAGAAAGATGCCACCCCTAAATTTTTTAAAGCACGACCTGTTCCCCTGGCAGTGAAAGATAAAGTAAAAAAGGAAATCGACAGGTTAGTAGATTTGGACGTCTTGACCCCCGTCAGTACTAGTGCATGGGCAACTCCAGTAGTCATAGTAAAAAAGAAAGACGGTAAAATTAGAATGTGCGGAGATTTCAAGAGCACCGTTAATGCGCAACTCATGGTAGAGCAGTTCCCCATCCCCAGAGCAGAAGAGCTTTTTCAGAAGCTAGCGGGCGGGCAGAGATTTTCAAAAATAGATTTGCGGGACGCGTATCTGCAGATCCCGTTAGATGAAGAGTCTGCGAACTTATTGGTAATTAACACACCGTTCGGGCTTTACCGATACAACCGGTTGCCTTTCGGGGTCGCTTCAGCTGCGGCTATTTTCCCAGCGCTGCCTGCATACGCTGACAGCCCAGGTGAAGGGCAGCGCCAACTACCTAGATGATATAGTGGTAACGGGCGAGTCGGAGGAGGAACATCTACAAAACTTGAATCTCTTATTAAAGACTTTAAATGAATGGGGCCTAAGGGTTAACTTGGATAAGTGTGATTTTTTTAAAGAACAGATTACTTATCTAGGTCACGTGTTGGATAGCTCGGGGATCAGGCCAACCGGAGAAAACTCAACGGCGATTCAGCAGCTTCCGGTTCCTGTTAATTTGCAGCAGCTACAGTCATTTCTGGGAAGATTAATTACTATGGCAAATTTATCAAGAACATGGCGGAAATAGCAGCACCCCTCAACGCGTTGCGTAAGAAAGGCGTAAAATGGCATTGGTCGGCAGATTGTGACAAGGCATTTCGGAGGTTGAAAGAGAATTTAATGCAGGCAGTTAAATTGGAACATTTTTTGCCAGATAGAACGACTATACTAGCTGTAGATGCATCAGAATATGGTATTGGGGGCAGTCCTTTCGCAGAAGGATGCTAAGGGTGTTGAGCGGCCAATTGCTTGTGTGTCAAAAACGTTGAATGTTCACCAGAAGAATTACTCTCAGATAGAAAAAGAAGCTTTAGCAATTGTATACGGCGTGAGAAAATTCAACGAATACTTGTATGGGTCAAAGTTCATAATCATTACTGATCATAAGCCGTTGGTGTCTTTGTTCTCGCCACACAAGCGTATCCCAGATAATACGGCGCGTAAGATGCAAAGGTGGGCGCTTTTCCTGTCTGATTATAGTTACAGGATACTTTACAGATCTACATATCAGCATGCTAACGCAGATGCACTATCCCGTCTTCCGCAAGGGCCGGATGCAACTTTTGACTCTGAGGACATCGCCGGTCTCCAGCTGGACCAAGCCGAAGAGGAGGCAGTATCAGGTTTTCCAGTCTCGTCATATCAAGTGGCAAAGGAAACAAAGAAGGATCCGCAGCTCAGGCAAGTGCTGTACCACGTGCAAACTGGTTGGTCCAGCGCGCATAGGCGAACCAGGGCGCTGACGGAATGGTATAAGCTCCAACACAGGCTGTCGGTTAAGGGCGGCGTATTATTACTGGCTAGCGATGAAGGAGTTAGGGTAGTGATTCCGCATAAGTTGCGACCAAAGGTATTACGCCTTTTACATGAGGGTCATTGGGGTATAGCCAGGACAAAGCAAGCAGCCCGCCGTTATTGTTATTGGCCAGGAATAACCAAAGATATAGAGGAGATGAGCAAGCATTGCGAAGCATGCCAAACTAGTCAGGCAGCGCCGAGAGCGGATTTAAGCTCATGGCCCCAACCCTGCGAGCCGTGGGACCGCATACATGTAGATTTTGCGGGTCCTTTCTTAGGGCATATGTGGTTGTTAGTAGTGGACGCATTGTCAAATTATCCGTACGTGATGCGCATGCAACACACAACTGCACCACATACAATAGATGCTTTGAAGAAAGTTTTCGTAACAGAAGGCCTCCCACGAGTATTGATCTCCGATAACGGCCCGCAGTTCATATCAGCGGAATTTCAAAAATTTTGTAAAAGTAGCGGGATACAGCACATTTTGGCTCCACCGTTCCATCCTCAGTCAAATGGAGAGGTGGAAAGATTAGTGCAGACGTTCAAGTCAGCCATGCTTAAAGCAACTAGAGCGGGTGCATCAGTAGAGCAGGCGTTACTTAGCATGTTGACCACCTATAGGACGTTACCAAATATGTCAGGTAGAAGCCCCGCTCAAGTATTGCATGGTCGGCAGCCCCGTACCTTATTGTCCTTGTTATTTCCGGAAGAAGTGCCAGTGTCAACCAAAGGCGCTAAATTCAAGAGAGGAGATAAGGTACTGGTAAGAGTGTACGGAAGTAATTGTAAGTGGCAACCAGCAATAGTAACTGCAATAAGAGGAGGCAGAGTTTACGTCCTCAGGACAGAAGATAGATCAATCTCTCGGCATCAATCACAGATTAGGAGACGGTACTACGATTCTGTAGTAGATAAGCAACAGGCGGGGGGGGCAGCGCAGAGCAGGGCAACAGAAAGTGTAATGCGTTTTCCCTTTTCAAGCCAGCAGGAGGAGCGGCCCACACTGGATTCCGGCGCAACCATCGAGGAGCCATCTCTACAGTCGCAGCAGCGGCCGGCATTGCGGAGGAGCAACCGACTGCGTCGTTTCACCCCCTACATCACAACTTCGGTGGGGAGGGTGTAGTATGCGGACGGCAGTTCAAAGTTGCCGCGCTAACTGCGCGGCAAAGAGCGCCGGCAGCATGTTCCCGCCTCCGGCAGCGCGCAGCACAGAGCGTCGGCATCAGGCGCGCTGAGCTTCGTCAAGCGCGCCAAGGGTGTGCTCAGAAACCAGCCACGCCTGTTACCTGGGCTCCGCGCATTGGTGAACCGGCCAATCAGGGGAAGCCGCGGGAAGCCTTGCGCGGGAGCTGGCCCAAATAAAAGGACGCCGACGGAGGATCACCGGCAGTAGAGCGCTCGGCGTGGTTTCAGCCAGATGGCATATTGTTTTTTTTGTATATGAAGTTTTGTGGTAACTGTACATAGCGGCCGAGTTGGCCCAGATTTTTGTAAATAAATATTCTTATGGAAAGTGAGTGTTTTTGAGTTATAACAAAAATGTTGTGTGTTTCATTATAAACTAATCCTTATTTTCTGATCAATCAAATACTTTAATCTCCAAGAGATACATATAAATGTGGCGATAAACATTCGCATCTATCATTTAATATTTTTCCATGTTCTCCCGAAAACCTTTACAACTATTGCGTAGTGGTTTTTCTGAAGTTTTCTCACACTTTGGTCATTGCAGAAAGAGATTACTTCTCTGCAATCTAATCGAAATGTCATGTGACGGTTTCGTGGATTGAGGTCGACAGAGTCAAATATTCCATTACTCTCTGACAGCTGTGGAAATCGTGTATGCAACGCTCACAGTACAACTGACAGCATCAAAAGAGTACATCTGTTCACAATGTTGTAACACGGAGTGGTTTTATTTGTATGACTACCTACACGTTTCATGTGCTCTTTTGAATAGTCGGCGTTTGTATGCGTTGACGCACAATATTCTTTAATGGTTGCTATAATGAGAACTATT
The DNA here is from genome assembly GCA_031308135.1 of Acheta domesticus. Taxonomy (NCBI): domain Eukaryota; kingdom Metazoa; phylum Arthropoda; class Insecta; order Orthoptera; family Gryllidae; genus Acheta; species Acheta domesticus. The sequence continues at coordinate 205,116,455 of JAHLJT010008446.1, forward strand.
ACATACATCTCAAACCGATGATGTGTTAACGCGTTTAATTCTATAGGTGTCTGAAAAGTGTTTAAAAAGAAATTGTAGGTCGAGGAAATGAAACAGACTTCTGGACTTCTGAAAACAAGGGAGAAATGTGACGAAAACTACAAACAGAACATTGAGTGGTTGATCATTCTGTCCTTTCTAAATCAGAAGAAAGTACATCAGATGAACGTTAATGTCTGTACTCTAACACTTGTATCACTAGTTTTTGAATCATCAACAATGTTTAAAAATGTCGATAGTTTCAGTCGGGTACAGATTCATAATAAAGACGAACTAAAAGATGTCATCAAACTACAATTATAAATTATTGTTTCGTTTGATTCTAAAATTCTTTAAAACATAAAACCTCCCAACTACTTACGGAGAGAGTTATTCTCATCATTGAATGGTATTCTCATCATATATCATTACATTAACAGATACAAACATTTTAATACATTTATTGATACAATGGGAACGAAGAATTTCTATAATACTGATTCATAAAATAAAAATATTTATATATTTGCTACACTGTCTAATATTCTTTATTAAGCGCAAGATATAACCGTCGTATTTGAAATTGAGGAATAAATATCTAATTTTACCTTGTACACAACAAGCTAAGGAGGGATGACGGATTAAGTAATCCGTTCTATGTATAAGACACTATGCACACAAAACCCATTCATTGTATTATTGCGGGATAGGTTATTACCCACCAGGGATTCATCAAACATAATTAAGATGAAAAGCATTGAAGTTTGTTTAATATGTCATAATTCGACATGCAAACTACATATTGTGCTGCAACACGCTTTAATGTCGAACACAACTTGGAAATGATTCGTCATTTGGGGCAACGTTTGAGGAAAGTTTAAGTCAACGTTTGGGGGAAAAACTTAAAAAACAAAATATTTCTAGATGTTAACAAAATTCCAAATATAATAATTAAAAGACTTCCAAAACAAGTAATTAGTTCTTTAACAGTAATATACAATTCTTGCCTCAGATTAAATTATTACCCACAATCCTAGAAAAGGCACTGATAATACCCATTGCAAAACCAAGTAAAGACCATTCAAAATCTGAGAATTATCGAGCAATAAGTCTACTTCCAACGCTTTCAAAAATTTTCGAAAAACTAATACAAAAGAGAATCAATACATTAATAAACAGTAACAATATTATACCCGCGTCACAATTTGGTTTCCGCAATAACCATTCAATAACACATCAACTACTAAGACTATAATAATGTTATTTTTTATTTCAATTACTAGAACTCCTTAAGTAAAAACAATATTTCAAATCTCGATGTACATATTTTACTACGAACATTCAACAGACAATGGCTATATCAGCTTCCACAGATAATAGAGGCACACAAAAAAAAGTTGTCAGACCCGAAGACTTGACACATGTTTCCCAATGTCTTTCGAAGCGCTGAATCCAAATCTGAAGCCAGAATTGCGCCACCACCCTCCCATTTTTTAAAACCGGAAAAACCACCGTGAAAGTGTATTTTTTTCGCGGGTTGTTGTCAGATCCAAAGACATGACACTTGTCCGTGACACCGAAACAGAAGCCAGAATTTTTCCACCACCGTCCAGTTTTTTTTAAATCGCAAAAAAACGGTAAAATTACAGTTTACAATATCACGGTGGTTTTCCGCGATTTAAAAGTGTAGTATGCGGACGGCAGTTCAAAGTTGCCGCGCTAACAGCGCGGCAAAGAGCGCCGGCAGCATGTTCCCGCCTCCGGCAGCGCGCAGCACAGAGCGTCGGCATCAGGCGCGCTGAGCTTCGTCAAGCGCGCCAAGGGTGTGCTCAGAAACCAGCCACGCCTGTTACCTGGGCTCCGCGCACTGGTGAACCCGCCAATCAGGGGAAGCCGCGGGAAGCCTTGCGCGGGAGCTGGCCCAAATAAAAGGACGCCGGCGGAGGATCACCGGCAGTAGAGCGCTCGGCGTGGTTTCAGCCAGATGGCAGATTGTTTTTTGTATATGAAGTTTTGTGGTAACTGTACATAGCGGCCGAGTTGGCCCAGATTTTTGTAAATAAATATTCTTATGGAAAGTGAGTGTTTTTGAGTTATAACAGTGGCGACGAGTAAAAAGGAGAATGAACGCGGAACAATTTTCACAACTGATGGCGTGTCTACAGCAGCAACAGCAGCAGCAGATGGCGATGATGGTGCAGACATTGCAGCAAGCGGCAATTTCGTCACGACCGAGCAGCCCAGCCCCGCCGTTCGCAACTTACGATGCAGCAGAGGAAACCTGCGAAGAATATGTGGCCAGATTGGAGCAACATTTGTTATGGTATGATATTAAAGAGGAATCTCGTAAAAGAGCATTTTTTCTGGCCACAATCGGCGCACCGTTAAATAGGTTGTTACGTAAGTTAAGCAAGGAAGAAGAGATTTCGCAGGTATCATACGATATACTTAAACAGCGGCTGCTAGCTCATTTTTCGAGGGAGACGCATTTAGTGGCGGCACGCTACAAGTTTTATTCATCCAGAATGAAGCCAGGCCAAACGCATGCCGATTGGGCGACGGAGTTGAAGGGTTTGGCGAAGCGTTGTGCGTTTGAATGCAACACAGAGAAATCGTATGCGGAGTCATTGATACGGGACATGTTGGTAATGCATACGCCGGAAAAAGAAGTTCGGTGGGCATTATTGCAACAAAACAACCCGTCTTTGGAAGACGCCTTAAAATTAGCAACATCGTATGAGGTAACGAAGCATACGGCGCATCAGATGACATTAGGCGATAGAGCAGCAAGAGATGTAGAGGAAATGAGTGTACAGGAGGAAAATTGGGTAGCCAAGCCACGAAGCAGGAAGCAGCAGGAGAAGAAAAGTCCTTCCACCAGCAGAGGCAAGCTATTGAAGTCTTGTAGACAGTGTTTTATTAGTCACGACAGGAAGGTTTGCAGATTCCTCAGAGCGGAGTGCTACAAGTGCGGTAAGAAAGGGCATATTAGAGAAGTGTGCAACAGTGGTTCTGCTGAAAACAGACGACAAGAAATGGACATCGATGAGGTGAGCGGGCACGTCAGAGAAGGACGCAGCAGTGGTTATGCCGAAAGCCAGCGGCAAGAAAGAGGCATCGATGAAGGGGATGGTGATTGTATTTATTCAGTTATGCAGTGTGATGACAAAAGTAAATTGTTTGTAAACTTGGAAATAGGTGGTAAATCTGTATTATTCCAGGTGGATACAGGTGCAGCAGCAACTCTAATAAGCATGACTACTTATGAGCAGCTGGGTTCTCCGCCTTGCGCCTCGCTGAACACAGTTTTTTATGGATATGCTAGACAGAGGATCAAGACGAAAGGTAAGATAAGCCTGCTAGCGAAATACAAAGCGATGGAAAGACAAGTAACACTGGTGGTTGTGGACAGTCGTGATGCGGTTAACATTCTAGGAATGGATGTTTTCACAATTTTTGGATTTACGGTTCAGGACGCGTTTGTCATTCAGACTAGCGCCCTGCCAAAGGAGGTAAAGAATGTGATAGATTTGAATTCAGAAGTTTTTTCGGAGCAATTGGGAAAATGCAAATTTTTTGAGGCGCATTTGCAGTTGAAGAAAGATGCCACCCCTAAATTTTTTAAAGCACGACCTGTTCCCCTGGCAGTGAAAGATAAAGTAAAAAAGGAAATCGACAGGTTAGTAGATTTGGACGTCTTGACCCCCGTCAGTACTAGTGCATGGGCAACTCCAGTAGTCATAGTAAAAAAGAAAGACGGTAAAATTAGAATGTGCGGAGATTTCAAGAGCACCGTTAATGCGCAACTCATGGTAGAGCAGTTCCCCATCCCCAGAGCAGAAGAGCTTTTTCAGAAGCTAGCGGGCGGGCAGAGATTTTCAAAAATAGATTTGCGGGACGCGTATCTGCAGATCCCGTTAGATGAAGAGTCTGCGAACTTATTGGTAATTAACACACCGTTCGGGCTTTACCGATACAACCGGTTGCCTTTCGGGGTCGCTTCAGCTGCGGCTATTTTCCAGCGCTGCCTGCATACGCTGACAGCCCAGGTGAAGGGCAGCGCCAACTACCTAGATGATATAGTGGTAACGGGCGAGTCGGAGGAGGAACATCTACAAAACTTGAATCTCTTATTAAAGACTTTAAATGAATGGGGCCTAAGGGTTAACTTGGATAAGTGTGATTTTTTTAAAGAACAGATTACTTATCTAGGTCACGTGTTGGATAGCTCGGGGATCAGGCCAACCGGAGAAAACTCAACGGCGATTCAGCAGCTTCCGGTTCCTGTTAATTTGCAGCAGCTACAGTCATTTCTGGGGAAGATTAATTACTATGGCAAATTTATCAAGAACATGGCGGAAATAGCAGCACCCCTCAACGCTTTGCGTAAGAAAGGCGTAAAATGGCATTGGTCGGCAGATTGTGACAAGGCATTTCGGAGGTTGAAAGAGAATTTAATGCAGGCAGTTAAATTGGAACATTTTTTGCCAGATAGAACGACTATACTAGCTGTAGATGCATCAGAATATGGTATTGGGGCAGTCCTTTCGCAGAAGGATGCTAAGGGTGTTGAGCGGCCAATTGCTTGTGTGTCAAAAACGTTGAATGTTCACCAGAAGAATTACTCTCAGATAGAAAAAGAAGCTTTAGCAATTGTATACGGCGTGAGAAAATTCAATGAATACTTGTATGGGTCAAAGTTCATAATCATTACTGATCATAAGCCGTTGGTGTCTTTGTTCTCGCCACACAAGCGTATCCCAGATAATACGGCGCGTAAGATGCAAAGGTGGGCGCTTTTCCTGTCTGATTATAGTTACAGGATACTTTACAGATCTACATATCAGCATGCTAACGCAGATGCACTATCCCGTCTTCCGCAAGGGCCGGATGCAACTTTTGACTCTGAGGACATCGCCTGTCTCCAGCTGGACCAAGCCGAAGAGGAGGCAGTATCAGGTTTTCCAGTCTCGTCATATCAAGTGGCAAAGGAAACAAAGAAGGATCCGCAGCTCAGGCAAGTGCTGTACCACGTGCAAACTGGTTGGTCCAGCGCGCATAGGCGAACCAGGGCGCTGACGGAATGGTATAAGCTCCAACACAGGCTGTCGGTTAAGGGCGGTGTATTATTACTGGCTAGCGATGAAGGAGTTAGGGTAGTGATTCCGCATAAGTTGCGACCAAAGGTATTACGCCTTTTACATGAGGGTCATTGGGGTATAGCCAGGACAAAGCAAGCAGCCCGCCGTTATTGTTATTGGCCAGGAATAACCAAAGATATAGAGGAGATGAGCAAGCATTGCGAAGCATGCCAAACTAGTCAGGCAGCGCCGAGAGCGGATTTAAGCTCATGGCCCCAACCCTGCGAGCCGTGGGACCGCATACACGTAGATTTTGCGGGTCCTTTCTTAGGGCATATGTGGTTGTTAGTAGTGGACGCATTGTCAAATTATCCGTACGTGATGCGCATGCAACACACAACTGCACCACATACAATAGATGCTTTGAAGAAAGTTTTCGTAACAGAAGGCCTCCCACGAGTATTGATCTCCGATAACGGCCCGCAGTTCATATCAGCGGAATTTCAAAAATTTTGTAAAAGTAGCGGGATACAGCACATTTTGGCTCCACCGTTCCATCCTCAGTCAAATGGAGAGGTGGAAAGATTAGTGCAGACGTTCAAGTCAGCCATGCTTAAAGCAACTAGAGCGGGTGCATCAGTAGAGCATGCGTTACTTAGCATGTTGACCACCTATAGGACGTTACCGAATATGTCAGGTAGAAGCCCCGCTCAAGTATTGCATGGTCGGCAGCCCCGTACCTTATTGTCCTTGTTATTTCCGGAAGAAGTGCCAGTGTCAACCAAAGGCGCTAAATTCAAGAGAGGAGATAAGGTACTGGTAAGAGTGTACGGAAGTAATTGTAAGTGGCAACCAGCAATAGTAACTGCAGTAAGAGGAGGCAGAGTTTACGTCCTCAGGACGGAAGATAGAGCAATCTCTCGGCATCAATCACAGATTAGGAGACGGTACTACGATTCTGGAGTAGATAAGCAACAGGCGGGGGGGGCCAGCGCAGAGCAGGGCAACAGAAAGTGTAATGCGTTTTCCCTTTTCAAGCCAGCAGGAGGAGCGGCCCACACTGGATTCCGGCGCAACCATCGAGGAGCCATCTCTACAGTCGCAGCAGCGGCCGGCATTGCGGAGGAGCAACCGACTGCGTCGTTTCACCCCCTACATCACAACTTCGGTGGGGAGGGTGTAGTATGCGGACGGCAGTTCAAAGTTGCCGCGCTAACAGCGCGGCAAAGAGCGCCGGCAGCATGTTCCCGCCTCCGGCAGCGCGCAGCACAGAGCGTCGGCATCAGGCGCGCTGAGCTTCGTCAAGCGCGCCAAGGGTGTGCTCAGAAACCAGCCACGCCTGTTACCTGGGCTCCGCGCACTGGTGAACCCGCCAATCAGGGGAAGCCGCGGGAAGCCTTGCGCGGGAGCTGGCCCAAATAAAAGGACGCCGGCGGAGGATCACCGGCAGTAGAGCGCTCGGCGTGGTTTCAGCCAGATGGCAGATTGTTTTTTTGTATATGAAGTTTTGTGGTAACTGTACATAGCGGCCGAGTTGGCCCAGATTTTTGTAAATAAATATTCTTATGGAAAGTGAGTGTTTTTGAGTTATAACAAAAAGAAAATGAAGAGTGGTGGCGGAATTATGGCTTCAGATTCGAATTTAGTGCGTCGGCATACATAGAGAAACGTGTCAAGTCATTGGGTTTGACAACAACCAGCAAAAACAAAATATACAATTCCACGATGTTTTTTTTTAATAAAAAATGCGATGGCGGATTTCTGGCTTCAGTTTCTGATTAAACGCGTCGAAATACATAGAGAAACATGTCTCAAGTCTTTGGGTCTGACAATTTTTTTTGTGCGCCTGTATAATCATAGAGAAAATTAGGTTCAAGTAGACAAAAAAAAGAGTGGTACTTCGTATCACATTATGGATACAGAGCAGTAATTCTCAAATATTCTCACTGTTAAAAAAATAGAGAACGAATGAGACATGAGACAGTTTTCACAGGGACGTTTTTTCGTTGCTTTTTATTAACTCACGCGAAGTGGTAGGCTAACGTGTGATGTTCTAGGTTACACAGAGATTATAAGAATCTGGAGTTTTAGAATCACGTTTTTAAAACATATTTTTATAGATCGAATGAAGGTCAAATTAATGAATTTTATAGGTTGTCCTGGTAAACACAATGTGTTTACTGTAAATGCTACTCGTATTTATTAATGTATATTACGTGAATATTATTTATGTTCATCGACATAGTTTACGTTGTCAAAATAATACAAATAACGAGCAGATAGTATTTTGTAGTTATTTTTCAAACAATGTCATTTACTTTTCCATTCATTGCTACAAATTAATTTACGAGGTTACAATCGGCGGAATGAGATCTTAGAGATATATTGTTCTCATTCATCTGTGGTTAAATCTGTTCTTCTACATGTCCCGTGTGGATATTTTTAATTAATACACCTCACGAGAATAAAGCAGAAATAATTGGAAGGTTTTGTGATCGTATTTTCCCTTTGGGTCTCTTAATGTTTCTTTAGGGATTTACGACGAATATATTTTCCAAATGCGAATTTAATAGAGAGAAAGGATTCGCAAAATGAGCTAAAATATGGAGCTACGAGTAATTCAGAGAGTCGTAAAAGAGCTGATAGTAACTGAAAATGAAATGTTCTAATAATTATCAATATATCAAAACAAATTTTGTATATTGTGTTCACGCGTTTCTTACAAATGTTTTAAATCAAGGATACCAGTTCATCTTTTCGTCCTTTTAATTTATGATACATCCACTTGGTCAAACCCCAACAGAGAACGAAGTCTACAAACAAGACTATGTAATCTAGGAATCGCTAATAAATGAGTAGTAACGGCAGCGTCTAAAATACACAACTAGGAGGGAGAGGAAGATAAAGAAATTAAAATATAATCGACTAATGATGATGATGATGATGATGATAATAATAATAATAATAATAATAATAATAACAATAAGAGTGCACTTACAGGAATGCCATCAGCGCATACTGGATGTATAAAGTTAAAATTACTACAGCGCGCAGGTCGTGAGACGTTTCTCCAGAAATGGATGTGCATAGGGAACAAGTGAGATAGAACGGTTAATTTCAGCCGAAAAAAGCTCGCTAGTGGCCCAAATTCACACGAGTCCGGAATGAGGTTGCCAAAGTAACGTTCACACACTTAAAAGGAACGCAAGAGAAGGATACTCTTGGTTTAAGGTTGGATGCAAAGTAGACTGAAAGGCACGAATGACAATGTCATCTGTACCTTCCGGTGATAGGGAGGATTGGTTCCACATCCTTTTAAATTGCTGTGCTACAGAAACGGAGAGAAAAATGAATGGGAATGGGGAACTATTACTTCTAACTCAGAAACGTAACTTTCGCCCTGAACATATTAGGTTATTATAGGTCTCATTTTATGAAAGAATTAGGAACATTCCTAGGAAAGGTTGGGACAATTAAGGAAACGGAAATTGGGGAGTGAGAAAACAGCAATGGTTAGTAGTATGAGTGGACCATAGACTTAAGAGGAAATAAATCAAATAATAAGTAAGCAATGATTAAGGTAATCATTAATAAGTTAGTAAATTGATAAGTAACTTATTAAATAACAAAGTAAGTAAATCAAGTAAATCAATACACAAAGACGAAAACCATCAGATAATTAAATCAGCCCTTTGGGGGCAAATGGGAGTAGGTGTCCGATAATTAAGCGCAAAGATGTGGACGATCTTTTTTTAAAAAAATGTATATTTTATGTAGGATTGTTTTACAAAGTTCAGTTCATATGAAACTCTTGATTTGTATTATTGACTTGACGAGGGGAATCTCCAAGCACCTCTAAAAATCATTAAGATTGACAAATATGTTCAGAAAATAATGTGTAGGATATCTGTTTTGTTTACTCTAGTAGGGTTTTCGTTATATTTTCCTATGTTAATATGATTTTTTTGATTAAATGAGAGTAAGATTCAATATAAATTATTGGCAAGAAAGCGTATGTGGTGTGCGATGGGTGCGATGCGTGGTGTGCGATGCGATAGGTTAAGTTCGTGGTGTAATTGTATATTGGAAGTAAACCAGGGGACTTGGGTGATGGTTCTTATGTATTTGTTCTGTATTATTTGAATTTTGTTGACATTAAATTTAGCCGTATTTGTGCAAATTGGACTAGCGTACAGGAGAAGAGGTCTTATGATTGTTTTATACAAGGTGACGCCATTATTTAGAGAAAATTTACTGTTATTTATATGTGGTTTTAACTTTATTATTTTTTCTTTGGTTTGTTGACCATGTGTATTTTCCAGTTGAGTGTAGTGTCCATGTGGAAGCCAAGGTACTTAAAAGCACTGTTATGAGGAGTCCAAGGGATTGTGTTGTTCATTTTCAACGGAGTGGGGAAGAAATATGGCCTGAATGTGAGGATTTTAGATTTAGATTTCGAGAGGTTGATTTTGATCTTTCGTTTTGTTGCCCAGGTTTCTATTTTATTTAAATGAAATTGAATTTCTTTAGGAAAGTAATTAATTAAGGAGTGGGACATGTAGATTACGGTATCATCTGCAAACTGGACCATGTTAGTTAATCTTGATGTAGGCACATCGGCTATGTGCAAGTTATAGAGTGATGGAGAGAGAGGTTATTCTTGAGGTAGACTAGCTGTGGTAGGTCGGAGATTCAAATTTTTATTTTCTATTGTAACTGATCTTCATATATTTCCTCTTGATGGAGGGATGAATGGTTTTGAAAACCACGGAAAACTTTGTTGTTTGGGTCCTTATATTGTAGCGGTCCTGAATCCGCTCAGGAACGCTTACAAATTGGCAAGAGTAAGACATCGTCTGCGAGACCTGCCTCGCCTTTTCAGCGGTGGCTGGAGGGGAGGCTGGAGGGGTGAGGCGCTGCCCCTACTCGGGGAAGAGGCTCGTTGCATCGGTCTCAGAACGTTTCTGGAACTCGGAGCGGTAGGTTGTACGCTAATAGTCTGGCCGCGAACTCACGTAAGCGAGGATGAAGAGGTTGCTGTGAGCACGTGCCTTGGCCTACGATAGTACGTGCGCCGCCACATTACTTCGCTGGGAGTTTTGCGCTAGTGGCGAACGCCACGGCCACTGGATTCAGGTCGGAGTTCAAGATAATATAATTTTGAATAGGACGTTATAAAAAAGTAGTAAGAAGTGGAAAGTAATTGACTATAGTATTCAGTTTGGTGGATTATCCCTGAAGTTCACTATCAAAGTCTATTACCATTAACATTTTTGCTTATTGACCGGCATACCCGTTCCATTGGTATTTCCATGGTCATTGTGAACTACTTTTTCAAAAGACATTAGAAGTAATGTGCCTTTCTTAGAGGAGAACCGCATTGATTTGTGGAAGAAACTTGTTTGGTTAATAATACGCGAGTGCAGTTTCTGTTTTAAAAGAAAACGTGGATAATGGTGTTAAACTCGAGTTGAGTTGTAAAACACATTGTGATACTTGTGAATAATTAAATGGGTATGAAACATAATTGCTATGAGCTGTGGAAAAATATAAGGGAACAGTAATGCATCTTTTCGTAGGAGAGAACGTCACCGAAGTGCGAAAGAATCTCATGCTAATGAAATGCTAGTGCAGCTGTTACCTTCAAACCTTTAATGATAACGTTTAAATTCCAGTCGTTATGAAACAATTTGGGCCATTTGTGAATAGTTCGCAGAGTATTAATGTATGTGCTATGAATGGTTGGAAAAGTTAAATGAACTTAGATGCCTGTAAATATTTATTGAAACTTGGATGTTTGTGGAGTAAAAACAATACATATTCTTTCCAATTTCAACCAAAGGTGTAGGTTGTAAAGAACTGTTAATTTGTAGCATTTCAATTGTGATAAATGAACACGTGTAGTTTGTTTCATGCAATTTTGGGTAACATTTCGTGTTCTTAAAACTATTTATTCATTTCAATTCTGATAAATGAACACGTGTAGTTTGTTTCATGCAACTTTTGGCAACATTTCGTGTTTTTAAAACTATGTATTCATTTCAATTGTATGTGAAATATTCCATGGTAATTCCAGTGAATTCTTTGCAAAGAATCTACTAAAGAGTGATTATGCAGTATATGTGCGTGGATGGTTAACTGCAATTCCTGTAAACTGAAAGCACCACGGCATTTTACGCCTGAAATACCGGTGATATTTCCTGTAAAGTAATTTCGTGTGCACTCATCTCACTTGAGATAACTTTTATTCACTTTATTGAATTTCAATTCATTTTTCTTGTTTTGTCTAAGAAGACATTGATAGGATTTTTACTAGTGCCTATTTGAAATTCATATTTTGCAGTTAATTATCCCTTCCAACGCATTTTTTTGTAATGATCAAGGGTTTTTGCTTGTTTTTTTTATTCTATGGCCAATGTTGCTGTCATACTGTATTTTTGTGTTTTGCCATCAAAGCTTATTTAATTAAATGTTGTTCTGTGGTAACGGCTTTGTGTTTATTTTTTCAAAATTTCAAGAAAAGAGCCACTTCCCCACGAATTCCCAACAACCGACCCATACGGTTGGTCACAATATGAATGAAATTGTTTTTCAGTTACGAAATACTTAATTGCTCTATTAAAGTCTTCTATTTTTTGGAAGTTCACTTTATCTTTGTTATTGTTATATGTTACGGTGAATTGAGCACTGAATTGGGTTTTTAAATTCCTGATTTAGACATAGAGGGGTTAGTGGAGTTCGTAACATCGTCATCAGAAAGGTCAGCTAGACTGCCAAATCTATTCTTAATAGGAATAGCATAATTATTATCAGTTTGTTAAGTACTTTTTTAGATTGGTTTGGGTTTTGGATAGGACCACTGTTTCCACGTTTGTCACTGTTCACTTGGGGGATTGGAACGGAGTTTGCATTAATATTATTACTGCACCGTCAAGAAGAGGTTGCGCCTTCAGCTGGTTCGTAATGACTCACCTGAGTTGGTTGAAGATTATTTTATATATGTGGCTGTATACTTGTAGCCTGCATTAAATACACTGCCGGTTTTATATGATGAAACATCTGCGCTTGTTGTGGTAGAGTTAGTAGATACGCTGGTGAATATGGAGCTGGAAAATCGCGGCCGTCGCCTTCCATGATCTGCATTTGGCCGTCGGTTGGATAAACCAGGGCTAAGGCATCGGCGATGCACTGGCTCAGGCCAGCGTTGTTGAATGGTAATGTAGAGTTAATCACTTATTAAAACACTGCACTTTAGATTGAATGCGCACTTTGTAGATTTTAACTTTTCACTGATATACCTTAACACTACGAATTGTAAACTGCTACTGAGAGTAGCGCCTCGCTCAGAAGTTCGTTCAGGTCGACTACTCGCAGCGGAATGGGCACGATCTTCTGCGGCGTTTTTTGACTTCAGGTGCTGAGGATGCCACAGACTGGAAGGAGAATGCCTGACGTCCGCGCCAGGAAATAAATAAGTAGTTCAGAAAAAGTTCAAATATTTCCAGTAGATTCGCATTTACTGGTCTTCTGGCGGCAGACTCGTCTCCTGATGGTCTCCTTCAGGTGTTTTTTCATCAGCGGGGTGAATACCAGAATTTGAAGAGAGAGAACGTGATAGGATGTAGGTCAGACCTGCACAGCATTTTGCACTTTCACTGACCTCAGGAGCTGCGTGCGGGCAACTCGGGTGCAAATGAGAAAATCGATGAAGGGTGGGGATGAGACCCAATCTAGAAATGGGGACCACCAATCAGAATACGCAATTCGAAAGATAGCGCGTAAATTTAAAGAGTAATCGGCAAGAACATGACGGTCATATACAGTTCAAGTAATATTGTCTTTTGTATTATATCGCAAATGTTTGTTCTCGGTATATAACAGGGCGAAATTTGAAACTACAACGAATTATACATATTAGATTTCGACATTAAGAATTATAATTGCTTGCAGGGCTTATAATATAATTCGCTTTGCTACGATGTAATCACAAATTTAGTGTTGTGCTAAACACAAAATTTTGATACTGAATTGTTTTTGTTTGATGATGACAGCAACAAACTATTTTTATTAACTATGTTTAATTGAATAAGACGGTTCTCTCAAAGCAAAAACATATTGTTCTTAAAAAAATTATGATTATTTTCTGTTCTAATTTCTGAGAAGAGTGTAGAGTCGTTTACGAGATCGTATAAAAATAAAAGGCTTTTGCATTCTATTTAACCAATACCCATGATTATCTTATGATTGTCCGTAACATATCGTCACAGAAGTTTGCTCGTTGATCTCTTTAATTCAGTTTCATAATAGGGAAAAATGGTCACAAACGTGCTATTAAACATTACCCTTCTTAGAATTACCACATATTTTTTTATGTCAATCTTGATGTGAAAGATTGCTCTCATGATTTTGTTCATTTTTCTATGATTTGGAGATTATAACACTCCTGGTGAACAATCAATTACTAAATTGCAATTCTGTGTTAGATAGAATTAAATAATATTTTTTTCTTATATATAAACAAATATTTTAAAGCTATTGCTTTAAATAATGCTTAAGAGTCACAATGAGCATGTTATTTTCTTTAAAAAATAGAAAATGAAAATAAATACAGTGGTGGATACAAAGGTGGATATAAAGTAGTGCACAGAACGTAAACAGTGAACCCTGGTAACTTTAAATACTACACGTAATCCATTTAAACAAATGGGCATTTAATTTTGAAGCATGGATCATTATTAGACGCCCAGGCCTTCAATCTACGCGCCGCGTCGTGCTACGTTAGACTTCTCCCCTCCCCGCAAAGCTTCCTACTCCCCACTACTTGCACTTTCGGCGCTGCCACGGGCAGACGATCGGCTCGCAAGTGCAGAATGCCCACGGGAGCAGGCGTTGTGCAGGTCTGATGTAGGTATTGCAATGGCCTGCGGCCTAGCAACATAGTTATCATGTAATGCAATTACATATATAATAATTACCTATTTAATAAAAAAATTAAAATAATAATAAAAATAACAAATTCATATGTAGATACATACTTTTAAAGTTCACTATACCTGCAATTAATATTTTTTAGGGTATGCAAGACATTCTGAATGAGTTAAATTTTTTTTGATTTGACAGATTTTTACATATTATGATATAATTACATATTTTATCTATTAGTACATTATTTCTTATGTACTTCTTTACATTTTAATATATCTATGTTTAAAAACGAAACATCTCAAATATGAGTTTGCTAATATATGTCCCTGGAATCGAGTTTCTGTTAAGCAAAACAATGTAGTACTGCGTTTCTATGTCATTTGGATGTTTGTTTGAGAATGATGAAATTTACTCTCGACTTCCCGAAATCATGAATGATTGGATGTACGTGAAGTAGAAGTAATTGCAACTTATGCTTGCTTGTGTTTCATGAAGTCCATGCGCATCTCAATCGAAATAAGTTCTTATGACGCTTATTATTGTCTTATCGCACACCCGCCGAGAATTATATACTCCACTGCACGTACAGGAATGGAGAATCGGAAAAAAATACTGTTCACTATGGCTTACATAGAATAGTCGTCTGAAATGTGTTAGATCAATACAGGGCAATTATTTTCAATACATCAAGTTAAATTACAAAAATATTATATTTGGGGCGAAAACATGGTTCTTTTTCTCCCCTTCCATCATTCACTGGTTAGGAGGACACTGCGGTTCGAGTGTACACCAATTCTGAGTATAGAACAATCTACATACGCCGTACATATTTTATATCTATATTTCTAATTTTCAATATGCGCTGTAGTGAAGAAAAAACTATGCAACCTCTGAAGATGTGAGATATGTCTATTTTGTCTCATTTGTTATCTTTGAGATATGGCGGTGCTCAGCACACATTTTGGCCATCTACGGGGCAAAAAGTCAAACTTGCTCTATTCGAAGAATTTATAAAAACTAGAAGCCGTTTTCAAGTCGATCTCATTTGCGTATTTTTAACAATTACAACTATTTAAATCAAACGTATGCAAAAAAATTTGTATTAAAAACTTTACATACATTTTGTAAATATATAAGTTTGAATAAATGATGTTATTAACAATAATTTGTCCTCAATGATAGCGCTAAAAGTGGTGTTCTTTAGGATTTTTCGAAAACTTAGATGTTATAATTAAAATCAGTGCACCGCCATTTTTAGAATCCTCCTTTGCTCTATTCGAGACACACATACAGAGAAAAAAATGATACATTGTTGAGATCATTTAGAAACTGTCATTGGGGCGTCATTACAAGAACCAAAAAAAAATTATGAGCTTCAAATTGGAGGGACCGCGAATGCAGCCAGATCGATCGGGGAATACCCCGGAATATACATTTTGGTGAAAATCCTTTAAAAGTTTTAGACGTTTTTCCCTGACAGGTGTACGTACGGAAAGACAGATGTTTGAACAAAGAACAATTTTTCAGTGTCTAACCGTGTATTTTGACTGAACTACAAATACAAGAAAGTAATATAGATTGAGTAAGCCAAAAAAACACATTTCCATATCAGGGATCAACAACTTGTTTTTCTGCCATATTATCAAAAGGTGTTACGTGTATCGTCTGCAAAATGTGATTTGGCAGTATAAAAAAAGAAACGAAGAACACAAGGGAGATTAAATTATAATAAATGAAAAGTAGAAGCTGGAAGAATCCCTGATAGCTTTATATTTGGAGGACCAGCACACTGTAAATTAAATGATACACATAACACATAAAATTAATGGAGCTGTACGGTATTGCATAGATAGATGGAATATGATGGGGCAAAAAAGAACAACATTTGCTGTAATAAAAAATAACAAAATATTTTATCACTAAAAAGGTGAAAATGAAAAAAAATAATGAACAAAATATATTAAAAATAGTAAGATAAAAATTAATGTGAAAAAAGGATAGTAAACAAACAAATATGATTGAAAAACAGTAAAGCTTGAAGTCTATTAAAGTATTATCTTGTGATAAATTTGAATAGGTAGTTTAAAAAAGTGCACTTAAGTAGAATTAATTCTGATGCATCAGAAAAGAAATTTGAAATGAATAACTGGTCACCTATCCGTTGGAGCTCTGGTGGGTTTTTCTTGCAGCTGTAGATGTCGGCCGAGAGGCGTTGCAGCAGCAGGAGATTGTTGACAGGGGTGGCGCCAGAGTTGCGACCCCAAATTAAATTGTTGCAGAGCAGCGTCTTCCAGCAGATTCTAGTAGGCAACTAGGCGTTGCGCCGCATATTTTAAGTAAATGCTGGAGAGCCGCGTCTTGCAACAGATTGCAGTAGGCAAAACAGAGTTTTGCACCACATACAAAAATTGGTCTGACCTCTGCGGAGGTCGCCACAAGAGTCTTTGTTCTCGTCCGATGAAAATTTTGTGAAACTTGTCGGTCGAAACGTTGTCCTTTTGTGTCACACAGGGGCGCTAGCGTCAATTTTGTGTGTGTCTGAGAGCTAGCGCTGTTGGGGCGATGGCGAAGCTTGTACACGCACTCAGCGCACACGAATGTCCTTGGAGCAGAGGGACTCGGACAGGAAGTTGCCAAAAAAACGCGCCTGGAATAACACCCACCGGCACGTTCGGGGTCGCCACCCCTACGGCGACCGATTTCACTCACAGACAGTTACACTGGTTGTTCAGGTAATTGAGCACCTACAAAGAACTGTGCTGCAAGAGTCTCCTGGGTGCATGGAAATAAAAATTCAATAAATAGTTTTAAATTGGGACGTAACAATAGGATTTCGTTGAGAATCACATCTCCCTGTACTAGTGTACGTAAAAGTAGAAATAATACAGAAGGCTCTTTATGAAAAAGAATACAGTACCAAAGTGCATACATTAGACATTACATGTAATTTTAAGAATCCGACTGGTAATACTATGACAATCGAATTGCTTTGTGAGAGGCATGATGGAACCTTACTCAATCTACAATGATATTTGTTTCATTTGGCAAAAGGAAACTCGATAATTCAACGTCCAGAAACTAGCAGTCGAACTTCAAAAGGGAGCATTTGAAGTATACCAGACTGTACTGATCTCCCATTACAGCTGGCTCAACTCTGATATTACATGGAATCGGTATGCAAATCATATCCAATGGCACGCCCTTCCGTGGTCTCGGCAATAGTAAACACGCAGCTTACCGCGTATCTCAGTGGCTCTCAGAATTTCACATTCCAGAACGAAATAGTAGAAGTGGTTCAGTACCTCAGTACTGGTGAATGTGAAATGTGTATACATGAGTTTTCCCTCGGTCTATGAAGTTTATAACTGCCGTAGTGAATATTTAGATCAAATGATTAGCTGTAATTATGATTACACAAAAAAAATAATTTGCGCATGGAAACAATCACATAATCAAATATACTGTAACAAGGTTCAATAAGTACATGAATAGCACCAGAATTGCCTTCTTTATGTTTCGTATCCGTATTCTCGGCCGCTAAGACTTTTGAGATAGCTTGTCTACCTCATGCTGTATGTCGGACTGAATGGAACTATCGCAAAAATGTAAGCCTACAATTCATCAGTTCGGAACATCAAGAGTAACACTCTTACTTAGATATACTAATTATAATATAATATTCGGTGTAGGTAATTTTACGGCGTTCACATTTATTCGTAAAACGAGAATAAGCGAGAACTTCTAATCAAGTAGGAAAACGCATGCTTACTTAGAAATCACAGGGATGTAGAATGTGGTTTACTCGTACAATTTACATCAAAGCTGAAAGCTGTACATATAAAATCGAATCGATTATGAAGACAGTTCTCAATATGGGATCGATAATTTAGTAGAAACATGCGTTGTTCACTACGTGACTGAGTGTATGGAAGTTACCCAAAAGCGTACTCCACTTACGAGTTTTCCGTACCCCAAGGAGTCCATGCACCGCACTTTGAGCACCACTGTTCCATGCAAATTGGTCCGGCGGAGTGCTTGCATCCCTGTTCCCTGTTGAGACTCGCCAAGCGAGGCCGGCACGTAAATCACAGTTATCAACTTCGACAAAAATCAGCGGCAGTGCGCATTTAAACTCGGATAACGTGACCTACATCTGCTAGTTAGAAACATAGTTGTTCACTTCTATCTGCGTAATTCTGGATTTTCAGGTCCGTCAACATCCATCAAATGACTAACAGCCGTGCGATATTACAAACTGTTTGTCATTAGTAGGTCAATTCGTGTTATTGATTTCGTTCGTCATATGCCCGTTCCCATCATCTACCTGCTATCTGGACAACAATTTGTAGTAAACAGTGCGTCCCAAATGAGGCACTGAAATAAATTGGCACATGCGACTTCTGCGTGTCAAATTTTCTCGTCTAAATGAAATGCTTTCCGTGTTCGCGCAGCTGCTCTACGCACAAAGATCTTGCCCAGGATTACTTGCGGCAAGATTAAACATTAATCGAGTTTTTCCCCCATGATCATTATCAGTTAAAGGCATGAAAATGTGAAAAACACGTACAGAGAAAACCGTCACTTTGCGTGATATGCTAATGAAACATCAATCTACTTCCTAGAAAGATAATACGGCATTGTTTCAAACAACCAAACAAATTCCACGCCGCCAAACTACTGGCCCCAAATACAACTGCGCGTTATTAATTACTGAAATTTTTGCTCGTAGAATTCAAAGAAGTTACACATGGTTTTGTTGTCCCGTCCTACCGCAGCAGAGATTAAAACACGTTTACGAATTAATCGCTGACTGATATATCTCTTTCCCGGTGTTTTCCCAGAAAAATACAATTCAGTTTTCATATCACGTGATCTCCAATATGGGGGCGTATATTAAATCATGGTTGGGGCGGGAGGGCTGTGAACTTTATTTGTACGTTATTGTCTTCCAATTGCATGTATTCGGCCGGAGGTATTTAGCCATTCTTCGCCCCTGGGAATATGGATTGGGAACGTGATATCGATCCGGATAAAAAATGAGCAAGTTTCACTAGTGTCTCCCAGGCTCACCCCCCAGCGAAAGGATGAAAAACACTCCTCCATAGCCACAACAAGGTACTGGCGAGGCGCTATAGATTGCAAGAAGTTTATTTTTTCCACCGCAAGATACCATAAATCATCCCTACAAGTTCACTACAATATCGTAATAGCTGGACGGCACAACACCACTGAAAATATGAATGTAATATAAATATCAATTACGTTTTTATCGATCTTCTCAAAACACTACCACCTTGAGTTAGCGCATAGTTTACACGATTTGGTAGCGTAGTCGTTAGAGGGTAAGTAATAGGTCGGCCAACACGTTTGCGTGAGTAAGGGTAAGGAGGAAATACACACGGTTAGTGGCAGGCGAAAAATGAGACAAGAAGGTGAGAAAGAGGTTGTTTTCCACATACGTTGAACAAAGGGGAAATCAATATCTGGTGCGCATTCAGTTTTCCTTCCCTACAGCAGGAGATTGCTTTCCAGACCCCAAAACAAGATCCAACTACGATGACAAGAGTAATAGATTTTCTCTTTGCAGGAACGTGACATTGTTTACATTTACGCCCGCTCGAACCGTCGACTTCAAGTGCATTCTTACAAACACTCCACCAGAGCTCGGCGCGCGAATTAAGTTGACCTTGACCTTTTGCTCATTGTACAGTTAGTTAAATACTTCGTGAGGAAATGATGGATATTGTGTTACAGTTACATGTGTCTGCTATAGTAGGGACTCCTTTAGTTAAGTCAGAAGTTCTTTCACAGTAGATCTCTATCTTACATCAGAAAACATAGTGGAATAAAGAGTAGCAACATTTTCAAAACTTCAAATCATCATTTTTTTGTAATATATTCTTATTTAGGTATATTTCAGAGAAAAATATATCTCGTTTTACATATATTAAATTTGTTTTTAAATGTAATTACAAATATCAAGTTTAATATTGATTTTCCCGTAATATATGTACAAATAAGACTTTGATCTGCCTACGAGAAGTTGACTTGATGTTTCAATATTGAGATAGAATTAAATTGATGTGGTTTGCAAGCACTACGCGACTATTTGTTGAGTGGGACTACTTAAATCATCAAAAATTGTCATATTGAAAGTCGGAGGTCTCTATTTGAAGTTCTATGCTTTGTTAATGATTGCAAAGAAATTGTCTTTGCAGCTATACTTTTGTTGAGATTGTGTACATGTGTTAAACACACATTCAAAAACATTGGCATCATTGTAGGAAATTATTTGTGTATATAATAACAGCCTCGGTTTTTGTAGAAAATAAATGCATCCTTTAATTAGACTTCTAAATGCGTTACTAGTTTTGGTGCTATCAACATTGATTTTTTGTACAATCTCCGGAATGAATAATTCTATTCTGTATAACGAGGTAAACCTGATCAGAAGACAACGGCGAAGAGCAAGAGAGAGCAAAAAAGGGTATTGAAGAAAATAATGGTAAGAGTACCAGGAAAGTTAGTCAAATTATCATTTTGCGTATTAATATTTCAGACTAAACCACTGAAAGCCATTGTACGTAACATGTGACGACTTTTTTTTTTACAAATATTGTCCCCTATTCCTTCTAGGCGATATAAAGAACCTTACTGGGGGCGAAAACAAGTGGTGAAACCAGGAAGAGAAACTGCAAAAATCTTCACTGAATACATTTTAAAGCCTTAGCGTCAGGATAACATTCTGACGAAACCACATTCTCCTAAAGAATTTACGTGTGTTTTGGCTCTTGATTTGTAGTTTTCAGTTCAGTGCTTCACGTTATCACAATGAACGTCGAAAATTCGCAGCGTTCAAATATGCGGCATTATTTTACCTTCACGTGTTGTCGCAAAGAAAGACCCCACTTGCGTTTCCTGCGCAATTGAATCAACAGCAAATTACAAAGCAATATCGCCAACACTGCTTTCCGGTAATTAATCCTCTACGATCAGACATTCTTCCGGGAAGGTGGATGCACGGCCGGTTGGTCCAGATATTTCCACGAAACAATAATAACGAGAGTTCTAAATCAAAAGTCTACGTGTCGCTTTCCCGATCCGAATGGCGAGTTAAAGCTGGCTTTAGTATAGAGCGATAACAGGGCTCTCTCACGTTTTCTGTTGTTTTCATTGTGACACAGATGTGTGAGCGATGCTCATCAGCCACCAAACAGATGTGGCTATTTCTCGCATGTGTGAAACAATGAGAAGGCGAGTGAATATTGCCTGTTTTCGGCGACCAAACGAGGGGACACGAGGCGCCACTCTTGTGAGGGCTAACATCCGCGAACATGTACTACATGTTCTCAATCAGACACTCGTACAAAATTTACTCCACCAACCACATGAGCGGAAGCTAAGGTTTTTTTTAGAAAAGAAAACCATTTGCAAACGTGTACTAGAACTACATAGGCAGATACTTTCACATAATTTATTCCATGAATCGCATGAGCGAAATCAGAAAAACTTTAAGAAAAGGCAATCATCCGCGAACATGTACTAGATTTTCCTTCGCAGACACGCGCTCACAATTTACCCCATCAGTCGCATGAGGGGAAGCTTAGAAAAATACTTAGAAAAGAAGATAATCAGTAAACATGCACTATATTTCCCAGGCAGACATTTCCACAAAATTTACTCTAATTACATTAGCGGAAGCTTAAAAAATCATAGTAAAGAGATGAAATGAGTAGGTTTTTCATTTTTTACCTTTACGTGTTACCTTTTTACCTTTATTTGTTGTATTGATTGAACACAAGTATCTATTAATAATTTGGATTCCTAAGGTGTGACTGCCCGATAGAACAATTAAAATTCAGATTTTTTGTGAAGTTGAAGTTCAAAGCAAAATTTTATATTACTAGTGACTAAATTAGGTGTAAATAAAACTTCAGCAGCAGGTTTGAAGTTTTGCAAGCTAAAAATAAGTTATTTTATACAGAAGGATTATATCTCTGACATGCAAGGTATTACTTTGACAAATTATTTTGTTTTCTTTGTAAGAAGTCCAGTCCCAGTTTAGGTATGATCGTCTGTCAAGCAATTCGCGCCTCACGCCTCCATTCGCAGCTGTTCAGTAAACAAGCTCTTTGGCTCCACAAGTATTATGGTAAAAAAGAAAACCGTATTACCTCAAAAAGAAGTATACTTCATATCAGTGAACAACGATTTCAGCGTTGTGTCATTTCCCTCTGTCACGAAACGTCTTCTGTTTGCTGCATTATTAAGTGAGATTTCCCAGGTACAGATAATGTTCTAGCAATATAAGATCAGGTAACAGGTAATCCCTGAAGTATTTCTTTCCTACATTTAGTAGCAATATTCTTCATCAGTATAGTTTCATTTTAGGGAACAGAGATTTCCCACTTTTCATTTATATCTTTAATAGAGTCTATGTATTATGAATTATTGGGTAAAACAAAATTTTCCAGGCAAAAATGTGAAAACACGTCGATTTTGTTTTAAATAGAAAAAAAAAACACTTTTTTCAGAATTTTGTGTTTATAGTTACTTTATGAAGAATTTGTGTAATTGTTTTATATTAGGGAGCTGCTTGTCATAATAACATGTAGAACTATGCACTAATGTGGATTTGAAATAAGCCTAGCCACATATTTTGTAACATCTTTGACATGTGCCATGTGCCATGTGTCAAACATGTGTAACATCTTTCACATGTGACAAAGAAACTTTGACATCTTTGACATGTGACATGTCAAAGAAAAATGTTTGTTCTTAGAAAAGAACAATACACATGAGGTATTTCTTCTTCCGGAAACATATCCAAAATTCAGTCAAATCGGAGAGGGGCACTTCGGGATGGTTTCTCGTCAGTGGCCCAACAGGAACGTGAATGTATTGCTGTACAGATTAGGTACTGATGTACATTGAAATGCTTATGGACAAATGAATGCCGACGAAAGAGGTAGTGAAAAGAAAAGCAGCAGATATGAGACCGATTGATGAGGCCGGGCGCCTCATCTCTTAAGGTCATTAATCCCAAAAGTGTGGTGCAAGCGTTTTCCTCAGAATGTGGCGGTGATTTTCCCCCAACTGAATGGTGAGATCCCATGCGCTACACTTACGGGACTAATGCCCGCAGTAGTTGACGCGGCCGGAAACACGAAATAATCAATCAGCCCAGGTCTCCAGATTCTGCCGCCGCCAGCCCCCAAAGCCATCGCGTTGCGAGGCCGCGCCCGTCGGCCGGTTTTGTAGCGCGCCGCGTCGACGTACCTCGTTGCAATAGGACGCGAGGACTCCCAAGTGCAGACAGCTAAAGCGATAACGATCGTCAACCGCGCCGCATCGTTCCCACGGGTGCTTCGCTGCCGCGCTCCTGCTCCCACGAGCTTCGGGGCGGGCCCTCCCCCCAGGTCGGCCCGCGGCCCCATAAGCCTCACTACCTCCCAACCCTGCTCGCACGACGAGCGTCCTGGCTACGCCCCAGGGCCCGTGGCTGTGCCACGCTGTCGCACGCGCTGGACGTTTGTGCGAAAGATGTATAATTTTTACTTTCTCGCTACCGCTTACGCAGTAGAAAGTTAGATAATGCTGCGCGAAAAAAACGGAGAATTTTCGGCGGAAAAATGTTAATTACAGGACCCTGGTAATGAAAGAAAAGTGAATAAATACAGTCGCTAAATTTAGAGGGGAAATCCTGAAACACGTGCTGCAGCCAGAACCCATATTTCGTGGGTTCTTGACACCGAAAAATCGAATGACGGCAAAGCGTCCCTCCGTCCGTGCGTCCCTCCGTCCGTGCGTCTGTCCGTCCGTCCGTCCGTCCGTCCGTCCGTCCGTGCGTCCGTCCGTGCGTCCGTCCGTGCGTCCGTCCGTGCGTCCGTCCGTGCGTCCGTCCGTGCGTCCGTTTCGTCTGTGTGACCATCCGTCCACCCATCCGTCCGGCCGCCTGCCCGTCCGGCCGTCCATCCGTCCGTGAACAACTCTATCGGCTAAACAGTTCAAGCAATTTCCTCCAAATTCGATATTCCCCAATCGATCTGTCTGATGTCGCGAACCCTTGAATTTGAAACCGAAATTTTAATTTTACGGGTACTTAACATGAAGCTCCTGGAACATTTCGATTTTTTTAAAAAATGACTCCCACGTTTTCGTTTAAACTTAGTTATTTGACAGTGTGAGAGACGTTTTAAAAGAATGGTGCAGGTCTCGAGTGCATTAAAAAACCCTGATTTATTGAAAATTACAAAACTTCCAAATTTTTCGGTGTCATCCTACAACTACAAATAACAAGAGAGATTGTTTTCTCTTAATGAAATCTCTTCCTTAAAGATGGTATTTTGAAATAAGATCCTGCAAAATATTTTCAAAAATTTGAGTTTTAGAAAAAATGTTGCCTGAGATGTGTGAATTCGGAGAGATTTTGCTGTGTAAATATATGTAAGCATTACTAAGGGTGAGAAAGTATGAGCTGTTATAGCACCACTTGTTTTTAAAAATAATGTTAGTAAATATTACCGACGTAGATACATATGGAGGAATTAGTTTCAATATTTTCAACTATTCTTTAAAAATGTACGTACACTTAGGTAACACAAGAAGCGCGCAAATTGAACAATTAAGCCATTTATTCGGTATTTCAAACAGATCCTTCTGGATTAATTATTAAACACTTAAATGGATAACATTTTGAAAATAAATATTACTGTGACGTCTACAACTTTGGCAAAAGTAATTTTTGTACAGACCACAAATCCACAGAAATCGCCATATATTCTTTCATAAATATGCAACATAATTTATGCATAATCAGAATCACTTACAGGTATATTTTTAGATCTTTACAATGTAATATATTGAGCTCATCATGATAAAATTTAGATTAAAGTTACATTTTTAAGGAATTCGTGGGATTGCACTGGATTGTATGACTTGAAAATATTGCGATCGATACTAAAATGTATGTTTCCTTTAGGCCCCCAAACATCTTATTTAGCATCCTTTGAAATCCATGCCAATTAAATGCGGATTCCCACAAGGCTCCATTTTGGCACCAGTACCTCTACTTTGCATGAATGGAATGTTCCCTTGTGTCGGAAACGAAAAGACACTACCCTCTCGTCTAAGATATGGCAAAATATTCTAGGGAAACACCTCGTACACTATGTAGGCACAGTGAAGAAAACAGCGGTACTGAAACAGCACATACTTCCTCGCGTTGTTTGTAATTTTTTATTTTTTTTCAAAACTTCAGATAGTTCAACGAAAATGGGACCTGCGCTATTTTTATAAACGTTTCTAAACACTGCTTGTCGGACGTCCGTGATGCATCTTGAAACTCCTTGAATACTTCAAATATTGTTGCCGGAGGTCTGTAGTTCCACACCAACATCGTAACGTCTCATATTAAAAAAAATATTCAGAAAAATAATATAAATATTAATATATTGTATAAAATTATATATAATTATATTAATTATCATTTCACTATTATTATTATTATTATTATTATTATTATTATTATTATTACACTATATCATGACTAAAGATGTTATGAGTCCGCTCAAATAAAATACTATTCCAGGTTGCAACTAGCTACCTAAGGAGCTGATCTAGGGACTGTCGGTGCCTCTACACTACTTTGCACAAAATATGGGCTGTTCCAAATAAAGGCATTTCTTGCACTTCCCAGTCATTTTGAACTACCTGGTAGTTTAGCAAAGTTCTAACACTAATTTATGCGAAAAAATAACCTAGAGCTCCGATGACTATCGGTACGACCTGTGCTTTTACGCACCACATTCGGCTGATCTCGATTTCCAAACTCTTGGATTTAAGACGTCATCTCTGCCTCCTTGGTAAAGACGTTTTGATCGCAAGGTACAGCAACATCGACAAGTAAACACGATTTTTTCCTCCAAATCCCGGATAACTATATCCGGTTTGTTTGACGTTATCGTGAAATCAGTTTGAATTTGTTGGTCGTACAATATCGTTTACAATTCAACAGACGTACAAATCTGCCAGTGGAGGTAGCTACACACCCTGTCGTGTCTTTCCATATACTCATATAGTTAAGTACTCAAGTAGTTATTAATATTATTATTATTATTATTATTAGTACTATTATTTCTATTATGAGCAAAATTATCATTATCGATTTTTTGGTGGCTAACCTTGAGACCCTCCATCGAGATTGATCGTCTTCAGTCAGCGGAAGACAACTGAGACTCTTTCACTCTTCACTCTCCACGCAGAGTGCAAGGCTTCACGACCACAAAATGCTTGCGAGCCATTGCCCTTATACGGCGGCCTGGAGGGTGTGGCCCTGGCCGCGACTCGTGCCGTCCGTGCCGCCATGCCCTGCCCCGCCCCCCTCCACGCCTCGCGCCAAGCAGCCGAGGCCAAGCAGCCCCGATCTAGAGGGCGATATTCCGATACGCCCCAGGTCCGCAAGGTCCGCGGTTCAAGCACACGCTAACTAATTTCAGCCCGCCGCCGGTCGATGGCGGTGCGGCCCGAAAAAAGGCGCGTGCGAGACTTCGCTCCGATACGACGCGGTGGTCGGAGCGGAGGGAGAGCGGGTCCGCGGGGACGGGGTGTGGAGGAGACGGGGGATGAGAAGACGGGGGTGAGGAGAGGGGGGATGAGGAGAGGGGGATGAGGAGACGGGGATGAGGAGACGGGGGATGAGGAGACGGGGATGAGGAGAGAGTGGATGAGACAGTAGATAAAGAGACAGTAGATGAGCAGGTGATGAATGAGGAGACGGCATATGAGACCGTAGATGAAGAAGCGATGAATGAGGAGAAGGCAAGTGAGACAGTAAATGAGGACTGATTGAGGAAAAAAATACTTAGATGGTCCCTTGTTTTGCGTCTGAACATGTACGCTTCACCACGTGCATGTTTTTTTGAGGTCTCCTTTTGCTAGTTGTGATAGGAGTAGAACCGGGGATGCGAGATAAATTTTATTAGAAATATCATCAAATCAAATCTGTTGTTAGTATACCTAGGCAATGACGTATTCTACAACTCAGGAACGAAAGTTTCTAGTTTTTAAATGTTGCTAACCTCGCTCTATTGGTACTTTTATTCATCATTCAAGTGTTTAGATTAATAGGTGGGAAAAATATACTGAAGCTCAAGTAAAATCGTGCGTAGATTTGTACTTTTTCCCCATACGTAATACACTATTTGTACTCATTTTGACGAAGATAAAAGAATACAAATCAAATTAAATCAAATTAAAGTTGATTCGTAACGTCGCCGTACTAGATTGCTATTTTTCTGTACTGGACACCTTACAAACATCCCCATTTATATAGCGCAACCGCTCTAAATGCTGGGCTCTTTAATATCTCATATAACCATGATGTTATTAAGCCACCATTTGAATGGCAACCCAAGTTTGAAGTTTGTTTTGTTTGTAAACGAAGCACTGACATATCTCTCGTTGCCAAAGAAGAATACATCATTGAAAAATTCGTGATATAATATGTCATATCTCAGACAATACACGCAACGAGCTGAATGAATTTTGACTGACCATGAAAGAGTTCTGTAGGCTTAACACAATTAAAATAATTTAGAGTTCAATTTATTTATATGGTTATTCTTTTGAATGAATTAACAGAGCAAGAAATTGTTATCTTAATATCAGCAAATTGCAATTTGTTCATTTAAATAGCGCTTGTAATTCATATTTTGAAAGAAAAAAGTTCATTGAAACAGCTTTCCCTTTGTTTACTATTAATTTGTTATTACGAAACCAATTGGAAACATCTGAAATTGTACTTCTTGTTTCTTTCTTGCAAAGAAAATTCGTGGAATCAACAAAGTTCTTCCATATCTAATGGTCGAGAGCGTTAACTTATAAAAGAAAGATGATAGGGCCTTTGATCGAACCCGCAAAAACCCATGCTCAATTGGCAAAGGATTGAAAAGTTGAGTAAATAATGTTCTTTTGGGGTCAGTACGATATTTCCTTCTTTGTGACAGATGTTTAAGGTATGAGAACATCCAATCTAGGGCAATTCCTCGAATTCTGTACGAAGGCAATTTTGAAAGCAAAATTTTTTTGGACAATGTCATCCAAAACATTCAAAAGATCTAAAAATATTCTAATAGGTGCTTCATTTTGAACCATTGATGAAGCAACATCTTCACGAAAAGAAAAAAATTGCCTTTACATCAATGAATCTGAATCCTTTGAACTCAAAAAGCCGATCGAGTTTCATTGCATTTTTTCGTGAGAGATGGCTATCACATTGATTTCAGTTTGTGAGTATACAATGATAGTAGAAAATCGTGGGCGCATTGTGTCGCATATACCAATATGAAATACCTTCAATATGAAAAAATTCTTCAAACAGGCCTTAGGCCTTGTAATAACGCTTCGAAGTCCACGTGTTTCTCAGTGTGCGGTGTTGCCTAGTGTCAGAAATTCACAATCACAGCTTGCAGAAAAGAATTCAATATCATATAAAAGGGTGCGAGAAAGGTAAGAAAATTCTTGGAGATATTATTTTTCAAAGGACGGGGAGATATGCAGAAATGAGTAGTCTAGGTCTCTGAGATTAGAGTGGCCGAATTGCTTCGACACACGTGGTGACTTCTTGAATTCAATGACGCCTTCTTTTGCGAGGTGAGGGTAAATCCATCAGGTCAGCTCTTAGGCCTGATCAGCTGAATATACTTCTTTCGCTCTGTAGCAGCGAAAGAACGTATAACTCGGGTGACAAAACAGACGATTAGAATCTAGCTTATTTAGAGTTGAGGATCGTTTACGTGTAGTAAATCTACAGTATAGGACAGACGACTTTACTTTCCATCGAAGAATACGAAGGATATTTTTGCCCTTGAAAATCCACGACTTTGATCGGATTTCAACTCGTGAACAGTAAGAGTCCAATGCGGTAACCGTTACACCACCGAAACTGTTAAATTGCATATTAGTATTTGTGCTTGTGTATCTGTCAGAAACGTTTTTTCATGTACATCATTCTTCATTTCCACTACTACAAATGTAATCGCAGAGAAACAGTTTCCAGCATGCGAATATTATACAGTACATGCGCTATGTGGTTCAGAAATCTATTTCTGGAATTAATCTTCGCATGGGCCATGGTTAAACTGAACACAAGTAAAGGTGACCGTGGCAGACTGTTGTCAGCGGTGTGTATGGTATATCACAATAATCGTACTTTTCACTACCTGACATCCTCCCTCACTGTCCTCACCTTATACACAGTCGGCTCTTTCTTTTTGGTTAACCCTTAACTTGTCTGGTGGGGTCCCTGGGACCCCAGGCTATCATTAACTCAAGTTAGTAACTAAAAGCACCGATATATTAGGCTGTGATTCCGTGAATTCCTCGTTCAAGGTCCCCAGCAGATGATCGTGTGTGCTTTTTGTCTAAAATAACAACGTAATTGTATTTTATTGTTGATTATGTCTGTATGGACCCCACCAGGCAAGGAGTGTCAGTAAATTTCAATATTATATTTTTTTCACTTTTTTATCTTATTTATATTCTCTCTAGGTTTTTTCTGTGAATCGGTCTATTGTTCTCTTATAGAGAATACATCATGATCAAAAAGTTGATCCACAAAACAAAAGGTCAATATGATCAATTATTACAACATCAAAGCGGCCTTAGATGCACTTGACCAACTTTGTACCAACTACTCTGTGGCTCGGCGAACTCTGTAGCGGTGGCGGTGGCTCTCGGTGGCCAATGGCGATATTTTATGCAATTTTTATCATAGCAGTTGTAAACACTAGCATTCTCAAGTACTTCAATAAACATTTTGGAAAATAAATCGAATAGAAAGTTAGTGATGGAAGTTGGGCGTTCACTTGTACATCCACACATTTCATGTCGTGATGTCTGTCCTTTGCCACGTGAAATGGAAGAAATTATAATGGAATTCGGAGGCAAAAAGCTTGAAAAGAACCTTTGGGGACACACTCAAGCACGAAAACGCCAGTTGTGAAGTGTGCCCGAGAACAGCAAATAGGAAAATTTTATTTAAATGTAGCAAATATTACTCAGTACAATGTAAATGATCATATATGTGATATTTTATAAAATAAATTTCAAGTTCTTAATGAAATTATTACCCATACATGAAATCGGAATTACCCATAGATGAAAATGTCACTATATATTACAAATTTAAAGAGATGAATTATTCTTGAAATACTGGAATAAATCTTTTCTAATCGTGAGAGAAATGAGATGACAAGCGATGATAAAATAAGAAGTACGCAATCGGTACATGAAATCAGAAACTTTAAAAAGTTATAATATTTTTTGTGTAAAACTGAAAATGTCCACTTCAAATAGCAGAGTACAGCAGACGTTAAAAACTGATCCATCGTCCTATTACGCATTTCTCATGATTAGGAGGCGGATTTTAATGAAATGTATTTTTTCCTTTTTACTTTAGAATAATGCATATTAGTGTACGCATTAACTTTATATTATGAAAAAAAGGAAATGAGCTAATTTTATAAGAGATTTATTTTACATTTTTCATAGATTTCGACTAATAAGTAATTTTTTTACCATTTCTCGTCACTTTTAAAGCAAATTTTGTCGATTTTAATATCATTTTAATGGTACTTGCTTCAAATTACACTACGAGATGCAACAAATCTTTTACACAGAATTCCCGTCCCTATTTGATTTCTTCGCTCAGAAATTGTAATGACAGCGGATGTGAGCACGTAATCTAAGGTCCCTCTGACGCCTATCAATGCCATTATCGATTCGGTCTATTTCTCAATTTTTTATAGACAAAGTAAAAGAATAATTCCGGTAAAGAACAGTGTAAACTAAAACTTTGCAAGCTGAGTTCATCTGAGGGAAAAAGCCTGAATTACATCAATAAATATTCAACAGCTTGAGTTGTTCACACGATCTGTTTTTCGTGAAATTTTTTACGTAATTTTCCGTTGCTTTTGGGGTATTTACGAAATTAAGACCATTTTATTGGTAATTTTTGGCGATGTTTAGGTCATTAAAATCCGCCCTCAACTCATGATCAAGAAAAAATTCCGGTAGGCGTCCGTGATGAATGCGCCAACAGTTGACAGACCCCAGCAAGATAGCCACCCGCAGCAAGCTCTCTTTTTGAAGTGCGGTTGCGCATTCAGCACGCGTGAGGGGGCGTTGTTTAGGCGCAACGGCACGGCGCGGACACTTCGCCTTACCCTCCCCGCCACGCCCTGCATCGCCTCTCCCCTCCTCTCCCCCGCCACCTCGAACAAAGATGTGTACCCTGTCGCGGCGGACTCTGTGACTTTTTGCGCTGCTATTGTCGTACAGGCTCCATAAAGCCGCACGCGATTACCATCTCTGTGGAGCACTGAAGGATGGACCCGCGGGCGGAGGGCGGGTGGGGCGGGGCGGGGCGGGCAGGGGGGCGAAAAGGCGAGACGCGGAAGGAGTGGGCGGAAGCGGCGACGGTGGAAATGATGGCGGAAGAGGGGAATTAGCGGCGAGTCGATAGAAGAGGCGAGCACGGCGGCCGGAACTATGGAAGACGGATGGTGGCTCCGGCTGGGCCTGAGGAGCGACAATGGCAGTGAGACGGGCAGTTAGAGGCGGGAGGAGAGGAGTGGTGAAGGAGCTGTTATACATGAGAGAAGCGCAGCTGGAGTAGGTGACGGTGACGTAATGGTGGCGCAGGCGAGTAGAGAATTGTGGGAACCAACAGAGTTATCATGGCGTATAACTGGTTGCAAAGATATGAAGATTCAGCCTGTTCGAGCAGACGTCAATAAATCCGGAGAGAACAGAAACACCATAGACGAAACAAAGTGTGATGGTTACGAAGTAAATGGCAATGTATTACCATAAAGCCAGGAAGGTGAGAATACTTCATCACTGTAGAAGATGGTGGCAAAGGCCTACGCAAAAATGGTGATGAGAGACTTCCATTTCTACCCGATAAGTCACACACAATTTTAACTGTTCTTTTACTTTCAATAATTAAATAGAGATGTTCATACAGGAGAGGTAGTGTTGTCTTTGTGGATGAGATCGTAGTTGGAAGCGATAAACGCGTGTGGGTAGAGAAATGACGGCTTACTATATCCAATTCACAGAATGTTCTGAAGACAAACTGTGGAAGCTGCGATATTTTCCAGGGATGATCGAGGTAGACATCAGTAAAAGGAGTTGAGGCGATTAAATCAATGAGATAAATTAGGAGAAAATTTAGTGTTTACGTTAGAAAATTTGCTGCAGCGTTTACAGGACCATATGTAGAAGTAGTGCAAACTGTTCGGTAGATTTTCAGCATGGACGCGTCCTTATTAGATAGCGATGCAAAGAGAACAATGAGAAGGACCCGAAGACATGTGGAGGTGGAACACGGTGGACGCAGAGGTGTTGAATAGAAGAACAAATAGGATGACGGGGAAGTCCCCAATACAGGGAATAGAGGGGGCGTATTCACAGTAGCGGTTGCAGCGGTGGTGGTCGAGGCAAAAGCGACCGCGAAGGCGACGGCTGCCGGGTATAAGCCGCCGCCAGGGTGGAGATGGTCGTGGTGTTGGTGTTGGTGGTGGCGGCGACAGTGGCGTTGGGAACTGCAGCCGGCGGATAGGGCGTAGGCGGCCTCGGAGGCGGTTGGGATGGAAGCCGCTGCGTGCGGGAGCGGCAACGGGTGGAGATGGGCGGGGGCGGGCGGGGGCGGGGTGGAGGCTTGAAGATGACAGGGCCCGGACGGCGACTACCACAATGGCGCCGCACAAAAGCGAGAGACTTCTGGCTGGCGGGCGCGGCGTCCGTTGTGGCCCAGCCGTCCCGACGCCCCGCCCCGCTCCGCTCCGCGCTGCCCCGCGCCGCGCCGCCTTGCTCTGGCCCCGCACCACCCTGCATCACCCCGCATCACCGCGCACCATCTCACACCGTCTCCCCCTCCCGCGACGCATCGCTTCGCGTCGTCCCGCTCCGTCCCGCATCACCCCGTTTCACCCCCGTTCCACCTTCTCCTCCTCCTCTTCCCTGTTCGCCTCTTCTGTTCTGTGCTGCTTCGTCTGGCCCGCCGGCCATGCCGCCGTACAGTGCGAAATTTTCTCCATGTCCACGGGCGAAAAAACATGTTTTGACTTGTGGATATTAACTGTGAGAACGGCTCTGCTCCGTTCTTTAATAACGTAGTACTTCTGTATAACGCGGAATTTTTCTCTCTTTGCTTTTTTCTTTGTATGCTCTTCTATTTCAAAACGTATTTTTTCTTTGGCGCATTCGAAGTACAGAAAAAAGTTTTGTAACCTGCAAAAATTTGATCACGATATTTTAGCGGAAACAAATGTTTAGTAGTCCCCGGTTCCAAAGGTTCATATTCTCAGTGTGTTCCTCGGTACTACCGTACGCTTCGCAAGCTCTTGTTGGATTTTTGTAAAATTCTGTACTTCTGATCGTACGCGCAGCATTTCAATTTGAGGAATGTATACATGAAGTCTTCACAACCTATTCGGTATTCCAAAAGAGAAAAACCTACGTTATTTTTAGAATATTCCGTTTTTCAAAAATTTGTCTTCGTGGCAAAAGGAAATAATAAATTTGAGAAAGTAAAAAAGGAATAATAAATATGTTGTAGATCACAGAATTACTCCTAGTTCTAAATCTTATAGGTGAACAGAATATATAATTCTACTCGATGTAAACTTTACATGCGTTCTAGGATAAATATCACACTTCCTACAAATAATTACATTGTTTAGGAATAAGAGTAAACTTTTCATGTCTGAGAGGATGATTGGTGAATAATAACGAAAATCAAGGGAACAGATGAGAAACCTTTCTGTCCCAATTCATTACTGGTCTGTGTTACGCAACAGCATTCTGAATTCGATACAGAAATATAATTTAAACGGAAACGTTGAGATAAGAAGGGAAATCAAGTAAATACGGAAAATGAACAAAAAGAGAGGAAACTATTTTTAATCAGCTGTGTGTCAGAGAGGAAGAAAGTACGGTGGTCGGGGACAGATCTACAGTGCCCTCCTCCAAAATGATCGACTAGATCCGCCCCTGCCCTACCCATCGATGTAGAGAACGCATGTAGATTATGGATGTTGAAGTAGTATTCAGAAAAGGATGTGGTCATCTATGTCACCACGGAAAGGACTGCAAGTACAGGAAATGTTAAAAAATATTTTTCCCTGACATACCTCAAAATCTAAAAATGCTTTAACACAAACTTGCAGAAAATGATTATATTATGCTGATAAATACATTACATTGGTACTTAAATATTTATTATTTTGCAATTTGTTTCTGGAGTCCGCCGTAGACCCCACATTTTTCTCCAGGTATAGGAATAGCATGGGTATGGGACTGTTAAGGAAGATTTGATATTTTCAGCAGCAAATTTAACAGAATTTGTAATATCTCTCTATTTTAATTACTTTATGTTGTCATAGCGCACTGAACTTCTATGCCTCAATGCATTAAATAAATAATATATGATCCCCTTTTTTCGTTGGTTTAATTTATAAATATAATAAGAAATTTTTACATTATTTTTATTCAGATTCTTAAAAAACCAAGTTTCGACAAATTCTATATATTGTCATTATCAGGCTCTAAATACACTAAATATTAACAATTCAAAACTACCATTCAGACGGTGTACCAGTGGTTATGTTACCACCACATCTGCGGACCCACAATGACACCGATTTACGACTTATCAGATACATGACACATTACAAATCTTTAAAGTCAAGCATTTCTTTCTTATAAGGACCAACATTACGTTTCATTCAACCGTCTCTTTAACCATTGAGTTGTAAAATAATGTATTATTTCATCAATATGCTGAAAATTAACAAAAACATTCAAGCAAGTAACTAAAGTGATTAGTGTTTGGGTAAAGCTTTGACGACAAAATTTGCTTCTATAACCTACAGGTAAATGCAATGATCACTGAATAATGCCTGAATACGACTCTCTTCGCTAATAACAATTGAGCTTAGTTCAACCAACATTTACACAAGATTATCACCAAGTACACCGTAGACATCAAATATGTATTGTAACGAACTTACGACAAATCACATCATAACCTCTACCACTCCCCCTACATCCCAACCTTAGCAGGATAATCAGCCTTCATGAAACACTGTATTAGGATTCCTGTTTCTATGTCTGTCATTGTCATAGCGTGGATAGTAATAACATAGATGGATGGATGGATGAATGAATAGATGGGAGATAATGATGATTAAATAGTCGACACAAAGACCACAAATTCACAAGAATAAACTGGAATTGAATCCACGGCACACAGAGATGGAAAACAGCTCATTGAACGCCTCGTGATGGGTCGCTGCTGTGAAATGCCACCACGAAGTATGAGGTAGGCCGGAGCTTCTATTTTACAGGACATTTACTTAAAATATTTATATTTACAGTGAATCTCAATATAATTGTTACAATTTTCTTCAGAATATAAAGAGGTCGAAAATTGTCAATTTGTGTCAAGAATTGGTGGGAAATCTCATCTAACAAAGTTACTTATGTAACATTTGGCAACTCATCCTACACTAATGTTTAGCAGGTACGATTCTAGCGCAAATATATTTCGCGTCTCAGCCAAACATGTGTGTAGACCGAGCTGCCAACCAATGAGGCAAATACTCCTTGAATAACTTCGTAACATCAGATTTCCCATCAGGCATTGACAAATGCGACCCTTTTCGCCTGCTCTACATGCCCTAGCAGTTTGTAACATTATTCCAAGAGATCTGAATATTGTTTGGACATGTAATATGTCACGTCATACATTACATTTTTAAAATTAACTAAG
Organism: Acheta domesticus; assembly: GCA_031308135.1. Taxonomy (NCBI): domain Eukaryota; kingdom Metazoa; phylum Arthropoda; class Insecta; order Orthoptera; family Gryllidae; genus Acheta; species Acheta domesticus. The sequence goes on from JAHLJT010008446.1 coordinate 205,152,317, forward strand.
TTAGTCTGCTTATTAACATTATGTAATTTTATCTTGCCTCTCATTCTTCTACAATGGCATATTATGACTTGAAGCATTTATCAAACCTATCTTTATTAAGATCGTCAGATTTTAGCGTTTTTTGCGTACTTGAGTTTTGTTTGACGGATTATAATATGATTTTTTGATGGACAAATAATGAAATGTGAAAACTCGAAAACCTGCCTCAAACCCACTGTGTCTATCACAGATTCCATATGGTTCAACCGATATTTGAATCCCTGTATTCAAAGGGGGAAGGAATGTTATCGATTTGACAACTACAACACGGCTCGCCTCAGCCATCACAAAACACGCAAAATTATAAGATTTCGCCCGTTGAGATCAATATTTCGCACTGTCAGCCACCTCCATTGCCACCAACACCTCCGCCGCCTCCGTCGCCGCCAACCCCTGAAGCCTTTCTGTTGCTCCCTCTACCGCCACCGCCGCCATTGGCAACTACAACAGGCCCCAGCCTTCACGAAACACGCAAAATTATAAGATTTCGTCCATTGAGATGTTGAATATTTCTCACTGTACGCCACCCCCATTGTCACCAAAATCTCCGCCGGCTCTGCCACTGCCACTGCCACCGCCAACTCCAGAAACCTTTCTATTGCTCCCTCTACCGCCACCACCGCCAATGGCAACTACAACAGGCCCCAGACTTCACGAAACACGCAAAATTATAAGATTCGTCCATTGAGATGTTGAATAATTCTCACTGTACGCCACCACCATTACCACCAACACTTCCGTCGCCTCCGTCACCGCCAACTCTCGAGGCCTTTCTACTGCGCACTCTACCGCCACCGCCGCCAATGGCAACGCCAACCCAGCCTCCTACAGCGCTGGCGGCGCCGCAATCCGGGCCCGAGCTGCCTCGCCGCCTATTTGATTAACATTCACGATACACCGACGCACGACACAAACGGAAATAAAGCCTGAAATTACAATTTTATTCTGTCTCTTTTTTCCTTGGACTAATAAACGTATTTTAATATACCGCGTGATGCGGCGCCATCTATTTTTGCATACAAAAGGTGGGCTCCTCGAAAATATCGTTAAATTTATCATCGTAGAAAAAAGTCTCATTTCTAGCGCGAGATGCGAAGCGCCAACTTCACGTGAGAGAGTGACCTTATAACCAGGAAATCCCATGTCGCATACGTTACAGAAGTATGGCGATGAACATTCTATAGTCTAGCTACCGGTAGGTTCAATGTTATTCTTAAAATGAACCTGTGGTAATTCGCATTAATTTTTTAACAGTTTGACGGTTATTCAGTCGTTTGCAATAATTCTTTTCTCACCAACTTTGTAATCATTCATCGCCATAAAGGTGCCTCGCAGTAACCGTTACAAACACCTAGAGAATGTACAAACGTAAAAAAATGATAACTTTTTATCACTGAACATATTGTGGGAAATTTTAAAACGGAGTTATATGTACGTTGTAGTTATATACTTGTGACATTTTCCCCCAACTTTGAGCATCATTGTATGCACAGATGTTCGGCAGGTACACAAAAACTTCTTTACTGCATCAAAACGTGACCTGACGTACATCTGTGTATACTGGTTGCCTAAAATCAGGCGCAACTATTATATACACACATAAATGCATACAACTATAATATGCGTTCACCATATGATTGAAGTATTTCATGCATACCTATGCATATATACCATAACACATGCATACCTTCATAGCCTAATTACACGTAATAATAGATTTGTAATAAATAATTTTGTTGAGAAATATTCAATGTTTTACGGACAATGTGTAAAAAAAATTCTTCATAAATCTTAATTTTTAAAGCAAGTAGATGCTACATCAGCATAGAAATCGAAAATAGTGCAGTGTATTATTATAATGAGACTCAATGATGAAATAGCCATGAAATGTTTGTTTGCATGCTATTTAAAAACGAACGAATTTTCAGTATTTCTCTTTGTAACAATATTTGCTTCGTACTCAACGACTCCATGTCAATCAGATTTTCATTTAATTTCCCTTTATTTATTTACATTATTCTTAGATTGTCATTGGCTTTCATTTATTCAAAATAAAATTTGGACCTCAATATTACACATTTGAATGTATTTCAAAAATATCTAGGTAATTGTGAATTACAAACTCTTTGGAGAACATGAAGTTACAACGACTTTGAAACATGTTGAGCTTTTAGTATTCGTGAACCCCGAAAATTCACATTTTAAAGCTCACTTCATTCACCAGAATCAAAAACTGGAGAGCACAAATAACTCTCAACTGAAACAGAGCATCGTATTAATGGCAACATCCTCCCTTTTGTTGCAGATTTCAAGGAATGGTGACTTCTATGGACAACGTCAATGTAATAAAGTAACAGATATGGACCGATATTTTAAATTGTCTTAAATTTAATATATATTTCAGATAGTGGCTTTTTCACATGAATGGAGCTAGAACTTGACAAATTTCCTATTGAAAATGTAGTAGTTCATTAATCTCTCTATACTAATTTTATTTCTTCGATTGTTTGAAAAAATACGTTTGCACATAGTTAAATACTTCCCTACAAAGTGTGTTTCCTGAAACAAATATAACCCGATATTAATCAGAATTCAGAGAGCCTGATTCCCAGGACGCCGGTAGTTACAGTCAGGGTAGGTAGTGGATTTCTCCCTGGAGGTCGTTGATTGACTGGCCACCCAAGGGTACAGCTGTCAGTGCAGCACGCCGCTACTCAGAAAGCTTGGAACGCTAGCAGTTCCCAATCAAAGCGCAGTCACTTGACATGTTTCCCCGTAGTCTCATTACTCCTGAAGACAATGCGAAGTAATTCAGTTAATAAAGCGATAAGATAATGCTCTACATTCTTGAAATCTCTTATAAGCGGTTGGAATAGTATGAGCTGTAGTATGAGCCGAGTCAGAAACAAGTCAAATCTCCGAATTATTAAGTTGTGGCAATTAAAATAATCACTGGCAGAATTTGCAAAATATGAAAATAGAATATTAAAACTATACACGTACAAAATTGTTTAATAATGACAGAAAGAGCTTTTGAATTTATATTAAAATATATGCATTTCCCAACTATATTTTTCATCCAGAAACAAGAAATTAAAATATATTTTCAGAACCCTAAATGTGTAAAGAGAGCATTACTCAAAAAGTTTAAAATATGGTTCAGTATATGTGTGAATGTATAAATATGTAAAATTTCTCAAATGGACTACTTAGGTGTTTAAAGGGTTTATTTTTTTTATTTTATTTATTTACGTCAAAAACAGTTACAAACTGCGTGTGACGAGCTATGGGGAGAAGTGAATTTTGTGCACGTTTTCATAATTCTGTGGTCTCTATCCTAAACCAAATTCTAGTCGAATTTTGAATACAGAAAAGAGAGGTTTTTTTTCGAGTTTTGTTGACAAAATATTCGCTCCTATATAATAAAATATATTTTCAAAGGTAAATTAGCTATAAATTCCTGCCCTGAACCCTCATGTTCTTCATGAGAGAATAATACTTTTTGCTGCGATAATATGAAAAACGATAATTTGAATAACCATATTTCCCACTGAAATTCAGAAGACGTGCACAAATAATGAAGTTACATTTATGTCCAGAAGCAAAACAAGGGACCATCTCAGCATTTGCTCAAGGATCTGGGAAACTGGACGAAAAACCTGATCGAGATGGGGGCCATCAACCCAGAAACTGTGGTACAAAACTTGTTACAGGTTCTTTAGAATTATACAGTCCAAATGATAAATAATTACATTAACTACCATTGTTAAAATTAATTCTACTTTTCTTTTTGATGCTCGGTATAGTCTCGAATTGTATAGAAACAGTTATGCAGCAGAAAAGATTTTACTTGGGACTTAAACTTTTCCATTGAATTTAATCGTTTAATGTCTTCTGACAAGTGTTGTAGAGTAATGTACGAGTACATGAATTGTATGTGAATTTTTGTAGTGAGCTGTTGATACTGCCACCTGGTGAATATGATTACTACGTCGTGTGTTATACTTATAGACATTGGCGTTTGCTGAAAATATATTCCCGCCCTTAAGTAAGTCGTTTTTGACAAAAACTACTGATTCGTAATGTTGATACTGATTCGTTATGTTGAAAGAAATAAGGGAGCAACAAGCAGAAGTGAAAGGTATCGTAAACAATGTATATATAGTTTTCCATATTTTCACTATTGGATTTAATTTGGTAATAACATATGAAGTATTATAAATATTGTAATAACTGCATGCGTGAATAATTGTTTCATTTCTGCGGAAGCATGCGCAACGAGGTGCTTTTCTTCCTATTTTTCCTTAGCATTACCAATGCATAGGTTCCAGTATCACAAATAACATAGTTTTGAAAGAAAGTTGCTATTCAATGGACATTCACATTGTAGAAAGTAATGTTACAGAAGTGATACCACAACAGCTACAATTATTGGTTATGACCAAGAATCTCACAAACAGAATATTTCAGTAGAGTACAGAGAGTAGCGAGTAAACTTATTTTCCGAAGCAATATGAAGAAAGTAGAATGGGAATCTCTAGAAATCAGGAGGGTTAAGGCAAGACTCTGTGCTTTGTACAAAGCGTATGCCGGTTATCCAGCGTGGGAAGATATCCACATCAGGCTCAGTAAACCCACATACTTTAGTAGAGGGAATCACAAGCACAAAATTCAGTTCAGGCCACAGAGAACAGATGTTGGAAAATTTTCCTTTACAAATAGAACAATAACAGACTGGAATAAGTTGCCTGCGACAGCCTTGGATCCCTTTCCTCAAGGTGTTCAAAGATTTAAAAATAAAATAACCACGATATTTAGTAAGTAAGTTAGGTTTATTAAAACAAATATTTTATTATTATTATTATTATTAATTACTGTTACCATCATTAGTATTGTAATAATTATTAAATGCATTACTTTATTAAATATAATTATATTTTAAGTAGTATTCGTATTGTGTGAGTCGAATTTGTGGCGACGTGCTGTGAAGTGTAGTGCAATACTGAAGTAGAAAGAGGAGTGAAGTGCAAGTGTTGTGAAGTGAAGTGAAGTGGAGTGGACGTCAGTGTAATAAAAAGTCCTGTATTTATTGATGTAAAATGTCTGTAGAAGACCACCATAAAATGTAGAATAAATGCGGTTATTGCTGTTAAAGCCTTTATTGTCATCATCGTTATCATATTATTATTAATATTACTGTCTTAAAATTATTTTAAGTTACATTGTATTTAATTCTTAATTATAATATGTAAATTTTAGTGTTCTATCAACAGGTTGCATAAACCTATCGGCGGAAATAAATATCTATCTATCTATCTATGACGAAACATTAAAATATTAGATTTTTTTTGTTAATACCTCAGTCATCACTTGAAAACTTTTCTTCATTTAATGATGCTTGTATCACAGAAATCAGTGTATTGTTTTCCATCTTTACAAAATGTTTTTAAAAATGAGACATATTTTGAGAAAATTATATTTAATGAATTTTGGGAAAGTTGTCAAAATTCGACCCAAAATGCGCGAAATCATCTCTTATTATGAAAAAATTGTACATGAAATAATTTAAAGATGTAATTATGAAAAAATTGCATTAAAAAAACTATTTAGCTATAAGAATGAAGGTATAAGCCAAGTTTAAAGAAATTGCAATTTTAGAAACATCAGTATTCTTAGTGAAAATTAGTCTTTTGACATATTATTGACAGGCAAATTTCTGTATTGAGTCAAAAATATAAATCAACAATTTGGTGATAAATATTGAATTGTGTAAATGGATAAAAAGTATTAATTGAGGAAACAACGAAAATATTCTTCTTACTTTATATAAAGTAACCCGAAAAAATGTAAGATCTGTTTAAAATTCACAGGGCGAGAGTTTAGCTATACTGATCGCTGAATATCCACTTTTGAGTAAAATCCCTGTTTGCGTTTCAGGCTCCAGAGGTATTCACGAACAGACAAATGATTTTGAAAACACTTTTCTGTATCAGGGAGCAACAAATTGTATATTTCCGTCAAAATCTATCCATTTTTGAAACCATGTATTTTTCTCTATTCTACACGTACCATAACGTATTTATAAATACAACGATTTCATCTACAGGCTTTCTCCTTAATAGACGCAATATAAAATTGAAAGTTGGTAAAGTTCAAAAAAAAAAAAAAAAAAAAAAAAAAAACAGTTGATAGGTAATAAGAAATGAGAGGCAATATATCGTAGAACATTTTGTTAATATCAAGACCACTTCAAGATTGGAAGTGTGAACGTATTCCACAGGTGAATAAGATCAATTAAGCGGGACACAAAATGTTCATTTACTTTATTTATAAAAACTGCAAAATCACCCCTTAGCTCAGCAATTCGTAATTTATATTTGTGTGAATTCTTCCTTTAGTACCCAGATTTTGCAAGACGTTATCTTGTGCAATAAAGAAGCCTCGGTTCTTCTTATATCCCAGGAAAGCAGTTACCGTGAGTAGAAGTTCATCTTGTTCAAGGAAGAAAAGGACATTATAAACACGAAGCAACCTGACAAATGGGCAGGACAAAAGCAATAAATTTATATTATTTTTAACCCCTTTGAGAAGGCAGCACTCAGCTCAGTTACTAGTCGTAACTACTAATTGTTTGATAACTATTCAATTCTCCTCCAATACACAGATCCTACAAGAAATAATTTCATTGGCGAAAAAGCTACTACACCTCAGTGCTTCCTATACCTCCATTAAAGTGTGTACCGTGAGTTTGATACATCTTGTGTATATAAAAGAGGAGTCTCTGAATACAAAGGACGCGGCCGCCATTTAGTAAGTTTGTTTGCCGGAGCTGTAAGGCACCTCTCTTTCGTCCCGTCGCGTCGCGTCGGGCGCCTTCCGTAAGGGCAACGGCTTCGTGCTCTCGCGCGGCAGTGGGGCGGGAGGGGGCGTGGCGGGGCGGCAGGGAGCAGACGGGAGAGGTGAGGGGCGAGGAGCGTCGGCTCCGCGGCGCCAGCGCAGAGTTTCATTAATTAGCGCGCTTGTGCGGCCGGCTGCCCCCGGCTGCCCCCCTCTCAGCCCCCCTCACCGCGGACCGAGCGTCCCCCCTCCAAGCCCCCCCCGGCCCCCTTCGCTCGCGCGCTCGAGGGTTCCCTGATTGAAGCGTGGGATGCGATGCGGCGCGAGGGAAGTCAGCGGGAGGGGCAGGAGGCGGGTTGGTGGGGGAGGGGGGGAGGGGCCGCGGGACGGCGCGAGAAGCGGCGGTCCCGCGAAGCGTTCGCCTCGCGAAGGAAAGAACAAGAAGAAGAAGGCGTCGCGAAGAGCGCTCAGGCAACACTCGCCGCTTCTTCTCCGGCCGGCGGCGGGGGGGGGGGCGATCCTTCTATCCGCCTCCTGCCTCCGCCCTTCCCCATCCCCGCCCTCCACCACCTCACCCTCCGGCCATGGGCTCCTTCGATCGCCGCCGATCGGGGCGTGAAATTGTACAGCTACGTAAATCCAGTCGCCGATAATTGAAAGTCCGCAAGCCGCAACAGTGTCCGGCGTCGGTGGGAGCCGCGGAGGCGGCGAAGGAAGAGGACGAGGAGGAGAAGGATGAGGAAGAAGAGGAGGACAAGCAAGAGACGCTTGATCTGAAATCGTTGGCATCACGCGCGGAAAAGTCGCAAAGGTAGAAAGTCAACCAACAGGAAAGAACTGGAGAGTGAACGTACTCCGTTGCACTTCGCATGTCCCGTGTCGTGCAGACTGTAACATTCTCCGTAACTGAACAATCAGAATGAAATCAGTGCGAATCAGTATGAAATGTATCAGTACAAAAATGTTACTTCATTTTTCGTGTGGTTCTTTGTAAACGTAAGCCACAATATATCAAAATTCTCTACTTTCTAACTTTTCACAGGAATGTGTAGATATTTGAGTGAATCACATCGTTATTCTTTACAGTTTCTCTTTACCTTCAATGACGCAATCACCATATCACTACTTATAATGTAGAAAGGTAATTCGCAGCCCTACACGTCTTGTAAATACATTATGTTCAAACACTTTTATATTGATTAGTCAATTATCAAGGCGATGTTATAAATTAAAGTAATATAGTCTATAATTTCTAAATATTATACCTCTTCGGGGCATTTACTCTACAAATTCTACTTTTGCCCCACAAAGAAAACGATTAAATTTCACACGACTCCCCTACGAGACAGAACTATTTTCTGTTCAGATCTATCTCAGTCTGTAACCGTTGCACCTTGTGCAATTAACAAGCGGCCACCTTTGCTGGAATAAGAGGCAACTGTTTTCCGAGGGAGAAGGGTGTCTCTTCACGCCGCCACCCCACCGAAACCGCCTCTCGAGTGGCAGTTGCGGCGGCGGGACTGCGCGCCCCGAGAGAAGACAAAGCCAGTGCAGGCGACGGGAGTGGGAGCGGCGGTGGCGGCGGCGGTGGCGGAGAAGATTCCCGGTGGATTCTGCTGCGATAGAGGCTGAGACGTAGGTGCAGATGGTATTAGTATCGACGGAGGCGAAGATCGCGCAGACGAAGGCAGAGGCGGATACAGGAGCTTAGGCGTTTTAGGAGCGGCGGCGAGAGGCTGAGATAGTGGAAGACGCGAGGAGGCGGGGCGAGACGCGACGCGGGGGAGGAAAGGCTGCAAAAGCAGCGGTGTGGTAGCGGCGGTGGAGGCGGTGGCGGCGGTGGCGCTGGCGGCGCTAGCGGCGATGGAGGGGGTGGAGACGTTAGGGGTGGCGGCGGAGGCGTTGGCGGCGGAGGCGTTGGCGGCGGAGGCGTTGGCGGCGGTGGTGGCGGCGGCAGTGACGGCGATGGCGGCGGTAGTGGCGATGGATTCGGCGGAGGGGGTGGAGGCGTGGGCAGCGTTGGTGGTGGCGGCGGTGACGACGATGACGGCGGTGGCGGCGGTGGTGGCGGAGATGGCGATGGCTGGAAGCGGCGGACGGGGTGGAGGCGTGGGCGGTGGTGGTGGTGGTGGTGATGGCGGCAGTGGTGGCGGTGGCGGCGGCGGCGCTGATGGCGGGCGCTGGTACAGGCACAACACCCTGTGAAGCGTTGCGGAGGTGCGGTCTGCGTTGGGAAGGCTCAGGGATGTGTACGATAATAGCGAACGTGAGGTAATAATTCCAAGGCCAAAGGGGAAATAAACAAAGTAGTAGACCTCAATATGTTTACTTTCTCGAATACTGGGTGTAAAGAAAGGTCATTGCAGGAAATGTCCACATTGTTTAGAGAAAAACAGGTTTTGTGGGTCTCTGATACAGGAAAAAAAAGAAATTATTACTCCTGTACGAAGTATATTAATTTTTCTTTTACGTAAGTACTCAAAATCCATATTTTCGGAATCCTTGGTAACGAAATAGTGCTTTTTTCTCAAAATGTCTGCCCGTCCGTCAGTTAAGATCTCTTGTTTGTGATCATTAGACCCATTACCTAAGCAGGATGCTCACGATAATTGATATTCTCAGATCAATTTAGCTAATGTCGTGGTTCCTCGAGTGTGAAAGCACATATAATTTTAAAGTGATTTGGGGCTCCTAGAATATTTTCAAATTGTTCTCAAAAATGGCAAATTTTTGCTTGAATTGAGGAAAGTGACCTCTAAAAATACTGCAGGCTCGATTTTTAGTAAAACTTAAAAATCACATAATTACAAATTATATCGATGCCCACCTACAAGTACATTATTGAATACACATTTTTTAAAAATGAAATCTGTTTTTCAAAAATTGATAGTTAATAATAATGTGTAATTTTTCCTATGAAAATATGAGTTGTTTTCGTGTAGTATTGTTTGAAATAGTGACAACTAATGAAAACTAAACAAGATTTTCTTCCAAACGGATACATTTTTTAGCATTAAATGTTTTACTCGAATCAATCCACATTCATTCAGTTTTATGGCGTAGGCCCGATTTCCATTAAAGCCTTTGGAATATCGAAAATTGCAAAGTACAACTTGTTTGAAGATGAGCGAGGACGGCCGGTCTTCCTTATCCCCGTGATACTATAGTGGATATGATCATGGTACGTTGAACTGAAATTACACTCCCAGTCCGGGCGAATATTTTTTTCTTGTTGGAATTCTTTTTTGGTTTTATTTGTATTGTAATATTACAAAACTGTTACAAATAATTTAAGAAAATATATACTGATGTAGTAGGAGGAAGGCTTGTGTGGAGGAAGAAGGGTTGTGATTCGTCATGGACTTTCTTCCCATCATAACTTTTTAATCAATCAGAAGATTTTCATTACGAATCTACATACATTTTAAATTAAATAAGGTATAGACTAACTAGTGGAAATATTTAAAAGTTTGAAGCAAATTCATTCAATTAAGAAAACTCATTTTGACTTATAAAAAACGGAATGTGTCAAAGAACTCAATTATGTACACATTTTGTAATGAAAACTACAAATGCAGTCCCACAGATAAATTGATAAAACATAAACAAAGCGTCATAGCAGTAGTGTCTTTTTGAGAAGGTGAGATTTTTATTTCTTAAATAAATATCATTCCTGTTTTACGTCAACGGAGAAGAAATGATGTTACGTAAGGGGACAGAAATGTTACATTTATTGTTCATGTAATGTAAACGTTCACAAGTAAAACAAGAAAATTTCGAAGTATGTACTGTACGAGTGTATTTAAGTTCTAACTCGGAGAAGTAAAAAGAATTAGTCGCGATATATGTTTTGGAAAAATAGAGAGTACAATATATTTGTCATAAGTGTGAGTTGTTTTTAGGAGACGTGAGTGAATAAAATTAACAAGCACACATTTTAAAACTAATGTTTTAACTCTGAACTGCTCGTTCATGAAGACTGCGTTACTATTTACTGCATTACTTGAAGTATATGTAGTCATATTACAATCCCCATATACGATAATACAAAAAAAGCGAATCTGTCATGCTGAATATTGTGACTCTTCTCGGTACTTCCCCATGAAATGTCAAAACATATTTATTGAAAATATGCACTCCTATTCATTTTTCTTCAACAAGAATGGTCAAAACTCAAGAAATATATTTAACACATACTGTCAAGAAGAAATCTTACATTTACTTAAAATGGAGGGGTTCTTAGTTTTATAGATGCTATTATTTACTTTCATCTAAGGCAAAAATTTTCGCCTTAAAGAAAGCAAAATGGAAACGAAAAAATTAGATATGACTCATGCGTGCATGTAATGTGTAAAAGAGATACAGCAGCCGACTGACATTCGTAGAAGGGAAGTCAAATTACGTGACTTTGGTATCATCAGACAAGTATCTCGCCCATTTATTCTGTTACTAGGATTGTTCTTCATGTCCCACTTTGCATTTCAGTAGTAAAAGTTAAGTAGCAGATTGAAATACGTAGTACAAACACTCATACCCAAATCTTACGATGTTAGCAGAGACGTAACAGTTTCAATATAAAGAAATTTTCTTTAGAATATCCACTCAAATGAATTGTTTTATATATTGTATGATAAATAATTCAAACTGTTCAAAGCATTTGTTCAGTCCACATTTCATATTAACGACGTACTATAGATTTGCAAAGCCGAAAATGAATCTTATTAAATAGAATTTAAAAAGTTATTGTGCGGAATATAACGAAAGCGATTCCGATACCTAATAAAACATTAGAATGGAATCAATGGTAGAAACTAAAATCACGATTAAAGATAAATCTTACATTTCGGAACGAACTAATGCATCTGAAGAGGAAAAAGCATAGCGCGCGAACCAGATGGGCCATCTAAAGCTGGCATGATAGAAATTCGGAAAGATGACAAAGCGGTCGGATACCGTTCTCGGAATTGGTAAAAATGGGTAATAGGATCAGATATAATGACGCATGCAGCGACGAAAGGAGCGTCACATCCTCTATCGCCCTTCTTGGAAGAGACGGAACGGCGGGCCGCCAAGGAATTGAATACGACGCCGTCTTATTAGGAATTCGGTGAACGAGCAGATGACGAAAGATTCGTCTACGACGTCATCGGAGGCGGAATCCACACAGGCACCTATCAAGAAGGTGTCGAATTAGATCGGATACGGAGCCGAGTCGCTCAATGGGCGAACGTTCGGGTGGCAGCCCGCCTGCGTGGCGAGGCCGCCTTCCGCGGAGGCGGGGCCGTAGGGGCGGGGCCCCGACAGCGGCGGAGGCAGAGGCGGCTCCAGCCTCCTCCTGCGGCTGGTCGCCCCAACCCGCCCCGGCCCCAGCGCCACCGCCGACGCCGCGACGCCCGTTCTTACGACGCCGGCGTATCTGAGTTTCCACCTCGGCGCCGGCGGCTGTCTCCCCCGCGCCGCCGCCGCCCCCTCCCCTCCACCCCCGCCCGCGCGGCCCCTCCCCGCCCCGCCGCGCGCGCGGCTCCTGCGTTGCCATCGATCGCGCCACCGTGATTGCGCTCACACCCCCGCAAATCATCCCCCCACGCCATTGCCGCGGGCTCCAAAAACCTTAATGTAGTCGACGATGTGCTCGGAAATGTCCCCACCCTCCTCGACGGCGCCGGGCGGCGGAGGCGGTGTTACCGCGCGGGGCGGGGGAGACGGCGGCGGTAGGCGGGGACGGTGCCTCGACTCTCCACGGCCTCGCCCCCCCTCCACAGGTCCCCTCTTCACGCGTTCCTCGTCCCGCGCACCTCCGCCTCCGCCGTCGCCGTGGCGTCGCTCGCCCCCGCGCGTGCATTATGTAGCCCCACTGGTTTTCCGATATAATAATTTTATTCCCCCGGCCCGGTGGCTTCGCGCGCGCCGAAATTGACAGTTAATGATCCAGCGCCCGCCGCAGGGACAAGGTGCGAGGTTTTCCGGGCGGCTTCCCGGCCGCGGCGGCGGCGGCGTCGCCTCCGCCTCCGCCTCCGCCCACGCCGCCCCTGCGCCGCGTTTAATGAGACGGAGCAGAAAAACGAGAGGGAGACTGTGAGAGCGAGAGAGAGGGGAAGGGGTGAGATGCCGCGCGCGCCCCGCCCGAGGCGGTCTTCTCGGGCCACTTCCCTGCCGCCCCCGCGTTCCTTTGGCCTCGCCGCCGCTCGTAATATTCCTCCGAATGCCTCCGCCCACGTGGGTCAGGGCCCGCACCGGTCGCTCGGGTAACCTCCGGCCCACGTCTTTAAATCTTTTCCTCGTTATTGTTATTTGCGTTTGGGGTGAAAAGCCACGAAAACGGTTGAGTGAACGCGTTGCGCAACTCGTTTAAACCGTCGTAAACCGCTATACTACCGCAGAAACGATTGGGAATGATAATGAATACAATATTGTTGGTTAACCCAGGAGGGGTCGCGTGGAAGAATTGGGACAAGAGGCTTTATGCAATTTTTGTATAATTTACACAGGCTTTTGTTCAATTTTACTTGAGAATATTGTGTATCATTGTGATTTTCAGTACCTTTTCTCCTAATCTTTTATTTGAAAACTTCTTTACTCGTCTCGTGAGTGCAGACTGTCAATTCTCAGAAATGTATTTTATTTTATCTCTGTGGACACAAAGCTCCCCGCTTCCTCCTACCGACACTCGCATTGAAAAGCATCGCCCATGCAGTTCTTGCGATATCCTCCATTTCCTGAGACACAATCCAAAAAAAGTTTCGATCAACGTTCAGAAAGATAAAACACTAATACTTCCAGGAATGGCGAGAAATAAGAATTTCATACGAAAGTCTGTATTGTTTTCGCTCTTTCTATACACCAACACAATTCTCACGAAAGTTTGAATAAAAAGTAGAAAAATATTTGCATTTAGAACAAAAAAGAAGCAGAAACTACAAGAAAGAAAACTAAACAAGAAATGATGTAAAACTTGTACAAGAAATTTGGACAGCAAATCCCGTAAATGTGAAAAGTGCGAGAAAACAGTAGTATGCAAATCACATTCACTGTTTGAAAAGATTGTGTAAAAATGTATTACTATATTTTACTCAGACATTCTCAAATTAAAATTCACCATGCACCATGTTTATGAAGTTCTGTTGCATTATATAAAAGAGACATATAATGATTTTATGCATCAACAAGTGTTTGAGTTTGTTAATGAATTTATTGTAATTATAAATAAAATATTACTCGACAAACAAAGTAATGAATGTAACATTTAAATACCGAATTATGTTCATTCATGAGGTGAAGACAGCCTTTGTGCATCTTAACTTCCTGTGAGGTCCATTTTCTCCCATGCGACCAGTTATGTTCGTAGGAAGTTTCCGCTCATGAAATGCTACGAACCTATAGGAATTACTAATATTAGTTATCAATATGAACTAAATAACAACTATCTTCTGTGTATTTATCCCCAGTCATAATCAAATTATACTAATAGGTTTATAAAATTTTGAGTTTTCAGATTTTCATGCGTATTAATGCTCAATTAAGTTTGTAGTAGGTACTGATATCTATAAATATTTCGTACATTTATCGGTAATCTACATCACAATCTCGCAGGTTCCGGTTGATATATTTACTCTGAATTTGTACTGAACTATTGCCATTATATTAAATTTAAATATTAACCACATCGAATCTCACACCACATCGCATTGTAAAACTAGAGATGTGAGTTTTTGAAGAACGGTCAATTCCGTCAATCGACAACTCAAGTTTTAAGACCCATACAGTTCTTACTATAATTTGTTGAGATTGATGTGAACACAGGCAACGTAATGGATTCCTTTATCAGCTCCCGTGAAAATAAATCTCAGGTATTTATTTATGAAGTTAAGTAGTTTAATCGATGATGGTGTAGAATGCAAACTAGACAGCATGTAAAATGTTGACAGCGTTTTCAATGAAAAACTATTAATATAGTTAAATTCAATTATTAATCCTTAGTTTTGTACCCATATATCGCCAAGGGAGAAAAATTCATTCCAAATAAGGAGGGCAGCAAAAGGGCCATGTCGTAACATGGAGTCTGGAACTCGGCCCTCCATTTTCCTTATATGTATTTCGTACATAATAGAAACTGCACAGACTTCACTACTACTTCCATGCTTGCAAGTTGATGATTACATATTTACACTATAATTGTATTAGTTATCTTACGGCTAATGTCTTAGACAGTGAGCACGCTAAAGGTGAGAAAGGCGAGCAAGCAGCACCAGTCGAAGTGAGCAAGTATAACCCGAGTGCATTCACCCTCACCAGCTCCGCCTGCGCACCGCACCGCACCGCACCACCCCGCCCTGCCCCGCCCCTCCCCCCCCGCCCCTCCCGCGCAGCTCAGCCCCGCCCTGCCCCTCCTAGTGCCGCCTAGCGCCTCCCCGCCCCGCCTCGCTACACGCGCTCGCTGGCGCCTGTTGCGTTCGTGATCGACAGGCACCACCACCTCGAGCGTCCGCCCCCGCCCGGACTCCTTCTCTCCCCCGCTCCGCCACCCCGCCGGGCCCCGCCCCACCCCGCACGCCCTTGCTACCCGCCCCGGCCCTCCGCCGCCACCGCCGCAGATGGCACGATAATGGCGATGAGCGCGAGGCCGCGCGAATGCCCTGCGGGGCGATGGACGACGGAGGCCTGATGACCTGCGGGCCTCCGCCGCCGCCCCGCCGCCCCACCCCCATCGCTGCCGCCGCCGCGCCTGGGGAGCTCTTCCCGCGGGGCCCCGCCTCACTCTCGACCCCACCCCCGCGCCGCCTTCCTCCCACGCCCCACCCGCGCCCGCGCCCCGATGCCGCACTCACGCCTCGACCGCACGCGGCCTCTCCCCGGGGCCTCTCCGCCCGCCACCTGCCCCCGCCCCATCACCTCCTCTCCATTGCTACCTCATTGCCGCTGTCTTCCGCCCTCTGCAATTCACTCTTCTCCTGTCATGTCCTTCTTGCACGGTCGCCTCTTCCACCACTTTCATCTTCTGAACTCCTGTCCTCAGCTTCATTTGTCCCCCATACTCCTCCCGACCCCAATCCGCGCCCGTTTCTACTTCCTTCAGCCAGCAACTCCTGCTTCCAAAACACCTCATTTCCCCAAACCCCGTTCATCCCTACCCCCCCCCACCAGGCGTACTACACTCCCAAACCCGTTTCGCCTTCCAGGCCTCTCTTTCCATCTAACCCCTCCGCCTCCCAATTCCCTCTTCTCCACGGCTCCCTTCCACTACATGCCTCCGCCCTCTCCCACCTTGCCTTGTCCACCCTTTCCTCGAATCCCTTTCCTCCCATCTTAAACACACGCCGCCCCACTTCATCCACTCCCGTCTCTGCCTCACCCTCTTCTCGTTCCCTGGGGCTTGGCCTCTGCGGCGCCCTGCGCGGTCCGTCTTCCTCCGCCCCCGCCTCCCCCGCCGCCCCCGCCGCGCCCGCCGTCTCCGCCGCCCCAGACGCCCCCGCCACGTAGCGCCGCAAGATGCGGCCGACCTCGTCGAAGAGGCCAGCCTCTAAGTACAGGTGGGGCTTCAAAGTAATGAGACTAAATGCCGCGGCGTAAAAACATATTAGAGAAAAGTGTTGAGTTTCTTGTTCGTATCAAGAAGATATTCCCCTGCGTAAAAGTCTGGGTAGAAGAGCACGCCGGATGGGGAGGGAGGAAACCGGATATAAAACGATCGAGAGAGAGAGACGAGGAAACCGAATGTTCGAGTGAGAAAGAGTGTGTATTAAAAGTACGCAAGGGTAGAGTAAAGTGAAGAAAGAAACGCAAATGAGCGAAATACGGCGCATCGTAAGGCAGACATATGCGCCTTCACATACACATTCAGACTATTTTTACTCCGAAGCATAAACCAACCTAAAGTCACCGGAGGATATGAAAAAACCTTAGTGCCGTACCTTAACACCAGTCGGCTTTCTCCTACTACCACTAAGTGACCAGGAAAAACTGGATCTACCAGAATTCATAAGCTCATACACAAAGCCTGATGTGATTACGTGCTACGGCATTTGCTGAGGCCGGAATGGGTTCTCCTTTGGCTGAAACGAGGATACATCAATTACTACACTTTCTGAAGTAATCTCTTTTGCTTTCCACTCCGGAAATTGGTTCACGCAAATAATTAACTGGTGAAAACGTGAATCTCACAAAAAGCAAAATGAACGACTTTTCTCGTTTATAAATAAAAAAATCATCTACATTCCAATCATATGAGGTTACACGCGCTGGCTAGCTTTCGGCCTTTAATCTCACTCCATCGAAAATACAAATTTTGGCAAACCAGTTTCACGCAAAATGCGGAGTTTCGTTTAACGTGAACTGTGCGCAGTGTTTCTGAGCTTTAACAGCAGTATCCTCGCAGATTGTTTTCCTTTTTCATGTTAGTCTAAGCGAATCTCGGAGTAGGTCAGGAAATCTCAACCCAGTGAAATCATTTTCACTTATTTATGTGTGTGTTTCCTTTGCCACATTTAATTTATAACGTGGAGTGGTTTTTAAAACTGAAATACATGAAAAAAATTTCGTAAAGGGAATTCATCCGAACATATTTTATTAAACCATACGAAGTCTTGAAGTATGAAAAGGAATAAATAGGTTAAGAATCTACGAACAATCTTAAAAGATATAGACTTACATTTTTACAATTGTACAAATATTACATAAAACTCAAAAGCAATCTTCCAGTTTTAAAATAAATTACTACCTCTTCAGACAATAGAATAGGATAGAATGTAAAATAATAAACTATAGTAGTTTGTAAGATATTTCAAGTTTATGTAAAAAGCAAATGAAAGAAAAAGAATTGTATCTAAACTTCATCAAAGCCAAACGTTATTTCAATATAAAAATGCGAAAAAGCGGTAATCCAGGCGTGTGATTACGATAAACTAAATAGACGACAAATTACGACAAACTTCATTTCTAAAATGAAGTGAGCTTACCAGATCGTGGAAAGGAATCCAAATGTTCCCAGAGGGCTGTGGACCTGAGGAAGAAAAATGAATGTGAGCTGCATGAATTCGTTTAGTGATTTTCGACTAGGATTTGCTGGAGGTATAAAGCAATCGTGACGGTATTTGTGAGTAGTACCATGCAGCTGTACTCTACGGGGAATATTTCAAGTTTGCCCGTGAAGTGAACGTCAGAAATTTAGTACTGAATTTCATAAGTAGAGATATTCACATACCCATAACCAAAAGTACGAGCATTCGGAAATTAGTTTATGAATCTCTTCGGCTTTCCGATGAAGCTACCACCCCTATTCTCATCGTACATATATTATTAAAAAGTAACTCAATTTTAACTTATTTCAATACACACTTAAATGTAACTAAACCATTATATGTAACAAATATACTCAGATATGCAAATAAATCAATTTCTAAGAACATGTCTAAGATGAATACTTCCTGAATGAATACTTCCGAACCCTGTGTAAGATGAAAACTTTCCGAAAGGTCTGTTTGCTGGATAAGTTTTACTGCCATTAATGCATATAATACTTCCTGCATGAACTACATCAGAAAATGTTGTGAAGGGTAAAAATGAATAAATGAAAATTTCCCTGAAATAGAAAATTACATTTTTAAAGAGATATAATGATGGAATTCGAGTTGTCCTAGGCCTTGCGTAATTAGATGAATTCCAATTGTTATAAAACGTAGTTATAGTTACGAACATTTCAATTTAAAACGATTTTGAGAACCCCGCGTTTTAGGCAGTTTATTAAATATCTGAAAGCGATTTTCTCTCATATCGACGTAAAATTCATTTTTGTTCGTAATTGTCCGTTTAGATTAATAAGATTTGAAGTATTTAGGGGTTTCAAATACAACGCTGCTTATTTCCCGCTAATGAACAAAATGTAGCTTCATGCTGTCCGGTACTAAGATAGGGTATGTAGCATCAGAACTCACCGCGCTAAAATTAAGACCGTTATATACAATTATTTATTTATTTATTTATTTATGGACAGTCAGAAAATAGTATGAGTCTGTGTGTGATTTTTTGGAAGAGCGAATCTACATCTACTGATCACAAGCAATGCAAGGGAGAATACAAATACGTAAGTAAAAGAAAATACAATGAATCAATAGTAAAAATCATCAAATAGAAGACTTGATGGATATGTAATTAAATTTATCAATATAATTAAACATTAACATGCAAAATTCGACTTTTCCTAAAATTTTACGACCTCAGTTTTCAATGAACGGCAAATGGAATGGGCAAATAAAAGTGACAGAAATGAAAGGGAGGGGTGCTCTGAAAGAAATATTTGTAATGCGTGCCAGAATCAACGTGGTTGCGATTAATCAACCAAGTTTAGAAGTGGGGCCAACATTTTGGGTTTCGCAGACGTGCGAGTGAAAACTGATTATTATAAGAGCATTTTGCATGTGGCATGAATTACAATAAACAAAAGAGTCGGACGAAAATGCGGAAACATGAGTTTGCCAGTTTTAGCGAACTTGAAAATTTTCAAATTTGGGCACAAAAGAATAAAAGGGACTAACATTTTATTGAGGAAACGCTTACGAGAAGATATGATAAACATATCAGTCATGTAAAACATTGGACGGTCCATCTAAAAAGATCGATTGAGAAAATGGGGAGAGGGGAGACTTGGCCTGGGATGTGTTGCAACAGAAACGCTTTCGAGCAGATTAGTGAAAGACTTGCTGATATCGACCGATAAGAAGGTATATCAGAAACTCGGGGAAGAACGTTGCTGACACTGCAGGTGCTTCTGAGCTCGGGTGAGGACGCGCAGGTTATATAGAAAATCTCGGCGGGCCAATGAGAAGATACGCCTAGGTGCGAATGTGGGTCTGAAACTTGAGAAAAATACGGTGAGAAAACAGGCGGGATATGTGTTTTTGTGACCAGGAAGAAGACCGGATTCACATTGTCTTATGATGTGCTACGGAAACGTTGAGAAATAGATGAGATCTGAGGGACTTCCATGGGAACAAAAGAAATGAGTCTGTGATTAAGAGTGTTAGAGTGTTAGGAACAGTTTTTTATTCTTTAGTTTTGTTATAGTTTTTACTTTCTCCCTAGGGAGTAGAGAGAAAGTTATGCAATGCTGCCCGAAAAGCGGCGAATTTTCGACAGAAAACTTATTACAGGGCTCTGGTAACGAAAAGTGGATAAATACGGTGGCTAGATTTAGAAAAAGATTCCTCTATAACGCGATGTAGACGCAATCCATGTTTTTTGAGTCCTTGATATCGAAAAATCGAATGACGGCAAAACGTTCGTCCGTCCGTCCGTCCGTCCGTGAACAACGCAAGCAGCTAAACCGTTCAACCAATTTGATCCAAAATTGATAATCCACAATCGATATGGCTAATGTCGCAGCCTCTTGAATTTGACACCGATATTTTAATTTTGGGGGTACTTTACATGAAGTCCTAGGACATTTTCCAAATTTTCAAAAAATAGGTCCATCGTTTTTGATTAATTTATGTTGTTGGATAATGGAAAGGACGTTTAAGACAATGGTGTCTCACATTCGTTGAAAACCTGGATTTTTGAAAATTTCAAAGTTCAAAAGTTTTTCGGAGCCTTCCTACAACAAAAATTTTAAAGATTGTGATTTTTTCCCTCAATGAAATCTGTTCCTTAATTATAGATTTTGAAATAAGGTTATGTACAATTTTTTGAAAATTTGAGAACTTTTCGCATAATTGTGAGTAAAAATACGGGGGACAAAGTACATGTTGTTTTAGCACCACTAGTTCATTCTTTAGTTTCGTTGTAGTTTTTTAGTCTTGCTGTTTGTTTTTTGTACATTCATTCACACATTCATACGTATGTCCTTTTATTAGTATTTACAACAGTCATACCTACCACGCGCACTTTTCACAGATCACTATTTGCTCTATAAAATACGTCACGGCGCAGACTTTGCTCAAGCGGCTTCTGACGCTCGAGATGAATGGCAGGTCGCCGCGTAGAGCGGAGCAGAATGCAAGCGATACAAATGTTATATTAGCTTGCATTCTCCGCCAATAGCTTTTTTACTTTCTCGTATATGTATACGAATATACGGAGTAATATACATATTGCAAAGAAAGTTATGTAACGCTGCACAAAAAAAAACGGCGGATTTTCAGCAGAAAAAACTCATTGCTGAGCCCTGATAAAGAAAAAGTGGATAAATTCAGTTTCTAAATTAAGAAAAAAATCTCTAACACATGATGTAGCCAGAATCCGTGTTTTGTGGGTCCTTGATGCTGAAAAAACAATTGACGAAAAAACGTCTGTTCGTCCATCTGTGAACACAACTTGCACCTAATCCATACGCAGTATTTATTTCCAAAACTGATATTCCCCAGACGATCTGGTTCCACTCGAGGAGCTGTGATTTTGAAAAACTTTCTTTAAAATAAAAACTTTACATGAAACTCCCCGGACATTTTCAAAATTTTCTCAAAAAATGGCTTCAATTTTTTCTTTAAATTTCTTGTAAGAATAAAGTACAATACACTTGTAAATTTTGTCAATTTTTTCTTTAAATTCAGTAAAAATTGGAACTATTTTTGAGAAAATGGGATTTAAAAGTTTCTCAAAATGCGGAAATATGAGCTCATTTTCACAGAAAACTGTTGAGTATCTCAGAAACTTTATCACAGTCGAGTCCGAGAAGCCGTGCTGTGCACATCGGGCGTCTCAGCTCTTATCTACAGTGGTGTTTCGGCGGCGCGATCTGACGGCGATAAGTGCCACGTTCAAGACCGCTTACAACTGAACAGTGCGTAATGTCTACGAGTGGCTGCCCCGACACGGGGCAGCACATTGCTAATGCAATGCATACTCTTAACTCTTCAAGCAGTGATTACAATGAATTAAATCCAGTGCAAACAAATGAGTTCTCAAATGCTCCTACCGAGCTATACAACACTCAGCATAGTGAAGTTCAAACTCTCCAACATCATGTGTCCCCTTCACCCCAACAGCAATATTCAGTGCAACAATTAAGTCAGCAACCCCAGTTGACGGAAGTGAATCAACCTGGATATGTTTGGCTACAAGTACCTCAGCAGGCTCTACAGCTACCACCCCAGCAACAACTTCACGTAATGCAACAGGCGGCCTTTCAGCATAGCGCTTATCAACATGACCAAGGTAAAAGATCAAGCCAGCAAGCTGCTCACGCTCCTGCGCAAAACAGTAAAGAAAGTTTGCCCACGGATAATGAAAATAAAAAACGAAAGCTTTCGGATAACCAAAATAGAAATTCAAATAAGAACAATAACAACTCATTGCAATATAATGTACCTACTCACTCAAGGTTCGATCCCCTCGCTGAAGAGGAAGATGAAGATGAAGTAACAGAAACGTTAGTCGGTGCGAAAGAGAGCAATATTAAAATTCCTCCAATATTCGTTCACATGGCCGGCAATG
The DNA here is from genome assembly GCA_031308135.1 of Acheta domesticus. Classification (NCBI taxonomy): domain Eukaryota; kingdom Metazoa; phylum Arthropoda; class Insecta; order Orthoptera; family Gryllidae; genus Acheta; species Acheta domesticus. The sequence goes on from JAHLJT010008446.1 coordinate 205,174,616, forward strand.
AGTATTTAACCTTAATACAACATCTAAATTCTGCTTCAATAAATGACTTTCTAACTAAACAAAATGGCGAATACACTAAAGTTATTTTCAATGAAATCAATGACTTTAGAAAATTCCGAAAATACTGTGAAGAAAGCAACATTGAATTTCACACGTACCGAGACCCCAGTAGTAAAGTGTTATCTGTTGTAATTAAAGACATCCCAATATGTTACACCGAACAAGATATAATACAAGAACTGAAAAGACTGGAATATCCCGTAACTAAAGTGTGTAGACTTTACGATAAAGCCAGAAACCCTATTCAAATAGTAGCAGTAGATCTTGTGGACAATCCCAAATCCAAAAATATATTTAATGAGGACAAACTGATGTATAATATAATAAGAGTTCAACTAAGAAATAAACCTAACCAGCCCATTCAATGTAAGCGCTGTCAGCGTTTTGGTCATACTCAGGCAAACTGCCACAACGTGCCTAGGTGCGTGAAGTGTCTCGAAAACCATCACTATTCTCAATGTCAAAAACATGAAGGTGTCGCCCCTAAATGTGTTAATTGCAAAGGCGATCATACCGCCAATTACAGAGGCTGCCCTGAATTTAAAAAGTTTGCCAAACCCTACCAAGGACAATTCCGAAGACCTTTAACTAACCTGCAAACCAATCGGTTCATCCAATTTTCCGCACCTAGACAACCGTCTGCGACCTCTTCTCCTCCATCATCTTCTACATCTATCAGACAACCTCCTCCCCCACCTCCTTCCTTGCACTCAACAAACTTTCCACCACTGCGCCTCCCTTATAATAGAGCATGGAATAATAATCAATACAATAACATCCCTGATATAAATAATTTAATTTCAAATATAGTATCCCAAATAATCTCTATTTTAATGCCCCAAATCCAAAATATGATTCTAAATGTTCTTCCAAGCTACTATAATGGACCCAAATAAATTAAATGCTCTTAGTCTGCTTAACTTTAACGCAAATGGAATAAAGAGACAAGAAAATTCCTTTCGGCACTTCTTAAACGATCATAAAATAAATATAGCTTGTTTAACAGAAACTCATCTCATACCTGGCGAACGTTTCTCTATACCCAATTTCAAAATTTATCGTAATGATCGGATCTCAACAAATGCTTCAGGTGGAGTAGCAATAATAGTTCAAAAAGATGTTAAGCATAGTCAAGTACCTGTTTCCCACTCGACAGATTTGGAAGCAGTAGCAATTAACATTAACTATAATAAATCGGAGGTAGTTATCATTACAGCATACAAACCACCAAACAAAAACTTTCCAACTGAATACAGTAATATCTTTTCTCAATATCCTCGATTCATTTTGCTGGGAGATTTAAATAGCAAAAACAGAGCTTGGGGTTGCAATGTGACTACACATCAGGGTGTCAAATTGCTTAATCTTATTAACTCAAGCCGTCACAACATAAGTATTCATGCTCCTATAGAGCCCACCCACTACCCATCAGATCCAAACAAGAGAGCAGACATCCTAGATATAATCATTTCAAAAGGTATAACCTCACCGATCTACCAGAAAGTAGTTCCAGATTTAGATTCGGACCATTCTCCCATCCTCATATCGTTGGGAACACCGGCACACTCATTAGAAAAAATATCGAAACAATTAACGGTAAAACTAACTGGAATCATTTCCGTGAATTAATAACTAGCAGTTTGACGTATCCTCACAACATGATCTCCATTGAGGACATAGATAATGAACTACATAAACTCACAAACTGCATACAACAATCATTAAAATATGCTCATATACCCTTCCATCAGACACACAGAAAGTCAAAAACAACACTGCCTAAAGAACTTCTTGAACTAATTAAAAAGAAAAGAAAAATCCGACGTATCTGGCAATCCAGTAGAAATATAAACAATAAACGTGAACTAAATCACATCTCAAAAATTGTCAAACAAAAAATAGATGAATTTAGATTTTCTAATTTTCATAAATTTCTAAGCCAACTTCACCCTAACACCAGACCACTATGGAGAACAATCAAAAGCATAACAAAAGATCGAATAGAGATACCACCTTTACAGAATAATGGTAAGATCGTATACTCAGACGATGAAAAAGCGAAGGCCTTAGCTGAATACCTAGAAGGAGTCTTCATCCCAAACCCCGTAGAATATCCCATGTTTAATTCAGAAATAGAAGAGCACTTAAAACTACCTATGTGCACTGTCCCAACAAAGATAAAATTCATTTCTCCTTCAGAAGTGGCAAATGCCATTAAACTTTCCAAGACTAGAAAAACACCCGGGTATGACAACGTCACTAACAAAGCATTAAAAGAACTTCCTCGACAAGCAATTGCAATAATAACTTCAATATTCAATGCATCGTTAAGATTAGGATACTACCCATCGTCATGGAAACGAGCTGTTATACTACCATTCTGCAAACCAGGGAAAAACCCCAAAATACCAAGCAACTACAGACCAATTAGTCTTCTCCCTTCTATAGCAAAAATTTTTGAAAAACTTGTTTTAAAAAGACTCCAAGCATACTTGACAAAAATCAATGCAATTCCCAACACCCAGTTCGGTTTTAGACCTAATCATTGTACTACCCATCAACTGCTGCGACTTGTCGAACATATTGTAAACGGTTTTAACGACAAAAAACACACAGTAGCTCTCTTTCTAGACATCTCCCAGGCATTTGACAGAATTTGGCATCAAGGACTAATGTACAAACTACGAGAAATTGGTACACCTGATTATCTGCAGAAACTAATTCAAAGCTTTCTTACAGACAGATATTTTCAAGTGAAAGTAAATGATACTATTTCACCTCTTCACCCAATTCTCGCAGGTGTCCCACAAGGTTCGGTTCTTTCACCAACATTGTTCTCAATTTTTACAGCAGACTATCCAACTCCCAGGAAGCAAGTATAGCTCTTTATGCAGATGATACCGCTATTTTCACTTCACATACTGATATCAATTTAGCCTATGATTACATACAATCCTACCTTCACAGCTATACCAATTGGACCAAAAAATGGAGAATTAAAATTAACCCCTTAAAATCACAATCTAAAATATTCACACTCAGACGTCCTCCCTTACCTGCACCCTTACGAATAAACAACACCGATATTCCCTGGCTTTCTCATTCTTCGCCAGTCAAATACTTAGGTGTTTTACTAGACAAACGGTTAACTTGGAAACCGCATATTATTTCAACCGCCCAAAAAACACGTGCAAAAATGTTTAAATTATACCCTTTTATCAACAAAATTCCACCCTTAGCATAGAAACTGGGCTGCTCATCTACAAAACGATTATAAGACCTACAATGACATATGCTTGTCCAATATGGCGCAACATAGCACCTACCAACCTATCCATTTTACAGAAAATCCAGAATAAATATTTAAGACAAACCTTGAATGCACCATGGTTTATTTCTAATTCCCAAATCCATCGAGAACTTCAAGTACCTCTCCTCTCGGAATTCATTTCGCAAACCTCTCAAAAAATATTATTCTCTCCTCCACGCATGTCCTAACGCTCCAGTATTCAATCTCGGCCAAAACTCACATTATCCTTCACGCATTAGATCCAGATTCCCCAAAGATCTCTTTCGCCCACCCTGAATCATAAAATCATTTGCCCCCATTCCCATAAACACCCTCCCTCCACTACCACATAATAAATGCAAAACTTCCGTTAGTCAAGTATTTCAAATAAATTTTAAAAATAGTGAAGGGTTGAATCGAGACCCGCATTTGCCTCAGGATGGCCCCATAAACTCATGTATGTAGCATTGTACCAGTCAAAATCCCCGAAAGACGAAAGTCGAACGGGAAGAAAATAAATGAAAAAAAAAAAAAACTTTATCTGGCATTATTTAAAGCACGAGTACTCATAACTACAATAATGTGAACAACTAACCGCTAATGTAAATATTAACGACGTGAGAAACAAAGTAAAGTTATATTTTTTGTAATTTTCGAAAAATGAAAAGAATAGAGCAATATGCCGCTTGTGTTATCTTATAGAGTATATTTAGCACTATCCCTAACAAAATTTTAAAGAAAATATTTGGAGACTTTTCTAGAAATTTTTTTTTTCATTTCTTAATATTGTAAATATATTACACGCTATATTGCCCGAAAACGAGTAAAATTTTCAAAAAAAATATACAAGACCTTAATAAAAGAACTAACTAGAGAGAACAAATTTCATTTGAAGGGAAATATCGAACTTGAAATTTTGTAGTTGTAGGAAGACGCTGAAAAAAATTCAAAATTTTTCAATTTTCAAAAATTTAGAGTTAACCCTGAAAATTGGAGCTATGACACCTTTACATGTGTATTTTACTCTATTCATACAAAAAATTTCAAGAAAAAATTGACAAGTGTATGTTTTCTGTGAAAATGAGCTCATATTTCCGCATTTTGAGAAACTTTTAAATCCCATTTTCTCAAAAATAGTTCCAATTTTTTTCCTCAAACTCTTCCAACGGATAGTGCAAATTGCAAAATTTGTGTGAACATGAACTTCAAATTTCGCATTTACAGCAACGCTTAAACGCCATTTTCTCAAAAACGGCTAAAACTTTTTCATTGGAAATTACTATTTTGGACGAGGTTTTACTCTTCTTTAATATTCTTAAAGAATATTTCGGTACTACTATTAGGAAACCGAAAAGTTGAGAAAATTTCAAAAAAAAGTACTTTGGGCGGCGATAGATGGTTGCTGGCCAAAGGATGGGGCAAGACTGTAAAGCCAGTCCACACCAAGGAAACTAGAAAATTGTACTACGAGAAAGTCTGTGCTATTCTGTAGCATCACTAGTTCTCTTTCAAATGTGATATGTAAAACACATATGAATAAATGCCTCCTAAAATTGAATTAAAATTGATTTTTCTGAAAAACTTAAAACTTCTCGCGGCGACACTGCTGGATGCACCTTTGCACTATCTTTACTAGTATTAATAGTATCACCACTGTCATCATTATATTTCCTAATACAGAGAAGATCATAGTATATCAAAACTGCCGGATAGATTTGAATCATGTATGTTTAGTAAGAGACCCTATGTACTTGTTAGATCCAACCCATCAGTCCTTGAAAGTAACTGAGATCAATATCAGTATTATAAAAATATTCTCATGATTAAATGTTTAAAGATCGAAAAAGAAGGGAAAAGAAGGAATAATAGCGTTCTCTCTGTTCCCTACACAACCTGCAGAGTAGACCTTCTCCAATACATCACATCTGAAGATGGCTCTTCACAGGTGCGTGTGTAACTAGAAGTGTCAGTTCAAGACACAATACCACACTTTTCCTATCATCCTGAAAGACAGAAACTCTTCTAGTTTCTCAAAATTTGTTACATAAATTCGTTTTGTCAGAAGATAGCCAGTGTTCCTTTCAACCTCTGGACGTCGATACACCGTGGTGAAGCCGTGGGAAAGAGTGCGTGGGGAGGCTCATATCGCTTTTCCCCGGGTAGCCCCGCGTCGGCCATCTGGTGCAGGACTAATAGATTTTCCAATTCACGGCGTGTCCAAAACCCCAAATATTTGTCCAGCGGTAACTCTTCGCCGGCGCTTCCCCTACTCCCTCGTCTCAATACGAATCCGGGGGCTGCTGTGGCGGGGGCCACGCCGCGGCGGCAACGACGGAGGGGCACTCGTGGTGATGGAAGCATAGAGGTGGAGGTGGAATGAGAGGGAGTAGAAGTAGAAGAAGTGAGAGGAGGAGAGGAGGTGTTGCAGGTGAAGGTTGGGGTGAGATGGAGGTGGAGATGTTTTTGATCGTGCTGGTGTGGGTGGGGTGGTGATAGCGATGACGTAGTGGTGGAGGAATTCCTGGTGGGGATAGCGGTGGCGGTGCAGGTGACGAAGGCAGGAAAAGAAGAAGCGGATGGGGCAGAGGAAGTTAGTGTTGTTGATGGCTGCGGTGGTGGGAATATGAAGTTTTCGATAGTAATTATTGTGAAAGGGACGTACTGTTAGTTGTTGTCGTGGAAATGTTGATAATTATGAGGAGTAAATATATTCCGGTAGGGTGGTGGAAGTGAAGGAATTATAATGTCAATTGTGCAGAAATGATGGAGAAAATTATATCAGCTATGACTCAGAAATTAGTGATGATGCGGGAAATAATGAGGTTTGAAGTGCGTGCAGAATACCGATCATTGAAATTACAAGAGTGATAATACCGCAACGTTACAAATCGTGACAAATGTAGTTATCACATTTGTGCATATGGATGTAGTGATTATTATTCAATAGTGGTTTCAATGTTGAAGTAAAACCAGTGAATTTACATGTAAAAGTTAGACATTTTATAAGTCAACAACAATCAAAATCGACAAAACTGGCAATTGAATTATGATGGATGAAAGGTGAAACGTAAAGTCGGTGGTTTCGTAAGAAATTATGAATTGCGCAATAATTGTCAGGAACGGTGAGTCGGGGTCGGTGAGTCGGGGTCGGTGAGTCGGGGTCGGTGAGTCGGGGTCGGTGAGTCGGGGTCGGTGAGTCGGGGTCGGTGAGTCGGGGTCGGTGAGTCGGGGTCGGTGAGTCGGGGTCGGTGAGTCGGGGTCGGTGAGTCGGGGTCGGTGAGTCGGGGTCGGTGAGTCGGGGTCGGTGAGTCGGGGTCGGTGAATCGGGGTCGGTGAGTCGGGGACGGCGTGTCGGGGACGGCGTGTCGGGGACGGAGAGTGGAATACGTCGTGTGTGTACAGTCAATCGGGGCAGTGCGTTGAGATCGGTGTGTGGGATACAATAGGAAATTATAGCAGCAAAGACAATGGCACAGGAGGTGGCAGACCAGCCGGAATCGATGGTAACAACGGAAGGTGGCCATTCCACCGGGGAGTCCATGGAAAGGACTACAGAGGCAGCAGCGACCAAGCGAGCCGGAGCGGCGACCGGATGCTCTCCCCGTCCGCGGCCGTCGGCAATCGCCGATACACAGTTTATATTCGCGCTCGCCCGGGGCGCTGGAAAGAAGCAGTGCCCGCGGAAGGTGGAGAGCAGGGGGCGTAGCACGGTAGGGAGGGCGAGGGGGAGAGAGCGCAAACAGAAAACGAAAAACCACAGCCGAAGCCGGGGCCGCCGCCGGAAGTGGAGGGTAAAGAGCGCGCCACCGGATGTCGGCGGATGCAGGGTGGACGTCGGATGAGCGGTTGCGCGGCAACCAGGCGGCAATGGACTCGCCGCGGCAGCTGCTGAATGTCAGGTGGCTACGCGCGGGAGGCGAAAGGTAAAGGACGGGAAAGGTGAAGGACGAGCAATACCACGGTGTGTGTTCGTGGATCAATTGATTGATTAGTGTTTCCGGGCGCGTCAACAGGCAAGATCATTAGTTCCGTAAGCGTTGGGCGTTTTATCGCGGAAGGGGAGGGTGATGTTTATCCGCTAAATGTCGATATCCGCCTCCGATTACACGTCGGCTTGCGGGGTTTTCCCCAACCAGGTATCTCTCATCAGCGAAGCACCGCCGCCGCCGGGACAAGCCCCAAGGTCCCAACATATATGACAGTGTAGTGTATATAAGCGAAAGTTTGTAAGGGATGAGGTTGGGACAAGGAAAAGGAAGGGACGATCGCGCGATCTGTAAGGATACTATTCCGCCATTTGCCTGGTGTTGACTGGAGTAACCATGGAAAACTAGTGATTAGTGCAGCCAGCCGCCAGAAGTCTCCTCCAGACAGCAGTCGAATTCGACCTCGACTAGTGACGAAAATTCTGCTACCGCTGGGCCGCGAACCCTAGGTCTCCGCGGACAGAGGCACTGCAGTAATATCAAGTGATGCCGTGAGCCACCTACCCTGGTGTGTGTATTCGTGGTGATTAACATGCATTCTGTAAATCCATGGATTTACCGGTATATTATAGCTGAAGAACATTTACAGTATTGTTACAAAACTTGACTGAAAGGGTAGACGCGGCTTGAATGCAAGCAACCAAACCTTGACGACGCTCCTCTGCGATACCAGGAGAACAATAGGTGCATTCTATCTCGAAATGCATCCTTCAAATTTACCACCACTCTCGTTCGAATACTCATTGTCTTCCGATCAGTAATAATCAGACTCACCAATCGCTTTCCGATTCCTTAAAGTTTTATTTCCAACTCGATTAGCATCTCTACTTCGTAATGGATTGCAACACGTTCCACGAAAATTACTTATTTGGTCTTATGATGAAGCAAAGGATAAATTGGACCGTTAGCTTATTTCATCTACTTTTACCTCAACTCAATGTCACAGTTTTTTACGCTTTGCCAACTAACTTTACAAGTTATCTTTAGTGTAACTTTAGGTTAAGAGAGACGTTTTCAGGAAAAACGTACACATTAGAGATTATTACGTTAAGAGTCATGTGTTCGGAAGATCTATGAATAGATCGGACTTCCAAGGCTGAAAGACCTTGGAAGTTGATAAGGCGTACCTGTATAACATTAAGAAAAATTTATTATGAACTAAGCCTATGTACTCATGAATGGAGAGGGTTCAGGAAACACAAAGTTCAGTATGTATCACTGACTAGTTTCGTGGTAGCATACGACCAGTGAAAAGCGAGTGGCACCCGGGCATTTGCAGTGGACCACCCCGTGCATTCTTGGTTGAAATCTTGTATGTGAGCAGTCCGGCTTGAAACGACACTTTCTGGGTCATTTTGAGACGAAAAATTGTTTGATGAAATGAGGAGTTGCGCTAAACATAGTCACTAACTACACTTACACGCAATTTGAGATACTGCCATAAATCAGTAGATGATCACTAAAGGTTTCCATTGGGACACTGCCAGCTGCTATTTGCTGCTTGAATGTAGAATTATAAGGCAGTATTGATAACCATTGATTTCGTTGGTCTTATTTTTTCAATGAGACACAGTCACAAGAAACTCTCGCAACTTGGCAACAGCAAGAAGGAAGATGACTTCAATGCTGCAAACAATAATGAATTCGAAGAAGAAGCTGACGAAAATGATAATGAAGATGATAAAATTTTCGTCAAATGATGGAAGTTGAAGATGGGAAGGATGGTGTCATACTCAGGCCAGAAAAGGAGTAGATGAGGAAGGAGGCTACCTAAGAAAATGCTTGCAGATCTCAAAAGCAAATGCAGAACATCTTAATATTGTTACTCACCACTACGAAGGACTAAATAAAATTGTGTCACTCGTTGAACTGGAGCGAGCATTGGTTGTATGTAGAAGATTCAAATCTGTCACTCCATGGTTGCTCCAATTAGGCCGTACTAGACAATAGTGGTATACATCGGGACTTCGCAAAGTGTCAGAATTATGGCCGGTAAAGTAGAAACAATCGTTTCGAATCTGGATTGCTGTCATAAGAGGGTTGTCTGTTAAAGTACTTTTAATATTTACCAAAATCGAAAGAATTGATTTTAAAGATATCCAATTCTTACAGACTGGTATTATAAAAAGTGGGTAATAGCAAGTCTTTACATAATTCTGAGGCAATGACTTTCGAATTTGAAACGTGATAATCCTGATCTGTCCGTCAGTGTTTCTGCCTGCCGATACGTTCCTCCGTGGGACAGATAAACGGACAGGCTTAACCGTTCAGACTATTTTCGTCAAATTTTATATTCCTCAATTTATTTGGACGGACTCGAGGCCCTACGAGTTTCAAAATCGATGATTTAGATATTTTCAATTTGAGTGACATTTTATATGAATCCTCAATATTTTTTATTCGACTTTTTGCTCGGTTAGCAGAGAAAGCTCCTAAAGAAATGGCGCAGGTCTAACTTCTGTTGAAATCTGATTTTCGAAAACCAAAATTTTTTCTGATAGAGATTTTGTCTTAACTAAATCTGCTGTTCAAATCTGCAATAAATCTGCTGCCCTTTAAATGAAGTCATGAACACTTTTAGATTTTTTTAAAATATGAGTCTTTTTGCAAAATAATTTTCCAAAATATTAGGTCTTTAGAAAGTTCATGTACAATTTTTAAAAAATATGAGCAGTTTTGTGTCAAATATAGATAATTATTAAGTAATTATATTTCCAAAAACGTTTCCAAACTGTTCCTGTAAATATTTTTACTCGGATAGAGTGAATAATTCTTAAAAATGGAACAGGTCTGATTTTCCTTCAACACTCTGAATTTTCGAAAGTTGCAAGAGTTACAAATAATGCGAGAAAATGTTATACTATTATTAGTTTCGATTGCAGGGACCCACAACACGAGTTTTTCTGTTGAAAAATCTATACATTCCGCTACAGTATTGTAATACTTTCTCTTTGCTATGTAAGGTGTAGCAAGCGGGAAAGTAAAAACAAAATAATATAATATCTTTCTTCAATGGCATTCCTGAAACTCAGCAAAATTTCTGAATTCCTTCCGTACACTAAACGATGGGCGAGTCTCAAAAAATATATTTTATTTATTTATTTAGTCAAAAAAACAGTAAAAACTGTATATGACGTGTGGGGAAAGAAATTTATCTGCGCACATTTTCTTGAGGGCCAGAATTTTATTAAAAAAAAAAAAAAAAAGAAAAAAAAAACACGAAAAAATGAATTTAGAAAATAATTATTTTAGAAAAATAAAGATATTTTGTTTTATTTGTTCTATTTGTTCTATTTGTATACGGACTAAATAAGTATTTTTATAGGGACTAAAATATCCAATCCATCTCCGCAGTTGAAAACTTGTTTTACTGTATATAGCGTACAACAAACACAATATATACATACGGCGCGCATCCAGAACACATCTCTCTACGAACACGCCGCAGATAGTACGTTCTTGCAACGATGCGCAGGGCAGCCAACATCACTACAATAAGCTACTTACTTCAATTATTCAAACCTCACATTAATTAAAGTTCATTAAAAATGGTATGTTATATGAGTAATTTTTAGAAAATGGATTTAATAACATTAATTTTAACTAATTGTATGTAGATGCTCGTATTCCATGATGAAAATCTTATTGATATTAAAAATATTTATGATAATATATTAAATATTATATTAGTAACTTCTGTATAACTTAAAGATTTGAGACAGGGAGAATTACATGTTGAAAATTAATTTCTAAGAGAAGTCTAAGATAATTTCAGACCAAATTTGCTGCATTAATTTGACACCTCTAAATTAAGCATTCATCCATTGTTAGGAATAGCACTCCTGCAAAGTTTTCTGACTTATCACTATTTCTGACGCAACACTTCAAATGTTGGAGATACAACAGCTAATAAAACAGTCGCTTCAAACTGAATGTGTCCTCAAGGTGCCTTCTTTGCACTTTTTGAGTAGTTTTAAGAATCGTTATGGGCCTAGATTCTTAAGAAGCGAGATTCGACTGAATTTTCTCTTGAATTTTCAAAACTCCGATTGTGAATTAAGCGCATCTCAGACACCATTAAGCATTCGTAGAAATCCTATAGCGTAATAACAATACAATGAAGTTACTCAACATTATGTGAAACTTCTACATTTGAAAAGTTTGAATGATTTTGAAGAAGTCAGAGAAAATTACGAGAATATTTAACATTTTTTACATGCCAGAAATCAAGGATATAAAAAAAGAAGCTTCCTAGTGATGACAATTGAAAAAAATTAAAGATAAATGAAGTTTACTGAGCAACAATTAGAAGATGTAATTATAATTTAATTTGTATTGTGTGTATTTATATTCAGGAGGACAGAGGGAAATCACATCAACTAAATCCGAAATGAAAGGAGAACACATGACACAGTGGTATTGAATGACTCGATATGTATGGTGGTCACAGAATGCAGTGATTGCAATGTAATTGTCTCAAATGAAAATAAATAATAACGATGCGCTATCAAGTTTGTGATCACCATTCGATATATTAATATCTGATAAATAGGCCTGTAAGCACTAATTGATCAATGGAAATGAAGGCGGATGAGCTAAAGGGAGGGAGAACGCAATACAATTCACTTCTCCCCATAGCTCGTCATACGCAGTTTTTAACTGTTTTTGACGTAAATAAATAAATAAATAAATAAATTCTCGAAAGCGTGTCTGCAAGGCATTCAGGCGGCCGTTAGGCAAGGGGTTGGAGTGTGACGAAAAGGGTAAAAATGATGTGAGGATCTCGTGAGCATTCAGAAAGTGTCAGTTATCGACAAGGCGAGGAAAGGACTTCCGTCGGATGAGACGTAAGACGACACGCGATGGGTTCGAAATGACGCGTCGAAGGTTCTCGAAGATCACGCAGGACGAAAGAAGATGTAAAGAAGGAATCTAAATTCTCTTGAGTAAACAGAACAATACAAAATTGGAACGAATGATTGGCCACAGTGCTGGAGACATTCCCTCAGAATGTCAAAAAAATTAAAAGTAATTAAAAAAATTGTAATTGGTTTTAGAATATGTCAACATTAAAATTCATTATTTTATATTGTTATTAATATTATTGTTATTTTTATTAGTCGGTCAGCTTAAGCATTAAAGGGTTGAGACATTAACTTTCTAAAATTGAATTAAATAATAGGTAAATACAATATTTGTTTGATAGTTCGTTTTATGTATTTGTAGTTACTATTTAGAAAACGCTACCACCGCAAATATATCTCGTATCTAAGTAGCATAAAATAGTCTATTTTATTTTAAAGTAGCACGAACAATTTACGTGGCAAAGGAAGCGATGAAATTTCTACTTTAATCAACTAATGAAGAATCGACGCTGTTGTAGGAAACGTTGAGATTGGCAACTAAGCCAAAAGCTCGGAATTGAAAATATTTTATTTTCAGACTAATGTCTTGAAAGATATTTTTGCAAGGGATGCTTATTAGTTGATAGGATGAAATTTATGAATTTTCTCCAAAATGTTTTCATTAACATCATTCACCTAGAATGTAAAACGCTGTATTTCTTAAAGAATATCACAAATCAATTTTGTTTTGAGTTTAACTGGTTGCAAAAAGTTTCAACATCCTGAAATAAATAAATGTATGATTAAAATAAACTAATTTACACTGAATGATGTCAAATAATTCTTGGTATAAACAAAAATATTTCAGTTTCATTTCATTTGCTCGTATATGATGAAATCAAAGTAATAAATAAACTACGCAGTTTTCGTGAACTCCACTGAATTTTGACGGGACTTCCACCAATTTAGTTCTTTAAGAAAATATTTACGAGAATTCATAAACAACTTTATTTTCAAATGGCTAGTTTCTCTGAATGATCTTTGCGGTGAACAGACGTGGCCTACTCTCACCATCACCAAAATAAACTCATTGTATCTCAAATGTAATTTAGATATTCAACAACAATATTAGACCGGACATAACGGCTTAGTGACCTTCTTTACACATCAGAGGATTTCACAAAGACTTTAAGAATATCTATGCTCAAGCAATATTGCTTCACAAATGATTGAAAGTGTATTCGAATATTTATTAGCTGTATTTTTGATAAACATGTGCAGATGCAGAAGAAACATCAGTATCATTGTAAGATGTGCATTACGAGTAAACCGAGATATCCTTACGTAATTGTTACAAGTACATACATCATACTTCCCCACAACAAAAGGCGAAAGCGAAGTCAGTAGTGAAACAACGGATTATGACAGCCAATCAATTCAATACATTTCATCTCGACAAGAGTACATATCTGGCAAGTCGCGATTCATTTGCACCTACCCAAAATAAACCTTTAAACTACTCTAATAGTACGTTTCGAATCCAGCAGCCGCAAGAAAGCTCTGCAGAAAGAATCAGCAGCACGTCACAAGTCGCTCGGAACGTCGCGAAAACATGACGAAAACGTCTCCAAACCGTAGGAGGGGAGGAATCTGTGAGGGTCCTTGAGGCAGGGGAACATAATGCCTACATCGTAAGGATGCCACGAAGTCGTTGTGAAGGCGTCGCGCGAACGTCAGGAGAACATCGCCAGCATGCCAGAAGAACGTCGAGCCGGAGAGCGGCGTTGGCGGCGGCGGCGGCGGCAGCGGCTTTGCCTGCGTGGCGAGGGCGTCACTCCGTCCGCCGGGGAGGGCGGGGGCGGGGGAGGCTCCCACCCCTCGTCCCCTCCTCCTCCTCCTCTTCTTCTTCACACTCCCCTCTCCGCCCTTCTTCCCTCGGGCGGAGCGACGTCGACTGGTGCCGCCGCCGCCGCCGCCGCCGCCACCGCGGTAGCCGCCTCGCTGCAGATAGAATTAAGCAAGCCAGCGTCGAGTCGCGGATTGCGCCGTTCCCCGCCTCCAGACGCCTCCCCCGCCGCTCCCGCCGCCGCCTCCCCCGCCCCGCCGCGTCCTCCGCTCCGGACCTCAATTCTCAGGCGGAGGCGGTGGAGGCGGCGCCGCCGCAAGCGCAGCGAGCCGCCCGCCCGTAAGAAACAACACCGCGCAGCTCGCGCGCGGCGGAGAGGCGCGGCGCGGGAAGGGGAGGGAGCGGGGCGGGGCGGGGGTGTGGCGGAAGCGTGGCGGGGCGAGGGGGCGGGGCTGGGACGGGGCGGAGCGTTGGCGGCGAGGATGGTGACGGCGACGGTGCAAGCGCAGGCTCTCAGAACGACGGTTGCAGAAGGCTAGGCACTGCAATGGTAGAAAGGGATGATCACAGGATGGACAGAGAGATGCGGAAAATGATAGGGAAATTCATTTAGATACTGCTAGTTGACGAAATGATGATTGCGACTGATAAGATGCATACTAGGATGGTGGGTTGAACTCTGCGGAACTTCGCGTTGTTTGTGGCCATGAACGAGAAACCAAATCCGCTATGTATTTCATTAGATCGGTGAAATCATCAAATCATCACTCATTTCGCTAATCCCTGGTAAAGCTAAGTAATATTTCTCTGGTAAATCGTCGTTAATTCCTCGCTGAAGATAACACATGCGGAGAAGAATGGAAAGGATATGGGCATTCAATGTGAGTATGTGACAATATGAAGAAGAAGGAATATTGACAAATAAGCATGTTAAGCGGGAGGCAGGAAAAATGGTGTGGAAATGATAGAGACGAGCCGAAGGGATGATGATGACGAGTTTGAGAGATATTCTGGGCATGTGGGCATTTGGCAACAATATGAAAGTGACTGTGAGTCGGAGGCTGTCATTTCCTGTAAAGGCAACAGCGTTCGAATGATTCAGTTAAGGGAGGGTGACCCCAGGGAACGGTGATAGAGAATACAACAAGCGATTGCAACAGAAGAAATACTGACTGAGGAATCGATTACATTAACTTCTCAATACTTTACGCTTACTTACCATCGACGTATAATTTTGTTTTGTTAATAGAACAGACATCACGGTAATGGATCTATTATAAAGGGATTGAAAACGCTTTAGCAAAGGATGAAAGCGCGGTAACAGAAACAGTGGCATGGTTAGGTGTGCTGACCAGTTCTTGGAGATTGCCACCCACCCTTCCCCTACAAAAACACTCGCATTGGGACCATTTCTAAATTACGTAATGCATGAATGGGGAGCGGTGTTTTGCCAACGTTAATGTTAGCGTTAAGCGTTTTAAGAAGATAGGGGATAAAAAGTGCACCCTCTAAAAATGGAGCGCCGGGGTGAACCACCCCTGGGCTTCCCTTCCCCCTCGCTATTTCCTCGTTTTGCAATGAACAGAGGGGGCAACGAGAGAACCGATATGCACCGCACAGCACGAAAGGGAACAGTCGCGAGAACAATTCGATTCTACTAGCAATTAGTGCGAAGTGAATGAAGCATGAAATACATCTGTTAAATATATGTTATTTAAATTAACCTGCGACAGAAAGACGGATATTTTTTCACTTTTTACGATGTTTTCCTTTAATTAAGGACAATCAGGGAATAAAAGATAATCAGTCATTTTAAATATATATTGTAAAGATTACGTTTCGAAGAAATTTCTTTTCATCGTCACGCAATTGTATAGTTTTTTTTAAATTTATTCCGAATTGAATGTGAAGTATAATATCTGGACCTAAGGAAAAGAGTATTGGCTGCAACGTGTCATGAATGACTACGCACAAACATGTCTCTAGCTGTCAGGTGTGAAATTATTAGCATATTTGTTTTCATTAATTTTTTCGCCCTTTTCCAGCGATGTCAATGTAGCGATCTTCACCTGTTTAGCTTCACGTGGCAGCGACTCCAGCCCCGGTGGCGCAGGCGACGTGGCGTCAGCCCGTGGAGGCAAAAGTGGAAACCGGAGGGTGAAGGGTGCACGGCGCAGGCGGTGGGGGTGGGTGGGGGAGAGGAGGCCGGGAGGCGCTGAGTCGAGGGGAGCTGGGAGCCGAGGCCGTCTGCGAGACGCGGTGACGCGCGAGCACCGCCAGGTCTGCCAACCTCTCGGTGAAATCCCGTTCTCGCGCCAGAAATGAGCAATTGTGAGCGAAGCTTTATAAAGAGGGAGCGTTTACCGCGGGCCTCCCGGCAAGGAGTGCGCGGGAAAAAGAAGTTATCCGTTTAGGCGAGGAAATCCGGGCTCTTTTCTGTGGAGATGAAAAGATGGATGGGGCAGTGGGGAGCACGAGGAACGTATGATGAAACGAATACAATATCAAGTTTTTGACAAAATAAATGAAACGTTTTGGACATCTCTTTCTAAATATATTTTATGAACGAAAAGGAAATTTCAGTGGTTTCAAATCATGTTTTTAGATATTCTTGTGGGAGATCTCCATGTATTAAATGGTATTTATTAACAGAAGTACGGATAAGAAATACCATCTGCATCGAATATTCAACTCTAACATTGGAATGGAATCGTCATACTACTTCATCCGTCGTATTATTTTAGTTTTCGAGCTTATTTCAAATTATTTTCCAAAATATATATCTATTATAATTGTATCACAAGAGATAAATTTAATTGTGATATATGGTTGTCAACTGGTCACAAAGGGAAAATTGTATACATTTCTGTTTAGTATGTTTCTCGGATGAGAGCAAATAAAATGTGACGATTTCATCTTAATGCTGAGTGTTCAATACTCGATATATATGGTCTCTTTCACCGCTCCTGAATATTAATTTGGTACGAAGCATCCACATCAACTTACAATATATTTATTCAGATTTTTTTTCATTTTCCATCCTTTTTACATTGGATGCTTTAAAAAACTTATTTTTTTTCAGGGGACTAACAATCTTAATAAAGACATCTAACATGAGTCTAAATATAAAACATGCTTTCTACATTTGTAGGATCTTAAAATGCAAAGTGGTGAGCAATGGTGGTGAGCAGAGAATGGTCAGCAACGAATCGAAAATGTCCGTGCAAGAGTAAATACTATTTTCAAATAACTTTTATGTGTAATTACCCCAGTTTCCATTAAATAATTTAAAAGTTAAAAAGTGTACTACGCAAAATCTACAAATCGTAATAGAAGCAAAGACGTGTCACTAGCTTGAATTATTCAGAAACATTTAAACATGTATAATTTACATTCTTGAATTTGCCCATACTTTCTCATTGTAATTGATTCATATTAATACGAAAAAATAGCTTGAGTCTCTGCCATTTACCCAATAAATTCTCACATTTAATTAATGAGTAAATACGTTATTTTTCTAACGTAAACAACTACACCATTCACCTTCCAATTAAATGTTAAAATATGAAAGAAAATTCCAAAGTTAGATGCGCTAATCGAAAAGCAACTTTCTTCATTACACTTGTATCTCTTTTCGCACCCAACGTATCACTTAAAAATTTACACAATACAATTTTTATCTCAAGAAAATTCGGCCAATTTAGAAGTAGTAATACTTTGCCACGTGAGTTACCAACCTTTTGAAGGTAAAAAGTTTAATGGGGAGTAACTAAAGCATCGGATCATAAAATATCATCAAATTTTATCAAGCCGTTCAGAAGTTGACGCAGCGTGAGAAAGGAAGGGGAGTGGGTGAAATGAGGAGGGATACGAGAGAGGGGGTAAAAATGCGAAAGCACCGCGACCTGGTCCCTGCGCAACGCCTCTCTGTCCCTACACCCCGCCACCTCCCCTCCTCGCCCCACCGTTCGGGAAGCGCGCGCTCTCTGCTTCGAGACACTTTGATATCGATATCCGAAAGTTTTCGCCGACCCCATATCGCGCCCTCGCATCGATATCGATTGGGGGCTTCCGCGCGAGGCGTGGTCGCTCGTGGGGCCCGCTCCGTGTGCCCCCTCCTTCTCCTGCTCGTCCTCCTCCTCCTCTCGCGTCTTTCCATCCCCGTCTTCTCGCGTCCTCAATCCTCGCCGACGCAGCCGCCACCCACTCCGGTCGTCCGCGCCTTCCCGTGAACCCGCGACCCCGTTGTTCGCCACTTCAAGTCCCCGATATTGTACATTTACAATTCAGATATCGCGATATTAACTGACATTTTACCATTACCATGCTTTTCTTCTCGGCGCAAAAATTTTAATATGTTGATCGCGCATCAAAGGTGAGGCAACAACGTCACGACGCGAGACCCTCCCCCCTGCCCACCTTCCCCCTCCCACTTTCCCCGGTGCCCCGGGCCGCCCTTTGAGTCTCAAGCGGAAAGGACGACGACGACACACACACACGCACGCACAAAAAAATCCCGTGCGCCAGCGAAAAAGCAAAATCTCGTATTCGTAGGGACCTAATAGGAACGCCAAACAAAGCCTTCAAAACACGAAACGCAATGAAAGGTTAATGAAAGAACGAAATGAAACGAAGCCGGGCTAAATATGTAATACAAAGCTCGCTCTAATCGGGAAGCGTGCCCCGGGTGGAGGCGGAGGCGGCGACGGAGGCGGAGGAGGAGGAGGTGTAGGAAGCCGTGACGGCGACGTCGAGGCTCGCGTTTTCGAGGGCCGTGTCCGCGAATCGATTCCAGAGCACGGCCGGGGTCCCGAGTGCGAACGAAGTCTCGGGCTTGCGGTGGTGGCGGCGGCGGCGGTGGCGGCTAGGGCGAGCGGTGCGGCGGCTGTATCGGAGATTAAAGTGGAGCCGCAAGTAATTATAGCGGACGATCGATCGTGGCGGCGAGGCGCGGAGCGGGGGCGCGCCTAAGCCCCCACCTGCAAACGCGAAACGCCGGCGCCCCGCCTCCCGCCCCGTGCCGTCCCGCCACGGGCCCCGCTCCCGCCCCCTCCGCTTCGCCCCGCTCCGCGCGCTTCGCCGCCTCGGGGTCGCGCGGAGCCGCCTGCACGGGGGGCGAGCACGCCTCGCCTGGGCGGGGCCGGGCCGCCACACGGGCAGGCAGGGGCGCGTGGATCGGCTGCGGGCGCGGCGTTGACAGCGGTGGGAGCGGCTCCGGCACGGCGCGTCGCGACGAGCGGTTGTAAAGGCGGGACGGGGCGGGGCGGAGCGGGGCGGGGCAGGGCGGGGCAGAACGGGGCGGCGCGGGGCGGGGCAGGGGCGGGCTGGAAGGGACGGAACGCGGAGAGGGGGCGGGTGGGACAGGTCGGGCGGGGCGGGCGGGGCAGGCCGGGTGAGGCAAACCGGGTGGAGCGGGGCGGGACGAGGCGGGATGGCGCGAGGGCATCGCGGTTGGGGCCGTCACAGCGATGACGACTATGATTTATATACTTATCCTGTCTCGACGGCGCACGGGCTTCGAGGAGCGTCAAAATACGGGACCTGTGGTTTTGAAGCCAGCGTAAGGCATGGGTGTTTTCACTATGGGATTGTAGAGTGGCTGATTTGTCAAACCACAGTATAACTCACATACGAAACATCATCACGTCCATAATCGTTCGTCTCTAACATCATTCGCACGTTATGATCAACTCCCAGAAACTTTATTCCAGTGGGAGGCACTGGCATGCCGTAACAGACTGATTATCTGTCCAGGAAAGGAGAGGGCGTAAAGACCTAGGTCTGCACCGTTCATACGCTCGGCAACATGTCACTATGCAATCCTGAGCTATTGAACCATCTCCTGAATATATATACACACACATACATACATTACGAGGTAGTACAAAAAATACGTTGGCAATTTTTCTCAATTTTAAATCATGTCCCTCTTTGTTACCACAAACCTTCTAGAGTTGATTATGAATTGAACGTTCTGTATACTCTGCGTTGAACGTTGCATATCAACCACCTATTTTATCTGGCAATTACTTTACTACTGTTAAATTGACATATTCGATAGTTAATTTTATAAAATCATCAAAAACATTTTTATTTGTGGTTACAATAAATTTTGAATGTTTATAAAAATCGACGTACAGAGCAACGACTCTTAGTTAACGTTAGTATCATTCTACATTACTACTATGTAATAAAAACAACGTTCACTGACAGTTTCTTACCGCATTAACACCAAATTACCAACAACAAAAACAGATTGTAAAAGAGTTCATTTTTCATCAACTCCACTTCCTCGTGTTTTCTTCGTGTCGGAACCTCCTTCCATTAAAGCTAACTAATTTTTTGAATGGCTACAATGTTATAACAAAACTAATTTATGGCTTGAAATATATTTAAACGCATTATAATATTTATCTAACTTTATAAAATAAGAATCACGATAAAAATTATAACAAGGAGAATAGCAGAATGGAGAGGAGAAAAGGAGATAGAAACGGTGTGTTTTGAACAAGTCTGAGGCGGCAATGTCCACGTAAAGACTGTGCTGTTGCTACTGTTGAAGACATTTTTGAGAATTTTAATCCTGCGATGATCGCAGAACGGCGATGACAACTACGGATGTGGCAACTCTGGCTGACAATGAATGAATTTTCCCACAGAAACTGGCGATAATTTTCTTTTCGCTGCATCAATAGTCATATTTAAGAAATCGACACTAAATTTGAGCAATTCAGTTTAATCAATCAGTGATGAATGTATAAAGTGTTAATTATTTAAACTTCAGCCATAAATAACGAAATTATTAGCAAATTTCATCCATTATTCAATTATAATAATGAAAAGTGTTAAGTATAACTTATACGCACTCATAAATGTTTTTGAAAGTGTGTATTTTATTTGTAAAGAATGTCAACATAGCTATGAGTTGTTTTAAGATTATTTCTCTCTTCATTGCAATAACATGGCATCGGACATACACTGGGCGGAAGAATAATTTGAGGAAGTACATCATGATATGAGAATAAGAGAATCCCGCAAATATGTATGTTTGGATAATACTGACGTCTATACGCTTGTCCACCAAGAACATCACATTAAATAACCGAATATGATCCCATTTCCTAACGGGCAAACGCACTAGTCGGTACTGCAATGACAGCGATAACGGCAGTAAAGGCGTAAAGACTGCCTTAGCTACAGTGACTGTAGACTAGGGGCTCCGGAGCTGATGAACATGGTGGGGAGTTAAATTAGGGATACATGGGTGATTACCCCAGTAGTGGCAATAGTTATGGTGATGGCGTCAACAGTGTGAGAGGGTGATAATAGTTGGAGGAAGTGCCTTGAGGGGTACCTTGCTGGTAGTAAGGTGTGTAAAAGCTCCTGCGGTTAAGATAGGTTTATAACATTGGTTTTAGTAGTAACGTGACGCTGAGACACTGAAACGTGACGCCAAGCATCATTTTCTTGAATGTCTTAATAGTTCCTCGAATGCTCTTCACTGTCCTTTCTCTTCCTACAAATGTGACGGTAAACAATACAATAACGACACTGAAAAGGCAATGGGATAATTGTGGTGATGATTACCATTTGAAAATAATACGCTGGTAAGTCAACTACGATGTTTTTTTGTCGAGAATGCTCTCCACGGCACAATAACATTTTCATTACTGTAGTACAATTCGTAACGGAAATTCAAGTAGCGGCCATTTACTCAGAAGAAGAGCCCATGAAGGAAAGTAAATTCACCCTCTCTTCCGCAATGTATTGAAATACGAATGGCAGAGGATTAGCCTGTGGAAGCTGTGGTACCATGCCTGCGGTTGGTGGGGCGAGCAGTCGATATACAGGCCCAGACCGATGGGAGCGGCCACATGTTGACACAGGACGGGGCGCGGGGCTCGGGAGTGGTCAAGATATTGGTGGTACAGCCAATGTTGGGCTACAGGAAACACCATTAAACACTGAAAAATTACGTGATCCACTGTAAGAAAACCACACACTCGTGTTAAAATGCTACAAATAATAGAAAATAAGTGCATAAAATTTATCACTGTAACTCGAATTTACGAAATTTCTGACCAATGACAATAGGATTTTCAGCACCATTAACACTATACTATCGCAGAAATGCATAAAAGCGACATAAAATACATGTAAGAAGTTATGTATGTGTATGAATTTTAAGGAGATAATTTCAATTATTCGCTTCAAAAATGAAGTACGTGAAGGAAAATAGATGTTAAACTCACGTTAAATGTATTTGAAACGAAGAAAACAAGGGGCAAATTATTTCTGGTTTCCAAAATGAGTATTCTAATAGATGTTCAACTGAATGTTTGTAAAGTTAAAGCGTTAAACTTATTTATATTAGAATACTCTTAATTCAAGACCTTCTACATTTAAATCTTCAGTTAATTTTACCGCTGTGTTGACCTTGAGTTGCGCAAATCACAAAGATGTAATTTTAAAAGCATGTTAACAACTTCAAAAGGCAGTCATTTTTATTCATGAAACCCAGACCAATATAAAAGAATTATCTACAAAAAGAGGCAAGTTTCGTGCACTCTCTTTCTCCATTTTTCTTCTCAAAGGATAGAATGTTGGACTATTTATTCACCGTGCATATCTCGTCGGGTAGAAAAATATGTTCCTGGATCTCTTGGGAATGAATACACGTGGATTCTAGCGCTTTACAAAGTAGGTATTAAAACGTGAGTTTATAATGTGAAACGAAAATAAAATTTCTATCTACACTTTACGCAAATAAGACGCATATTATTCAAACACATATATAAAAATTGTTTCGTTGAATTATATTCTCCGAAGAGAACTTCCCTCGGTCCTTAATACCACCTTGCAGAGTACAAAAATACAATCATTAGGAAAAATGGAAGGTAATATGCTATTTTGTTAGTACTATTATTTTATTTGGTAAAAACTATTTTGCAATTATATGTTATATACATTCATTACAGACGAATACTCGTTCGTGAAAAAAGTTATAATTTTCCAAAGTGAGAAAGTGCTAAAATGAAAAAATACTAATTATACCTGTGCGATTCAAAGCAAGCAAAATATCGTTACAGTAATAGGTCCTTGACATCGTTTAGAACATAGGTGGTGAAATTCTTTAATTAAAAATATGGAGCCTTACTGTGATGATACACGATCCAGTCAGTGCATTCTTACGGGTTGGGAGAACGATCTTGCATACTGTATGCCTTACATTCTGGAGGGGCTTACATACTATATGCTAGTTTCCAATATTCAGTGAATTCGAGGTGGTTTTTAGCGTCATTCTTAGTAGTCTCGTAACGAAAACACACATTTCTCCCATCCAACGGTACCAGCAACTGAGGCTATTTGAGCGTCGGAGGCTACGGATGCAGGTCGCACCACCTGATCGGTAGCCACCGAAGCACATATATTAACCTAATATTGCCCACCGCGCTGTGGTATATTATATTAAAAATACCCTGGCTCGTTTTCACGCCGCGCCGCGTCTTTGCGTCCGCCCCGCGGTGCGGAAGAACGCGCGGAGCAGCGGCGGCGGCGACGGAAGAGGAGGAGGAGGAGAAAGGGCGTGGCGGTCACCATGGGTCCAGGCGCTCGCTTAGGCGCTGGAGGCGGGGGACCACCGATATCCTTCCAATCCCGTCGCCAGGTCCGTCTCTGTTAGCCTCACCGCCAGGACCAACACCACAGTTACCACTATCACTATCACCACGAGTATCACCACCACTACCATCACTACGATTGCCACCCCGGGATAGGTGGCTCAGGGCATCTACCGATGACACTGCAGTGCTTCACCACCTTCACCACCACCACCATCATCACCGGTTCCGCCACGGTCATCACCGCCATCACCACTTCCACCACCGTCACCACCACTACCAGCACCATCACCACCACCTCCGCCGCAGAAACATCCACCGCCTCCGCCAACGCTGCCGCCAAAGTCTCCACCGCTGACCCGGCGTTCGCCTCTGCCCCGTGGGCGCCTGCGGCGTTCGATACCGGCCGACCTGTCAGCGCGTCGTCGGCGGTGGCTCCCGACGCGACGCGTCGCGACGCCCGCCTGCGAGCAGGATGCGCGCGGCGGGTGACGACGCGGAGCCGGCGCGGGCCGCCTGTCCCGCAGAGATCCGACACCTCGTAGGCCGCGGACGCCCGGGGTTAGCAGCTGGTCGAAGGGGCTTGTTGCGGCGGCGGGGGCTGCAACACGCTGGCTGGCTTTCATACAGCATGTCCCAGCCCTGACGGAAATCAGGATACGGGGACTAGCACGCAAACGTTTGACATGCAATTCTACTCAAAATTGTGCAAATATTTAATCCTATGTAAGATTATAATAAATTAGGAATATTAAATATAAATGTCTGTAGCTTTGTTTTATGAAACGAAAAATATAATTTCCAATTTCCAACATGTTGAATATCCGACTATTATTAATTTTATAAAAATTAATTATAGTATTGTCTGTAATTATAGTATTTAAATCCAAAATATGTGATGTCTGTATTTCATTAAGACAATTAATTTTCAAAATTAAAGATGTGTATTTTTCGAATCTTGCACGCTTCGTTTCGTGTAAATAGATTTTCAAGAGATGGCTGGATTATTGCATGTGGATACTACGTAACAGTAACAAATAATACGAGAGAGTACGTAGTGTAGCAGAACTGCTACTGTTTTCTAAAATAAGTCGCGTGCAAAATGCATATCGATTTACATAAGCCCAGATGGTAACCATCTTAAGGTATGTTAGATCTCCAAGCTGGAATAAAATATTCTGCATATCAGAACAACTTCTTGATTACAATAAGCGGATTATTCCCCCTAGACCTCTTTTCGCGCACACTCGCGTCCTCTTGTTCTCTGTCTCTCTCTCTCTGTCGCTCTCTTCCTCTCCCTCTTTCTCGTGGAAGATACTCGTCTCAGGAAAGGTTCGTCTTTTGGAACGTGGGTCGTGTGATTAGGGAGATGTCGGCAGGTAAAGATGACGCTCGAGCCGGAGGCAGATGATTACATGAATAAATGATGGCCGAAAGTTTTTGCGCGTTGAGGAAATATACATGCGGGAAGCGCGCCCGAAAAATATCGCACGAGGCGGCAGTGCACCTTGGCTTTTCCAGCGCCTATCTTTTTTGCCTGCTGGATCTTAACAACGGCCGTTCCCAAACGCCTGTTCCGACCAGCGAATGAAAATATTGTAGTGGGAATTAGGTCAACAAATTATTGCCATTGCATCCACCGCTGATAATTCCTTTCAGCATTAACTTAACACAACTCATTTCCATTGCCACCATGAACAACACCACGACATCACACAATCAACACCTCAACATAACATCAAGAAAAATAATAACAAAACAGATGTGATGATTACTCTCAACATTATATTTACTTCCTGAAGAGCAATACCAATAAACAAACAACCCAGCTGCTGCAGCAGCAACAGCAGAACCAGAGAAAGGAACAGTTAGTACAATCACAAATACGCAGTCTCTTCAAGTAGTACCATCAGAACCGTTGCTAACATTACTTTTGCTGTCTCCATAATAACCACTACCACTGACATTTAAACAGTTATAATAATAACAACGGTAACACTTGGCACTATCAACAGAGATAGTACCAACAGAGCATTTGGAAATAACACAATTAGCAGCATCGCGAACATAACTTCGTTTTTATAACAGTATTAGCAGCATTGCGAACATAACTTCCTTTTTACTTTCTCGCTACCCGCTTGTGCAGTACAGAGAAAGTAATGTAATGCTGCGCGCAAAAACTGCCAATTTTGGGCAGAAAATTCTTATTACAGGACCCTGGTAACGAAAAAGTGGATAAATCCAGAAGCTAAATTTAGAAAACAATCCACTAACATGTGGTGTTGCCACAATCAATGTTTTCTGGGTCCTTGATACCGAAAAATCAAAAGACGGCAATCCGTTTGTATGTCCGTCCGTCCGTCCGTCCGTTCGCCGGTGAACAATGCTAGGGGCTAAACCGTCTAGTCGATTTTCTACAAAATTTATTTCAAAACAATGGCTCCATTGTTTTTGAATATATTTTGTTGTTGGAAATGGTGTGAAGGACGTTGAAGAGAATGGTGCAGGTCATCTCGTGTTGCTTGAAAACTCTGATTTTTCGAAAATTGCAAAAATTCATTTTTTCGGTGTCTTCTTACAACTACAAATAAGAAGATATACATTTTTCCCCTTAATGAAATCTGTTCCTTAATCATGGATTTTGAATACTTTTCGCGTTTTTTGCGTGAAAATATGGCGAGAAAGTACGCGCTGTGATAGCACCACTAATATAACAAGTACTATCAACATTCCTATCCTATCTAGAATTCCTTTCCCCTTGCTTGATAACTCGTGTAAGTGGGATGAAGATCAGGGCACGTGACACACGGGTTGCAGTTTCTGAGCAGCATATGTGACCAGGTTTCCTTCCTCTCCCCTAGACCAATCGCCGAAGGGCTTACAAGCTTCGCTTGGTCCGAGGATCTAAAGTAGGTACTTGATAGATATGGGGCTTGCGAGCGTCTGCTTCGAGATATACTTTATAGTCCTGCAAGATATTAAAGTGAATGCACCTCGAGAGATATAATATTTCAGCCGGGGGTGTAGATATCAAATGGTGTAAAGATGTGCTGTAAGAATACAACCACCAATAATAGATTCATACCACCGACAAGAACATTGATAATCTATAATCTACTATCACCACCACTATAGCCCCGACAATCACCATCACCACAACTGCTGCAGCAAAAACAACCAACATCCACCTACACCAGCATCGCTGCTACGCCATCACCTCTCCGGTATCATGCCAATCATTATCACCATCACCATCAACACCACCTAGCTCACCAGTCGTTGAGGACGGCCATCAGGCGTCGTCACCCGCCGCCGCTGCCGCCGCTGCCGCCGACGCCGCCAATCTCCGCTTTCCATCGGAGCGACGCAACACGACGCGATGCGACGCGACTCGACGCGACACAGGGCGACACGACGCAACGCGCGGATTTTATCACATTACGGTTCGATACAAATGCGTGTCTCATTCGGTCAAAATTTACATCAAATTCATGGACGGAAGAGGGGTGCCACACGCGAGATGAACAGGCCGAGCTTGGTTATTGGAAAAGCTCGATCACAAAACAAAAAGAATATTAATGAAATAAGGATTCTGATACAGTACAAATTAAAAAAAAGCACAGAGTCTGCCTCGCGCACTCCACATCCATGCGTGCGTTCGGTCTATTTGGAGTGTTTATTTTCTGAGCGTGAAAGTTCTATTATTGGACAGAAACAGTGCCGATCCGTTCCTGTCCCATGACTGGTAGTTGCGTTTAAACGAAATTTGACGGGAATAGGATGTAACCTATTTGGCCAAACCTCCATGCGACGCGCATTTTCCCGCGGTGTACTTGTGCAGAGGCGGAGGACCGATGGAAATTCAGGGTCGCCGGATGGAATTAAGCGTTAGGTTCCGGAGGGCCAGCTGCGGACTCGCTGTAGGGGAAGAGTTGGCCCGGGAGGCGTAGGGGCGTGGCGAGGCTGGGTGGGGCGGGGCGGAGCCGGAAAGATCGATTGGTTTCCAGGCACGGCAACTTCTAGGGTCATCACTCCCGTTAGTTAAGTCATAGTTTTATCGCGAAAGGTGACGGTGTTCCTCTCCGCTGGATGGTGAGATCCGGCGCCGACCTACACGTGGACTTCCGCGGGATTTCCTTCTCCAGGTATCTCCCTCAAGAGGAGCAACTCCACAGCTGGGACAAGCTGTAGGCTTCGGAGAAGTGTGGTAGTGTGTTGGAATACGTGTGTAGGAGTAAGCGGAAATAATAGGACAAGGAAGAGGAATAACGGAGCATACGCAGTCCGTGGCCCATTTTTTATGGTATTGCTACAGCATTCGCCTGGTATTGATCGGAGGAACCACAGAATACTACCCATCAGAGCAGCCGGCTGCTAGAATATGACTGTGCACAATGGCTTAATTTTTGACGTAGCTCAATGAAGCTAGAGT
This sequence comes from Acheta domesticus, assembly GCA_031308135.1. Taxonomy (NCBI): domain Eukaryota; kingdom Metazoa; phylum Arthropoda; class Insecta; order Orthoptera; family Gryllidae; genus Acheta; species Acheta domesticus. The sequence continues at coordinate 205,202,693 of JAHLJT010008446.1, forward strand.
GCAAAATCCGCCACCGCGAGGACTTGAACTTCGGATGTCGCTCCACCGCACCGGTGTCGCTCCACCTCCTTCGGTGTCACTCTACAGACAGCGATAATGCTGGTTCTGAGCTGAACTCACCCAGTAGAACGGTTGGGGTGCCTGCAGAATGGGCGCGTGTGACAGGGAGAGCGAACATATTGGATACGGAAGAGGGAAAACGGGAGATAGGGCGGTGAGAACAGGTGGGCTGGGCACGGGATGGCCAATCGCGGAGTAAGGGCGTTTCACACTTTGCGAGACCGAGCAGAGAGCGGTGGCTGAGAGCGAGTCGGTGTACAGAACGGAAGACGAGGCGCGACACGAGGTGGGAGAAGCGGGAGCGTGGCATGAGCGGTGCGTCCTGCACGCGGGATGGGATTAGGGGAGAGACACAGGGTGGGACATGTGAAAGGCACGAGGTGAGTGAAGAGTAATGCACGGGGCGAGACAGAGGGGCGGGACACAACCCAGGACTCGGGACGGGTCATGAGGCAAGAAATGAGGTGGAACACGAGTCACGGTACGATCAAGGAACGGCACAGGACACGGGCGGGTTACATTGGTTGACTGATTGATTAGTGTTTCCAGGCGCATCAATTGCCATTAGTCCCATAAATGTAGAGCATGTTTTATCACGGGAGATGGCGGTGGACCTTCCTCCGCTGGATGTGAGATCCTGCAACGACGTACACGCGGCTTGTCAGGCTTTCCCATCCTACCATTCACCGGTACAAGATCTAAACTCTCGACTAGTCCCAGCCATGAATGGTAGTGTAAGTGTAAGTGTTAGTACGGGGTGAGTATCAGACAAAGAAGAGAAAGGAATGATTGCGCGCGGTCCGTGGCCCTTTCGTTAACGTACTGCTCCTTCATTCGCCAGTTGTTGATCGGAGAAATCACGGAAAATACCGACCGGGAGGTCTTAGGTTCGAGTCCCGACAGCGGCAGGATTTTCGACACTAGCTTTTCAGCTAGGTCCAATTGAGTCGCTGTCTGGAGGAGAATTCTAGCTGCCGGCTGCTGTGATCGGTAGTTTTCCGTGGTTTCTCCGATCAACACCAGGCGAATGCCGGAGCAGTGCCCTAACAAACGGGCCACGGACCGCGCGCGATCTTTCCTTCCTCTTCCTTGTCCTATCCTCTCCCCTTACACACACACTTACACTACCACACATGACGGGAGACCGGTCGGGAGCTTACAGCTTGTCCCGGCTGGGGCGATGCCCCGCTGGTGGGAGACACCTAGTTGAGGGGAAAACCCCGCTAGTCGACAGTAGGTGGGCGGCAGATCTCGCCATCCAGCGGGGAAAAGATCACCGCCACCTCCCGAGAAAAACACGCACTACACTTACGGGACTAATGACCAAAGTAGTTGACGCACCCGGAAACACGAATCAATCAATCAATAAACGGAAAATACCGATCAGAGCAGCCGACAACTAGAATTTTCATCCAGAGAGCGGCTGACTGGAATCCTGCCAACGTCGTGACGCGAACTCCAGGACCTTGGGGGATGAGCGGCGTTGCAGTGACATCACGGGCGGGTGACGTGGGCGCGACGCACGTGGCGGGAAGCAAGGGCCTAGGGTTCGTCGCGCAGGGCGATTCGCGGGCGAGGGCGGAGCGCAGGGCGGTGAGCGACGTGGACGAACCGTGCGCAGGGGGAGGGGCGTGAACGGGCGTGGTGTTGCGTGGCGTGACCAGCGGGCCGCAGCCGCCTCGCCCCGCCCCCCCCCCGCCCTCGTCTCCTCTCCCGGGGAGCGCGTGCCACAGGAAGGGGTGCGGGCAGCCCGGGAGGGGAACATGACGTATGAAAGCGGGTTTGCCTGCTCGCGGTATGTGAGCGGACACGGGGGTTCAAACCGCACAATTGGTTGTTGTTTTTTTTTCAGCGTCGCCAACCACAGTGTTGAAATTAGAATATTTCATTTTATTCCCCTCACTAAAGCATTGTAATACATGCGTAAAATACAACCAAAAAAAAGGGAGTAGATATCAAAATAGACCGAAAGTATTCAGCGGTAGGGGCAATAAAGTAAAATTCGGTTTTACTTAAGAGCGGCCGACCGCAAACTAGTCCCAAATTCACTACGCGTCACAGAGGTGCATCCTCGTGCGGTCAGATGACTGTCGCTTGTCAGTCGTCCCGTTGCGGTTGTCGCTTTGATTTCGGCTGAGAGCGCTCCCGCCAGGAGGGCCCCGGCGCCACGCCCACCGCGAAAGAGACGGCGGAGTGGGAAGGAGACGCAAGAGAGCGAGAGGGAAAAGACGGACGCGAAATTTCTAAGTCTAGGAAAGTTGCTAATGGGATGGGAAAAGTTACACTTACTTTCTGAAAAGAAGTAGCAGGAGTTCGACGTTTTAAAAAGATTCATTATATGTCTTCTGTAGGAGAATGAGGTAACGGCGGTATGCGCGGAGGAAGACCAAATGATGCGAGTGAATACATATTCGCTCGGAAATAATAAGCAAAAACTGCTCACAAGACGGTTCCGAATCGATTGAAATGCGTATGTACTCGGAATACTCGAGCTTATCGAAAATCCAGGCAATTGAACAGATGTCCCCCATTCCTAAGAAATCGATATAAGAGTGTATACTTTCCATCGACTTAATGTTCTAATTACACATTTCTTTTACCTCTTATCTTTCTTAAAATAAAATGCTCTCTAACCAAGAACTAGATGAAAACTTTGACAGAATACAATTTCGATAACTGCTCCTTTAGATTTAACTTTATGAGGCAATGTAATTGATTCTTTCAGTTAACACTATACCTATCAAAGGCTGATATATTTCCAATTACTCTGTAATTTTCCACCAAATCCTTATATTTAAATATAATAATTTTATTAACATTTGCTTAAATAATTGCACGTTTGCATCTTTTTTCCTCCAATTTACCATTCATTTCAAAACTGTTTTTCTTTGGAACTACTGTGCCATTTTCAATCATTTTCCTAATTTGTTCTAACTCTCAACATAATATCTGTTGACAGTAAGAATTATGACACCATTTGCTCCATTCCTTTATTTTCAATTCCGTGTCACCGGAAGATGACGCTGTCCAATATTGTACTCCTATATGAAATTATTAAAAAGTCATTAAATCCAAATGATACAAAATAAACACATTGGCATAGTAGTGAAATGCTACTTGTCAATAGTAAATATATATCTCAGTACATATAAAAAATGAACGTTATGCTAAATTTTCTGAACATAAAAGATTGAAATGGAGAAAGTATTATTGAGACTCCGTTTCTGTGCAAGTACATGAATGCGTCTCTACATTACATCACGTGACACTGCTGCTAATTTTGACTATATATTTTAATGGCTTAGTTTCGAGAAGTCGACTGGTCCAATTCATGTTTGCTCCGTGACTTCTCAATCTGAAGGGGGGCGTTCCAAGCATCTGATTTTGATGTCTGTGCGTTATTATTACAATAGTTATCAGAGGGCTTGTAATCGAAGCAGTATGACATTTGATTTAACACAAAGACTCGATACAGTTATGTTAATAACAATTAACAATTACTATTTGAAGAATTGAAATGTATCTTAATAATGAAGAATTGGAAATTTAAAAAAAAAGTTTATTTAATATGAACTTTTTTTACTTTTTGTTAGAAATAATTTTTATGTTTATGTGCAAAACCTCACTTCGTTTAAGAACAAATAGTACCATTAATAAAATTTTGATTAATTCTAACACTCCGTGGGCTGAAAACAAAATCGCATAGACTCCAATTAATTTTCACTTACAAGGTAACTACACATTTTTGTTAACTCTTTTCACCTCTCAGCTTGGCTGGTGTAAGAAAGGTATGCTTGTTTCACGTTCATATTTCCAATATTTTATAAATAATGCTATTTTAATACCCACAAAATACAAAACAAAGTATATAAATAAAAAATAATAAAAAATTGTTTGAATACAAGATCAGCGAAACGTAAATGCTATTAATTTGCACGATTTCTGTTACAAATATTGATATGTCAGCGATTACGTAACATTAGGGTCTCAACACGACAATAAAACTCGGCATATGTGAGGGTAAGAATAAATAACGTCGAAATAACCTCTGCAATGTACCTACATTTCACGATTACCGCAGTGCTTGGAAACAGAAAGGCATCCTTAATGATGGCTTAATTCCTCTCCAATGTGTGTAACGTAGTCATGAGATTCCATAAAAGATACGTCCGAAAGTCAGCAATCGCTATATCTCATTCCATGTTGTTAAGGGCTGCGGAAAAGAGAATGAGAGGGGAAAATACTAGTATGCCCATTCCCTTACAGCTTCCTAAAAAAATTATACATAATGAGCGTGTCATTTAAAGTGTAAAAACAATATTATCACACTCCTTTTCATAGAGCAATAATTATGATTTTATTTTGCATAGATTCAAAGACTCAAATAGTAATGGTGTCTGGGTGCTTCGCGACGATGTTCTAGAAGATTGGATCCATATCTTAAATTGCTGTCACCGAAACATAAAAAGAGATGAAAATTAATGAGAATGGGGGACTATTACTTTCGAAATAGAACGCAACGCATACTTAGGCGTATAAAGAGACAATATGTTTTACTTCAGAGAAAATAGGTCTCATTTCATGAAAAAATTGGGAAAATTCCTAAGAAAGGTATCGACTAATAGGGAAACGGTAAGTAGTGAATGGGAACCACAACCCTCAAACTCCACTATTGCCCCACCTCCGTCATCTTCTCACTCCTCTTCGTCCCTTCACTATCGCTCTTCAGTTCACAGTGTCCGTTCCTTCAATGCATCCGGCGCTTGCCTCTCGTATACCACTACCTCCCAACCACATCTTTGCCGACCAATTCTTCCCCCGCTGTCAGCCATCTTCATCTCCTATACCGGCTGCTTTAGGGCCTTTCTCCTCCGGCGTCGACGTCCACTACTGATCTCTCCCTTTCCTGCAATGGCAGGAATCCTCGCCCCAGAAGTCTCGATCTCTGTCGCGTCTTGTATTTCCAGTTCTTCCTTCTACATCCACCTCCACCGCTTTCTCCAGCACCGCTACCTCCACATACACATCTATCCCGATTATCCTCCACCTATCCCGGATTATCCACTTCTTCTTCCCCGTATCACCTTCACCACAACTCCCCCGTTCAACTCCATGTCCACATTCATGTCCAGGTCAGCCTCCACGCCCGCCTCAATGTCCTCCTCCACGTCCGCCATCACGGCAGCCTCCACGTCAATCTCCCACGTCCACCTCCACGTCCACCTCTACGTTCACCTTCAAGGTCTCCTCTGTTCGTTGGTACCGGATTTCATCATCCAGCGGGGAAAGATTCCCGCCACTAACCATGATAAAAAAGGACTGCACTTACGGGACTAATGACCATAGCAGTTGACGCGCCCTGAAACTCGAGAAATTAATAAACTACCCCCTCCACGACCACCTCCTCCACGACCACCTCCTCCACGACCACCCTCCTCCACGACCACCTCCTCCACGACCACCTTCTCCACGACCACCTCCTCCACAACCCACCTCCTCCTCGACCACCTCCACTACGACCACCTCCACCACCACCTCCACGTCCACCTCCATGTTGCCCGTCATATCCCCCTTCGCCTTCGCTGCCAACTAAGAAATACCTCCAACACCACCTCCACCATCGTTTCCCTCTCCGCCTGTACCGCCAGCCCTGACGCCGCGGACCGCACGCACGCCGGCATTACCGCATCGCTACTCCGCCGCCGCGCCTCCTCTCCCCGCGCTGCGCCCGCGCCGCGGCGCGCCGTCTCCCTTTAATGGGGACCGTCAACACGATACAATGCGCTGAATACACGCGGGGGTAATTTGAGCCAGCGCCCAGGGCGCGCGCAGAACGAGAGCGCGACTTCGGCTCGAGGTGGAGCGCCGCCCGCTGGTATCAATTAACCTCGTTACGCCGAAATCCCGCTGTCAACCGGCCGAACTTTCGACATGCCCGGCGTCGAGAAAAAGCGTGTTGCGCGTTCGGAAGGAAGGGCTGGAAAAGACTCGGCGAGCGCAGGGTTAGAAGACGGAGGACTGTTCAAGTACGACACGCCTTTGAGAAGTTAAGGTGAGAAAGCGGAGTGAAGTATTACAGGAAATATTTCCCTGTTATGAAATTCTCAGAACGGAAAATGGAGTACGTGTATACTAACTTGTAAACGGTACGGTAAGTCTAGGGAAACCAATTTCGATAGGATATATATTTCTTACCAATACCGCAAAATTGTAAAATCTACCTTATTCCAGCGAGAAACGACGTATAAAATAATTGAGTCGGAGAAGTTATTATTGTACTGTTATGTACACGTAACACTTCGCTCGTAGCTTTTCTCTAGTAACAAACCCAAACCGAATGATAGCATGTATGTTCTCCAAGCGTCGTTTCGTTTTTTCCCAAAAAGTGCAGGGAAGAAAGTTCTGGATTAACACTTGCCAGAACAACCATTCGTACATTAACCATTCTTATTGATCTTTTATTTATTGGCTTTAAATGATGTTCCCATAAATCAAGATGTTCTTTTTAGAACATATTACTAAAATAGTTACGCGTCTTGCAAGATTTTAATAACTATTTTTAAAAGGCCAATGTTTTGTTCAATGACAATTTTTGTCAAAGTAAATATTAATTTAGTTAATAATATAATAATAAAGAAAGAAAACTATGTAATTTATTTATTATTGGATATGTAAACGCTCTCTCTCTCTCTCTTGAAAAGTTCGTTTTTTGAAAATTGTGTGATGTATCTTCAGAAAAATCGAATTTGGTCATTGGCAGAATGAAGAACATTTGCGACATGAATATCTACGGGTGGAACAAAATTTTCATTGATTATTGATGATTCTGAGAAAGTCCCAAAAGTAGCAAAAGTGGTCTAGTATTAGCCTAAAAAATATTCGTGTTTTACCAAGCTTCGAGTCTGATAGATTCCTCAAAATCGATAACAATATCATCTAGAAATTTTTGACAAACCTTAACTCGCACTTTTCACAGGAACAATTACCTATAAGCCAAATTGAAAACATTATCAAGATATCCCCATGAGAAGACAATGATTTCGTAACGTTTTAGCAACGTTTGAAAAATCTCTATAATATTATCAGTAATTGTACACTCATACTTAAGAAACGCTGGGAATAGTGGGTAGGTGTAGTGTCACACTCTTTAGGCCAATGGTCGCCAAACTTAAGAAGCTTCTGAGCAACTTGAACAGTTTTAACTCGTACCGGGGGTATTCAAAAGAAACCAGAACCAGAAATAACTTTTTTCTTCAAATTTTGCATTTATTTATTACCTATAAACATACATATCTAGCAAATATGAAATCGATTTTAATAAAACTGCATATAAGAAAAATAAATTGATATTTATGTGTTAATTAAAAAAAACTTTACTGTCCTTAGTAATATTTTTGAAATGTAAGGACTGATTTTTCATCAGACTTTTTAAATGAGAAGGATGGTAGACTTTTTGATTGGGGCTCGATAGAACAAGAATGCAATTATTACCGCGTGGCTCAGTGACACACTATACTAGCTAGTATCAGTATACAATGGCACACCCCGTTTATATTACAAGTTTAGGTGCTGCAGTTTCAGCACGGAAAATGTCCGTTCGCAAGAGAATAAATGTCAGTAATAAATCCGATGCGTGATTCGCAGGAAATGGGTGTTTTTAAATGACTATTCAGTGGTTCTCAAATAGTGTCATGACGCACGGACGTATTAGACGTTAAGTGAGCGTAAACGATTCGTGTTAACTGCATTCGAATTATTTGTGCTACTAGCCGTACAATTACTCCAAGAACTCATAGAAAGTTAATTACACGTGTCTACACTTACTAGAAAAGCATGTGAATGCTCCAATATGTCGCACTTTTATCTTTTATGATTTATAAATATTCTTTAAAGTTTAGTAATATTTGACATTTCTACATTTATAAAGTCGTCAGGCACACAAATGTGCAGGAGAGCAAAATAAGCACATCTTACTGTATGATATTTGAAGTTCATAAATGAATGAAACAAAGAAATAATTAGAATGGAAAGGCCAAATACCACAGATTATTTTTTGCTGCTTAAGACCTTCTATCTTATCGTTATATAACTCTAACATTTTCAAAATGTATCGTTATCGTTATCTTCTATCGTTAATATCATGTTTAGACTTTATATTTTTCATTTTATCTTATGCGATATATTGTAAAAATTTATAATGCTTCACATTTACGGAAGCACTGCAGAAAACCTTTCGCAAAAATGTAATTTACTACGTTCAAAATTATTCTTCATTCGTGTATCAGTAAATACAAACATTCCTGACATTCACTAGTGTAATAACTGACTGTGTAATGGGCATTTAAGAGCTTAATGCTAATGCAGTCCCCTAAATAAACATACCTCATAGAGCAATAATAGGTTAAAATGAAATAGAGATGTATTTTACTGGTCATAATGTAGGTTTCGTGACATTCGAGCCAGGTTGATATTTGTGCACTGCTCTTTTAGAAGCAATCGATACTCATTATTTTCTCTCAAAGCAAGTTCTGAGTTGTTTGACTAATATTACGTAAAAAAGAGAACTCACAAAAAACTAATGGTCCTGCGTTTTTGCTAATGCTTTAGTATTGTATAGAACATGGTGCTCAAAGTTTCGGAAGCGTCTCTGAGAATACTGGGGCGGCAACGAAAGAATTCTGGAATAAAGAGATGCTATCTTGAGAAAATGCTTTTCAACGTCTTCCACGGCGCTGAAAAACATTTTTATTTATTCTTATTCAGCTCTCCCCAGAAAAGGCTTCATCGTGTTACAAAAATTGGAATATATTCGAATATTTCTTGAATACCTCATCAAGTAAGATGAAGGCTCGTCCACCGCACTTCTTTTTCTTTAAAACGAAACGAAATTATCTTTAATGAAGACACAACCCCATCGTGTCATGCCTGGTGTTTTAATTTTTTAGCACAGTACTTGCGATAATATAACCAAGAGTGCAAAGTGGTATTTCAAAGAAAAAACGAGAACTAAATGTATGGCGAAAAGGAAAAAGGAAGCGGCTGAGAACAGGATCTAAAAAAGGGAGGCTGAGTACATCATTTCACATTTCTGTCCGTTTTATCTCCCTGAATCTGGGCAAACTTGTGTTCCGTGCCGGTTCCGAAAAATCCTCAGGTAGAAGAGAGAAAGACTCGCTGTCGGTACGCGGAGAGAGGCGAGATCTGAACGGAGAACTCAGGGCAATGGGCAACTGAGAATCCCCAATGACCTGCCTCTATCGGGTATTGAAGATCTCAGAAACTCCCCGAATGTTATCTACGAAGGTTGCGTTCGCCGTCTCCCGAAGCGAGTCGGGGCTCCAGCGAAAAGAAGCCGCCTCATGACGAACAGGGCGACGCCGGCGACGGGCTCACGGAAAGCCAGGCGGCCGTTACCTTTGCGAGAGGGAGACGGAGGCGGGGACGGTGACGGGACAGGAACGGGAGGCAAATGGGGAGTCACAGGTTGCAAAGGAGGAAGCGGAAAGAGTGGAACAGACGAGAACAGAGACAACAAAGGGAGAGATGGCAAAGGCAGGGGCCGCGAGGGCCGGAACAGTGAGATTGATTGATTGATTGATTGATTAGTGATTCCGAGCGCTTCAACTGGTAAGTTCGTTAGTTCCGTAAGCATAGAGGATGTTTTTCCCTCGGGATGTTCTGATGATTTTCCCCCGCTCGATGGTGCAATCTGACGCCTACCTGTCCGTCGGCTAACAGGGTTTTCCCCAACCAATATTTCCCATCAGCGGGGCATCCCACTGTCGGGACAAGCTCTAAGCTCCCGACCGATCTCCCGGGATGTGTGGAAGTGAAGTGTATGTAATTGTGTGAGTAAGGTAGTAAGTGTATGTGTATTGTAAGAGTGTGTAAGAGATGAGGATAGGACAAGGAAGAGGAAGGAAAGATTCGCGCCAGCCGTGGCCCGTTTGTTAGGGAACGGCTCCAGAATTCGCCTGGTATTGATCGGAAAAAACATGGAAAACAATTAATCAGAGCTGCCGATAACTAGAATTCTCCTCCAGACAGCCACTGTATTCGATCTATCTCACTAGTGATGAAAATCCGCCACAGTCGAGACTCGAACCTAGAACCACCCGATCATCAGGAACGGTGAGGGAGGGGAAGGCAAAAGCGAGGGCAGCGACGAGCACGGCGAAAGCGGGGACGGTAAGGGCGAAGACATCAAGGGAAGGCGAGGGCTGAGGCGTGGGCGAGGACGGTGAAAGCGAGGATGGCGAAGGGATGGCGGTGAGGACCGGGGCGGCGGGGATGGCAAGTGCGGAAAGCGCTAGGCGACATTTTTAGGGTGGAGACAGCAAGTGACGGCGGAGGAGGGGCGGCGAGGGAAGGGACGCGACTGCAGGAACGGAGACGGCGGAGTCGCACAGACGATCACGAGAATCGTATCCTAAACACGGAACTGAATGTAGTAACAACGGTGACGATATATTGCAAACATAATAAGGACGGGAGGCGCAGTTAGTGGAGAGTGTGATTGCGAAGGGAAGTACAGTGATAATGCACTGGAAGGAATAGCGGTGAGAGCGCCGTAGAAATGAAACGATAGTGTGGGCAATGACGAGACTGCTAACAGATGAGAACGTGGCAACATATGGCTGACAGATACGAACGAGGGAGCGACGGGGACAATAACGGGAGGGTGCAAGTTGCAGAGTAGCAGAGACGTGTAAACGGACGTGACGAATTGAATGAAAATAACAAAGATCTCAACCAAAGAGGGAAAGGAAGGCAATTGTATACCTAGAAAAGACACGAATATAGCGTTGAAAATGTAACGTATTCCACTGCCATGAGAAAATTGACAAAAAGAGACAGAAAGCATAGTAAATTTTAAATAAAATATTAATGTGGAAGAGGCAATTAAAATGACTAATATAAGAAAATACACGAACTGAGGAAGCATGGTGAAACACCATGAGGGAAATGCGATAATTGTTTACTATAATTTTTTTGTATATTTAGAAACGAGATGCAGGCAGAGATGAAGTTGTATCCCTGAAATCCGGAAAAAACTTCTTAGTTGAAGAACAAAGGAGAAAGATAGAACGAGACATGTCGGGAAACATTATAAATAGACCATAAAACTACACTGTAAAGCAGTGTAGACACAGAAGCAATAAGTGACGGCGAAACATTACAGTGACAAAGAAACTGGTAAACATTTAGCATGTAGTTATTTTCTGCACAGAAGAATACATTCCACGGAAGCAGTTTTATTTCTTCTAGCTACAAAAAGTAAAGACGACTAGGAAAACATGCACGTACGTAACAGAAATGTGTTTCTCGTGCGTACACTCCCTCTGGACGACGTTACGACCAGCCAAAGCATAAAGAAGGCAGAAACGAAATCGACAGCGGCAGAGGCTGAACAGAAGACAATACAGCCGGCGGCGTACACAGCGGCGAAGGAACATGTCAGCTGGAGATCCGACAAAGGCTGTGACACTGACAAGAAAAGCGGGACGAAAAGCGGCGGTGGCGGCAGCGGCAGCGTCGAACACGAGCGCGGAAAGGCGTGGGGCCGGGGCCGGCGCCGGGGCCGGGACCGGGGCAGAGCCGGAGGCGAACCGGGCGCGGGCGCGGGCGCGGGCGCGGGCGTCGGGCTGGAGCGTCGGCACGACATAACAGCGCCCCGGCACGACAGCGCCACCGCACCGCCCCAGCCGACCCGGCCGCCCGCCGCCGCCACCTGCGCTGCAGCTCCTGTTGACGCGCCGCTGGCCGCCGCCGCCCCATCACGAGCACGCCCCCGCACCTCCTCCCCCGCGCCTCGGCCGCGCCGACGCCGCACGGCTGCCCCTGTCGTCGCACCCGCTCCATCACAAGTACGTCTCCGCCCCCGCGCCCCGATCTGCCCGCGACCACCGCCGCCGCCCCCGTGCTTAGCAGCCCTTGCGCATATCCTCCCCTCCCCGCTGCCCCCTTCCCCGTCTGTCGCCTGTTCCGCGCCACCACAAGTACGTAGCCGCCTCTGCCGGCGGCAGCGGCGGCGGCCAGAAAGGGCTGAGCGGCCGGTGGCGGGCGAAGGGGCAGGGGTGGGGACGGGGCGGGGAAAGGAGCGGGGCGCGGGCGGGCGCTCATTTGGAAGGGCGGCGCGGCGGTGGCAACGTGTCCTCGTCGCCAGCCGACCGCCGTCCGTAATGACTTAAAACGGCGCGGGGCCGTCCCTGCCCGCGCGCGCCCCCGCCCGCCTTCCCGGCCCGCCCATTACCGCGCCGGCGCTATGACGGTGGTGCATTAGGCACCTAACACAATTACGTGTGCGGCACTAGCAGCTGCCCGGTCGCCGCCGCCGCGCCCCTGCCCGGCCCCGCCCGGCCCCGCCCCGCCCCGCGCCGCGTCGTTCCGCCCCGCCCCTCCCTCGTGCTGGGCCGAGCCCCGCCCCCCGGGCTCCCGCCCTTTGCCGGCACGTCTAGGTGCCTGCCGCCCCTGCCCCGCCCCCGCCCCGCCCCGCCCACCGGCGAGGGCGCTCGCCACCTCTCCGGCGCGCTCGCGCGTGCCAGTCTCTCCGTCGGTCTCCTCCTCGACGCCCGGAAACGGAAACACCTCAAATCGAGAAAATTAATTTCGTCGAACGGAAATGAAACGAGCCCCACCTGAGCAGCAGATTGTCCTCATTGGTCTTTTCGCCTGGCGCGAAACCCCGTCAGACCCG
>JAHLJT010008446.1:205215549-205234153 GCA_031308135.1 Acheta domesticus
ATAGAGGACAAGGCGAGCCTTACTACGATTTTCACCACGTAAACAATATCTCACGACTCAATTAAGATCGTAATTAGGCCCCCTGAGCATTCAAATGCTCATAAGTTTCATTTAAATGGTCTTGTAGAAAAATTAGTTTTTCTGATGAGTAAAAGTTCTCAGAATAATGACAGCAATTTATAGAGGGCAATGACACACAGTCTCATGGAAAAATATGAACTATCGTTCGAGGGATATATTTTTGAATTTAATATCAAAAATTTTAACATGTTGAAGGTCACTTAATAATCACTAAACACTCTATCGAGAAAAAGAAGAATGATAATGAGGAAAAAGGAGTCTGCAAAATAAAATATCGAAAGCTCTCTGCGTGTTTGAAATGTCTGCTAGCAGTGAACATTCTACTCTGAACAGTGTTAGCGGGTCGGGAATTGAATCGCACGTTCTATCAGGCAAGCTCAAATGAACACAAACGCAACACGCGCAGTTCTCCGCGCTCAAATGCCACGCATCTTCACGTCCAGCTTAGAATTACATTGCACGTTATCAACTACTCCGCGGATTTTCTAAAAATACAAATTGCGTATAAACAAACGGGCGCGAAAAAGCACGCGTGGCACGTCTGCGAGATCCAGAATCGCGTTGCCCATCATCGTCGCGGCGTCCGCCCGATTCGGCCAAGCCTCCCTTCAGCCGGCGGCCGGGACACCCATTCATAAACCGCGCCGAATTATGCGATTACTCCGCATTCGAGTACAAATCGCTACGAAGCCGCGGCTGTGGCCACGTTCGAACATGTGCGCTCAGATTGGGCCGCGCCACCACCGCCCAGGCCTGCCTGCGGTTCCGATTCCGCACGGGTGGCAAGCGCGCCGGGCAGGAACCGGGACACTGAGGAGAGGAACGGCATGAAATAGAGACAGTGAAGATATTACCAGAGTAGAGCGAAGAATGGGAAGCGGGAACGGGCAGAGCGAAGACGGTGAGAGTAGAGACGAGGCCTTATTTGACAGAGAGCGGGGACGAGGAGAGCGGGGGCTGGGTGAGCGGGGCCGAGGGACCGGGACGATGGAAGCGGGGTGATGGAAGCGGGCCGAGGGAAGCGGGGACGATGGAAGCGGGGATGATGGAAGCGGGGATGAGGAAGCGGGGTGGGAAGCGGGGACGAAGGAAGCGGGGGGACGAGGGAAGCGGGGACGAGGGAAGCGGGGACGAGGGAAGCGGGGTCGAGGGAAGCGGAAACGAGAAGAGCAGGAACCCAGAAGAGCACGACTGAAAAGAGCGGAGGGAGGAGATGGGGGACTAGGAGAGCGAGGACGAGGAGAGCGGGGAACGAGGGTAGTGGAGGCGGGGAAAGCGGGAAAACGGGGGAGCGGGGACGGAGAGGGAGGACATGCGAAAATTGTGACGGAGAGAGCGGGGGACGGGGTGTGTACAGTCGGGGAGAGCGGAAGAGGGATAGTGGATGGGAGGAGAAGGGGAGAAGCAGGGCGAACGCCAAAACGGTTCCAGCAGGGAGACGGGAAGTGGAGGTGGGACAATAGGTATCTAGGAGTGCGGAGCAGAAAACGGTGATCGGGCACCGGGAAACGCGAAGTAGAGTGACGATCGGGAGTGCAAAGTTAGATCGGGCAGTGGGGGAGCGGAGAGTAAAGAATGATGGAAAGGAAAGCAGGGATATCGAGAAGGAAACGAGTAAATATTTGTTTGTTCTGTGCACGTTCAATGTACTGCCATTAGTTCCGTAATTGTACGTGCTATATCCCGGGTGATACCTGTGTTCCTCTCCCACTGGGACGTCAAATCCGGCGCCAACCTACACGTCAGATTATGGGGATTTCCAAGTATCTCTCTCAGCAAGTCACCGCCCCAGCTAGAACCAACTTTAGGCTCCTGACTGGTGTGTGGTAATGGAAGTGTGGAATGAGAAGTGCTTCACCTGCGAGAGAATGAACGTGGAGAAGTTATGAATAGAAATGGGAGTGATGTAAACATCTATTGAAGAAGTAGGGTGCAAAAATATCACCTTAAGGGACACCTACTCGGTTCGCTATTTAAAAACTAATTTATATCCGGCCTGAAACGACCAAATCTTACATTATAGGATTGTTGTTGTTTTTATGTTGTTCCTATTGACAAAATATATCATACTCGTTTAACGTAAGTATTTTTATTATGGTATCAGGCACTTTTGAAAAATTATAAAACAATGATATGAAAAGCCTGCTTGCAGAGTAAACGGTTTAATGTATTTAACGTTTTCTCAATAACCACGTGAAATAATGCGGCTATGATTAGAAGTCTAACTAGCATCTAATTCTTTGAAATGGAACGAAGAGTTTAACCATTATAACGATATCTCAGAGTCATTTACCTGCATTGAAGAAAGTCTGTGAGAGGCAGAAGAGTAATGGGGGTTAGTGTAAACGAAGTTAACACGAATTAATGAATGTAATGGTCGAAACGAGGAGTTGAAAGAGGTCAGAGACTGGACGCAGCCTTAACAGCCCCCTCTGGAAACGAGACCCTTCAAGTACGAAGACGGACGGGCAAGTGTTGTTGAGGAACCTGGCGGGGTCGAGCAAGCAGCTGGATAATTATGACAGTTCCGAGAACGATAGACGGAGTACAGGAAGGCGCCATTAAGGGAGATGCTGAACAGAACCGAGCGAGCTAATAAGAGGCTGGATGGCCAGGCTGTCGAAAAACGAGGTCAGGGGCGGGCCCCCGGAGCAAGCCACCGAAAGCAAAGAGCGAGCAGCCCAGCTAGGCACTGCGGAGTAGTGCTGGCTTGCTAGGCTCGAGGCAGGTCGGTCTCAGTCCATAGACCCTGTTATCTTTCCCAAATTAACTCTACAAGCTCACGTATACTGAGTGCTTCAAAAATCGTCATGTCTATACAAATGCATTTTATGTACGATGAATATCGTAGGTTTCTTTAGAACCTATGTTATCCATGTTTACAGCACAGAACGCGTTTTAAATTATCTCAACTCGTGGAACTGCCCTTGCTGTTACAAGCACTTTGGAAACAGTGATTATTGTTCGGTTTGCTTTCTTGGGTCTTAAGTTAATTCAAACTTCCAAGACAATGTGAGAATGAAGTGCAGAAAGTAAATGGATACACAAAAGAGAGCGACATCGTCTTGCACAAAAACGAAACTACAGATCTGGATGTATCAAAATGGCTATCGAACCTTGAAAAAATTTCATTGAGTTTAACTTCGCTCGAAATGGCGAAAAAATGTGCCTTTTACCACCACCTTTAATGCGCGTAAACCTGGCACCTGACAGGCGTTAAAGAAGCAAAGTTTAAAATAGACATTTACTTCCATTGTCCACTAGTTTCATCCCAGATGCACGCCTTTATCATTACTCCTGCTACACTGACCATTTTCTATATCGCCTCTCTTCTCCCTGTCCCTGATCCCTACCTCAACCACGACCCCTATCCCGACCCCGACCACAAACACTACCCCGACTCCAACCCCGACCGCAACCCCGACCCCCAACTCTAGCCCGATTCCGACCCCAACCCTAACTCCGACCCCGACCCCCAACCCTGACCCCACCCCTGGCCCGGAGCCAGGCCCGGGGACAGGCCCAACGCCAGGCCCAGGCTCAGGTCCCGGGTCATCTCCACTCAACTCGTCTCCTGCCATCCCCGTCATTACGTCTTACACTTCTTCACCCAAGCTCCACAACTCCCCATCCCCTCCCCACCCTGCCCTACATGTATTCCTCAACAATCCACCCTGTCGCCCAACTCCACCCAGCCCCCCCTCGCTCCACTCCACTCCCGTGCACGTCCCCGCGCCCGTTGGCCGGCCGGTATCAGGCGGGCAGCGATGCGGCCGAAGATAGGCTGAGGTGGGGGCACAACGGCGGCGGGGGCAGGGCGGGGGCGGGGTGGGGCGCAGGGGCGGGGCGCAGGGGTGGATGTTGGGCGCGGGGAAGGGGCGGGGCGCGGACGCGTGAGCGTGCACGGACGCTGCGCTTCCCACACGAAAGCCAACTCGCGCCGACAGCCAGAGGACGGCCGTAGGCGTCAGCGGTCACGAGCGGGGGTGGAGCCCAAGAGAGAGGGGCGAAGAGCACAGGAGGAGGAGGAGTACCAGGGGAAGGAAGGAAGGGTGTGTAGATGGCGTGGATTGCTTGCCCAGGCTACGGCATTAAACATACAGTCGCACCGCTGATTTCAGCAGTTTCGCCGGCAAGGTAGTGAACCGCGTGGCAGACAGGAGAACCTGGGATGATGCTTTTGTCTCCCTCACTCCTTGCCGCTCTCATGGTTTCTCCTTCTGTCTCTCTCTGACACCCTCTCACATTTGATCCGACGGCGTTCCATTACTCTCCAGACTAGAAATCCCTTCACAGTTCTCAGTCCTTCTCGTACTCTCTAAACTTGTTCACTTGTTTCTGGCTTTCTCTTTTGCCTCTCTGTTTCTGCTCTCTCTCTCCCCACTTCTTTTCATCTTTCTTCTGTCTCCCTCTTTCCCCTCGCTCTTTTCTCTTTCTGTCCAGATTCTTTCCGTCTCCCTTCTCTCTTTTCTTTTTTCTTTCTCTCTCTCCGTTATTCTTTATTAATTTTACAGATTTGCGTATATATTTTTTTCTTTTTCTTTTAATGTATTTCTCTTCTGATGTTGGCATTCTTTTCCATATTATACGAGTACTTTTTTCTCGTCGGATGTCTGTAGCTGACCGTTTAATTGATTTCCAGATTGAAAATGGATACAATTTAAAAGTATAGAATTCGCCTTTCGAGCAATACTGTAATTTAAAAGTATCAGAGGATCACAAAATATATCACAAGCATATTTTTTCCATTTCTAGACGTAATATTTGTTATTACTTCGCTACACACATTTTGTGGAATACCATAAAAGTTATTAATTAAAGGGTGTTATCTTGTGATGCATTTATTACTTAGACGGGAGTCATGTAGACATAGGACTGTTTACACAGTGGCATGCTCATTCTACCGTCCTAGTTCAAAGCCAATAGACCACAAGATGCGGTGCTATAATTAATTCAAACCGATGTCCAATCACTCACATGGATGTTCTGTTGATTCTACTCTGCACTGCCGATAATTAATTTTGTGCTGCGGTGCAGCGATTTACTTCAACAGCTTATATCTGCCTTTGAGGAATTAATAGCTGTATTTGCAGGTCTTAGAAATCCATTTAAGATTATCTAACAGTTATTAACGATGCCTGTGAGTAAAGAAAAAGACATTCAGTAGATAAAGACGGCGTTTTTAGAGATTAGCTTCATAAAGTATTCCTATACCAAGTCGATTTTTCCATCATATTTAATAGAATTCCCCTCTTTGGAATACACCTGTTTTTCTTCTTTGAGAACAAGATGTGTGTTTAAATTCACGAATATCATAAATATATACTCAATTTTTAATGTCTCAAGGCTTTTGTATTCCGTTTAACTAATGTGATTTTTTATCAACAGACATATTTAAACATTCTTTCAAGCATCATGAAGTCTAAAAGTATTCTGATTGTTCGTTTGCATAACTTACATTTCGTTTTAATTTACATTATTGTGTTGCTTAACACTTAAAAATACTATTTTCAAAACTTTAATAATTATTGTTGCAATTATTATAGGTGTATTTCGTGAAAATTGAAACTTTTTAGGAGCGTCCTGTCAATGACATTTTATACATTTTTTTAGATTTCAGCAATTTTGAACTGCGGATCAGTTATATGTTGTAAGATATTTCATTCCATAGTTTTTCAGTAATGTGATAGGGTAATGATACGTTATGAGGCAGATAATACGTTCAGAAAATGCTTTTAAATTAAGAGCAAAAATTAAAAACCTTCATCTTCATATTCACCACCTACCTTTACCTTCACCTTCACCTTCACCTTCAACAACAGAGGAAATAAAATATACCTTCTAAGGGAAGTGCCTTTAAATAGTATCACTTGCGTCGCCAGGGGCGTTCCTCCAAAGAGGTAAGGCGACGTGGAAAATCCCCTTTGCCGAGAATCGAACTCGGATGCTCCGGGGACGTGGGAAATCAGAGGCGCGCGAACCGTGTCTCGCCCACGCTCACCCCCTCCCCCTCCCGGCTCCTCCCACCTCGTCCATGTCACTGTCTCGACGTTTCAATGCAGATCTGGGCGCGGACGTTGCGCATACACAGCCGGCGGCGGGGGAGGGAGCGGCGCGCCGCGGCGGCGGCTGATGGGAGCGAGTGCGGGCGAATGTCCCAAAGGGCGCCCGCTGCCACCGCCGCCACCACCGCCGTCCCCGCCGTGGAAGCACTACACGACGTCACTATAAAAGGATTCCCCGCCGTCTTATCCCATTAGGCGCGTACGCGCGCCGCCGCACGCCGGTGCAGCGCGGAGGCAGAGAGGACCGCACGCAGGAGACAGCCCAGGCTAGGGGAGAAGGGGACGGGGGAAGTTGGAAAGGAGGCGATGAGGAGGTAAATGGGTTGGCAGGAAATAGATCCACTGATGTCGCAGAGATGCTTCCAGGGACAGGAGATGTGGCAAAAGTTTCGATGGTTTTCAGAATGAATCGAAAGTTGAACAGGGGTAGGGTTGAAGGGCGGCGGAGTGAGAGGTGTCGGTGTTGGACTGGAGACCCAGGAGTGACAGACAGAGGTGGCCGAGGTGAGCGATGTGAACGTCGGAGGCGATGGGAGCGGTGCCAAAAATGACGGAGGCAGTAGCGGTATGAGGACGACAGAGAGCGAAAAGGACTGGGGGACGATGGGAATGATGGTGACGACGGAGGCAACGAGAACGACGGAATTGATGGTAGGTAAAGGAAGATGCACGAAATTGAGCACTAGATTTTGCCAAGATCACAGAGTGCGATGATGCAGTGAACCGATCTGCCGCACGATCCAATGAAGAACAGAAGACCTATCTGTCAAGAGTCCGATGACGAATAATTCCGGAAAAAAGTGGATGTGAGTAGTGTAGATGATGTTGATCGTTTTGGAAGATGAAAGGCACAACCGGCGGAGAGTATGCTTATGACAGCTACTGCTCTGACGTCGCGAAACCAAACCTGACGCCGACCGGTTGAAGCCGTGGATCCCCCAGCGAAACGATGGCCTAGAAACGAGGACATGGCTGAGACCTAAGAAGGCAGCCAAGGGCCTTGGGAGGAGGTCGCCGTCAACGAGAACACTCCAGCGCAGCGGCGGGGACGGCCGAGGGGGGGAAAGAGCGGGCGTGGAGGCGGAACGAGGGCGGGGCGGGGCGGGGCGGCGCGTGGGTGGCGGCCGAGCCCTAGGCTGCGTCGCCGGCGCTCGCAACCCGATCCCGCACGTAATGAGAGCTGCAGGCGTAGGCGGCGGCGGCGCCGGTGGCGGTGCCTGGTGGCATTACGTCAGCGCCGGCCCAGGGCGCGGCACTGCGCGTCGCCCTGTCGCAGCCCCGCGTCGAAGCCTGGCACCCGCCCCCGCTGCAGTGGCGACGTGCGCAGCGGGGCAGGCAGCGAATATTGCGGCCGAAGCACCTCCCTACCACCAGGTCGCCACCGAGGTACTCGCCTGATATTTTGCGATCCATTTGAAGTGAATGATGTGGGCGTCACATAGGGGTGAGAGGGTGGCAGTGGCTCTTCCCCAAATATTTCGAGCTTCATTGAATTTTCTCAAACACGTAAACTGTATAAAAATAAATTTTAAAAAAATGTTAAAAACGTTTTAAAAGTTTTGCATTGCTATCGAGCAATTTAAAACACGTGGAAGAGTGTGAAAACAATTGTGTAAGAACCTTTTCCATTCCACGATATAGTTTTTCAACATTTATCGAAAGTGCAACATGAGACGTCGTAGGGGAGAAGTCAGCGCCAGTGCAACAAATGCCGCTTTCTGGGGTCAGCAGTTCCACACTTGTGGGTCGATAGTTCGAGTCAAATGATTCTGTCTGGTTTGAGGATGAAGCGCTCGTAACATCCCCGGAGGTAACTTCATTTTGACATATGATGTGTTGAAAAGCCGGCGACTGGTGTGTGATTGTTGGTTCTCTAGGAATTTTTCTGCGATGTTTATGTGTGTGCGGGGGTAAGCTAGCGCCCTTCTAGGATATACAATAATATCATATACAACAACAAAAACAACAACAATAATAATTATAATAATAATAATAATAATAAACGCTCGTAACTAATTGCAATGTCTTTAGCTATATGCTGAGAACCCAAGACCAACATCTATTATTTCGACGTCCCTTTCATATACACAATTAATATTTCTATTTGTTAAATACAATGAGTGGTTGAGATAAAAACATTAAATTTCCCAAAATAACGAAAAGGCAAATAAGAATTATATGCGTTGCTGTCTAGAGGCGAAGCATGAGGTTAATTTTTGGATAAACTGAGTCAGGAACATATATCTTAATAATTCTTTTTCCTTAATAATTAACTTTCTTAATAATATCATTGCCAATGAGACATAGCGACATGCAGTTGCAGGTCAACAACATTTCATTTGTAACCTACACATGAATAACCTATTCAGTCTACTCTCGAAATGAAATTACACTAATCAGATCCTGTTTGATCTTTCCAGAACACACTACTGGGGGATTCACACACTCGCCATGATACCAACCAAAATGTTTAAAATCAACGTTTTTTGAATGATCTTGTTTTATTAAAAGTTAACCCAATGCTAAATAATGTGGGAGAAAAAAGTGAACATTCGCAATATTGTACTTAATGAATTAGCGACAGAGGAGTTCTGATACTGAAATTTCTAATAAATAAATGTTTTACTTTTATTAGTAGTGATATTTGCTCAATGACCTCTAGTGGACATTTCTGGAAGTTCCACGCAAACGTATGGTGAAGAAAGCGCCTGCTGGAGGAGTTTAAATTACTTACCCAGTTGTAAGGCCGGCCTACATTTCTGGGCGAGTCACCGGGCCAGCTACTCAATGCGCATGCGCGCTCACTTCCCCGCGCCCCGTCCCTGGCCAATAAATTGTCTTCCAGCGGTAAGCGGAACGGGCTGAGCCTCACTCGCAGCCTGCCCGCTGCACCAGGGGTGGCGAAGACACATCGCATTGAATACGCATTAAACAGAAAAATTAACTTGGTGTGCATACGTACGGCATTAATTGGCTAAAACAACATTAGAAATTGACAATTTTATTTTTTTTAGTGAAGATATATTTCTCGCCTTCTTCAAGATTCTTAGGGATAGCTCAGTTTACTCTGCCTACCCTGACGCTTCGCCCCTGTTGCTGACCATCTAACACGCAACACTCACCGTGCTGGATACTCGGATTGACTTGAGATTTTACGAGCTTGTTCACCACCTTTCAAAACACCTACTTACAAATTTTTACGTGCTATGAAGCATTGCAAGTAGTGTTTTTGCGATAATTAGTATTGGGACCTTTCTTGACCTTACCGACCGTGGAAGGGCGGAAATCGCTGCTCTTTGCTGATTCTGCGGACGTTACTCATACACCGCGCCTGCACTATCGGCCTGTCGGCAAGGTCTGTTTCTTGGAGTTTGGTGACCACAACGGGTGTTTACTTTGCAGGTTTCACATGGAACGAACGCGCTTGGAAATCTGACACCGGCTGATATACGCCGTGTAACGTTCCTAGCGCTGCCGAAGCAACGGCTCGCCCTCTGCAGGAAGCGCGAAAGGTCACGTAAGGTCCTGATACAAAATGTCTATAAAACACTATTTATAATATTCCACAGCACTTCAAAATTTGCGTGTATAGGTTTTACCATGGTGTTCTATTAGCTGGTGAAATTTCATGTCAATCCGAGTATCCAGCACGGTGAGTGTTGCGTGTAAGCAACAGCTTGATAGCTGTGGCGACACCAGCATTCGGCCAAAAGAGAGTAATGCGTTCGAATTCCACATGTTTAAGATATTAATTAATAGTTGCTCAGCATAATTGATTAGCATTAATTTATAATTTCTCATAAATTTCACAATAATTCGTACTAAATGAAAAAATAATATACTCATAAGGTAAGCCTTCAGAATTGAATAATAAACGGACCAAGTAAATGCTAACGGCATTGAAATACGGTGTAAGTACTCATAGTATTTATGAAATAAAAATATCGCCTTTCAGTAGCATTAACATGATCAGTGAGGAGATACTAACATATATCATTTTATACATTTAATATTAATTTACAAGACTATTTACATTCAAACTGTAGCAAACTGTACAAATACGTAACTGTACAAATACAAAACTGTAAGCAACTACGCGAAGTACCTAAAGAACGTGATTTCTTAATTTTAGGTTTTGTCTAATTGCCGAAGTAATGAAACACATTATCGTGTAAAATGTATAGGAATAATACAAGAAAAAAAAAATGAAAAAAAGTACGTTTCCCACAGTTTTTCGTTAGCTAATTTAATTCCAATTAGCTAACGTAATGTGAAGGTTTTTAAAAAATATTAATTGCATTATACATATAGTGTGACGCAAAATGAGGCACTTCTCCAAACCATAACAGCTTCGATATTTTATTCGTTATCCTCTAACGTACACCATTTTCAAAGGGGTTGTTGAACTGGCCAAATACTCCCCAAAGTCGTCCTTCGCTCAGTTGCCTCAAAGCGCCGCAAAGGTATATCCAAAGATCTTCACTTAGGAGCGGAACCCGACAAAATTGAAGGGAGATCACAATCTTTTCACCGGATGAGAAGTTTAAAGAAATATGAATTAATGTTCACCGGATGAGAAATTTAAAAGAAATACTCTGAACTGTAGTTCAACGGATTTACCACTACTAGTTCCAAATGGGTAGTGAAATATGGAATCAGGATAAATAAAATATTATTTCGTGATTCCATCTGTTGGATACACTAAACGTAATATAAAACTATATGATCTTCTAGAATATGGTAGTTTCTATTGTCTTCCAGATGCACCCAAGTGCACTAGCAATCGAAATATGAAGACACCACAACAAATTTTGTTTATCCAGACAATAATTCCGTTACCTTTTTATAAGTATGAACCGGCCATGAAATGCCGAATATGAAACTTTCATAATTTTGAATTGTAATCGTGTTTTCGGAATTGTCGAAATTCTAAATAGCAATGTTCGACTCTCCCTACGTTTTTTCCGCTAGCGCAACTATCACCTGAAGCCGCTTCGACCCAGTCGACGTCCAGCGTTGCCACATTGCTGCACCCTTCGCGCGAGCCTCCCCTGCCGCACCGCCACCCCCCGCCGCCGACCGCTGCCGCTGCGCCCGACCACAGCGCTTCGTCACACGTCGTGCGGGGGCGGGGAGTCGCCCGCGAAGAAATTTCCCAGTTACGGACAACGATCGATCCCATCGCCCGAAACCGAAGCGGTGGTGGTTTACGCCCTCCCCCGGCTCCCGGCCGCGCTTGCCCTGCCCTCGCCTTGCTCCGCGCGCCGCGCCGCGCAGGGGCCTTTATTTTCACACTGCATTTACGCTTATCCCGCCCGCGCCCGCCCTCCCGTCATTTATTAGTTAGGCGTGTTGCACGGATGAGGCAGGAACGCGCTGCGAACGTAAGCAACATTCACAGACGGTGGAATCTCGTGAATTCGATGTCGTAGTATTCAAATATTACTTGAACAATGGGGTATTTTGAATTTTCATTGAATAGTTTTAAAAAACTGCGTTCCATAGAACTTGTACATAAACCAAATCCGTGTTAAAGTTCCATTTCCATCTAATTTTCGTTCGCTTACTTTTCAACAATCTAAACACAATTTTCATTATTTCAAAGAAAATAACTTTTTTTAAACTAACGTTCTGCACTCATATTGAAATAGCGCACCAAAAAAATGCACTTTTCTGGGAGAAAACATGTGAACCGATTAGATTTACTGCGTATACACGCAGGTGATAATATAACATTTGGCAATTTTTATTCTTAATGTCATATCACCTAGTGTACCATAGTTTACTGTTGGACGAAAAAGTTAGAGTGCTTCTTGAAGTGAAAATAGATGTTATTTCGTAGAAGGTACATTTGTTGAATAATGTTAACTTTTGAAGTACCCCTGTCGACTCCAAATTAAACCAAGTCCCAATGTACAAACTTATGTACTTGTATTGGCAGTTTTGAAGTCCTATAAGTGAAAATTCTTTAAGTACAAAATCGCTTAACAAAAACAGTGCCAAAAATAATCGGTGGTTGACTGTCCAGGAAGTCATTAAATTCAGAAAAGCGTTATCCGTGTACTCTGAATTCGTGCCGTTCATATTTCCGCGAGCGAATCACATAGAGTTCCTCTCAACTGACAAAATCGTTCACATTGATTGGCCGCTTATGACGTTATGTTGTCAGCAATGTTACATTCGAACTACGCGACTGTGCAATACGAAGCGTGCGCGGACAGTGGGCAGGCCACGCCGGAATTAAGGACGCAACTACTACGGTCTCTGATTACGGCCGTTTGCAGTTATCAGTAATTCGCGGTTAATCGCCAGGCGTGCTAAAAAGTAGTTAATTGTATATTAAGATCGAAAAATACATGTTTTAGGATGAATGGTTAATCAGTCGTGGTGGAACGTAAGGGAGAAGAGGACGATAAAAAAAGCGAATTCGAAAAAGTTTACTTTTCGGACGATGCACTTGTTTCTATTTTGTACACTCACCTTTATCAAGATTACTCTTCTTAAATGTTCAACTTTCAATCATTTTAAAAAAATTAATATTGCGAATTGTCAATGTTGATATTACTGTCACGAATTGTTCAATAATTTAAAGTTGACAGCGTAACTAGTGACTTGTGGATGATTACCTGATTAGGTGATTGGGAAGAGCATGGCTATAAAATAAAGCGTACTTAATTATGTAAAGAAAGAGTATGAAAATTTAGTTATTCAACACAAATATAATTAAATAATAGTATATTACGTTATATGGGCTGCAAGAAAGACTTTTTGTCCCAGGTTCGAATGTTGCTATATGAGGCCCGCGAGACTGAGAGCCACAATCAAAACGAGAGGAAAAAAAGCTCATTTCTTCCGTGTAATGTATAGTATTTTCCGCCATTCTTGCGTATATTACCCTTCATTTATATAATGTATATAATTTTCTTAAAAAGTTCGTGATCGGCTGCCATTAGTATCGATCTACAACGCAACAAAGGAGCAAACAAGTGAATGTTGATTAGTTAGATTTGAGAGATCGTGAAGTAAATGTAAGCGAAAGCGAAGAAATTATGGAAATTCCTCCAGAAATACTCGAAATGGCACGAGCAGCGTGCGAGGTATTAGTTTCTAGTTAAGCTAGGAGTTCTGAATAATCTTTATTTTGTAAGACTGTTGCTACAATTTAAGGCGGCTAAATCAGCGAAGAATGACTTCCTTCCTTCGGAGGAAAGACATTGCATATCTGACTTAACTGGCGGATTTTATCCTTTTGCCTCCCTGAAATAAGCGTTCTTAGGAAACATTCCAATCACGTAGTCGAAAAATAAATTCCACACGAAACTACATTTCGAAATTAAATTGAAATATAATTTATTTTATTTGATTTTTCTTCTACTAGCTCCTACGATGCTTAGAAGCCTAGTTCTAAGTTTCATTGGCCTACGCCAAAAGGCCTATTTTCGGAAGATATACATTTTTATAAAATTGAAGTTTGGAGGAGAGTAAAAAAATAGAAATGGATATAACATTTGTTGATTTCCCCGTGCTGGGGATATTGTCTCAAGAGATCAACCGTAGCCTCACCCACTATATTGCGGTGTGACAGAATTTCATTTTCCAAGCATTAATAATGCAAATACTTCATCCGTGCACAAATATCGAAAATGTGAGAAAGTGATGTACTGAATGAGACTAGAGAAACGCAAGTTAGGGAAAACAAACAATTCCTGTGAAACGCGCTTATAATTTCGCTTGGTCAATAACAGATTTATCAACGAGAAACTTGAATTCAATTCTGACAGACAAGAAACAAGGCGCGAGTCCACCGTTATGCTTCGTGGTGAGAGCCTAGGAAAGCATTAATTATGATCATTCTATACACATGAATATTATATGTGCACTTATGGATAGATATGTAATGAACAATGGGCTGAAATATGGCGCAAACATGGGATGAGAGAATGAGTAACCAGACGCGTCCCTCGAAAATTCAACGTTAGTTTTCCCCAGAATTGTCTAAGTTAGTCACTAACACTTTTCTTCTTCTTCATCTTCTTCAAGCATTGGGCCAGAGACTCACATGTTCATCTAAGCCTGGAGAGATATATTGTCTTGTGTCTTCCAACTCTTTTCAAGCCCTAGAATTGTCTAAATTTTAAAGCCAGATAAGAAAACCTCGCAAGATCCATAGTTCGTAGTGACGGCACTCGATTCTTCAACCCTAGTCCCGAAGAATGGTAAACGAGTTGGTCCGCCGCTGCGCAAAGGGTCGCACGCGGTTGCAGTCTACAAAAGCATTCTCTGGCCAGCCGAGCCCAGACGCCGTCGGACTGCGCGACCGCCGCACAACGCCACGCCCACCTCCTTTCTTCTGGGACGCCGGCGTCAAATAACAAGGCCCCGGAAAGACGGCAGGGGCGGTCGCGGGAGCGGCGGCGGGGGGGGGGACGGGGCGGGGGCAGCGGAGTCGCGAAGGCGCGGGGCCCCGAGGCCGACCGGCCCGGTGGGCGAACTTGAGACGCCGACCGTTTGATATATCACACACGCCCCTGGATAGGGCGCGTCGACGGCCCGGGAATACGAATCGA
Source organism: Acheta domesticus (assembly GCA_031308135.1). Taxonomy (NCBI): domain Eukaryota; kingdom Metazoa; phylum Arthropoda; class Insecta; order Orthoptera; family Gryllidae; genus Acheta; species Acheta domesticus. The sequence goes on from JAHLJT010008446.1 coordinate 205,230,263, forward strand.
GGCAGCGGGCGCCAGCCCGCGCCAGGCCGCCGCCGCCCTCTTCACCGCCCGGTCGCCTTTTATTTAGAGTATGAGGCGGGCGGCGGCCTCCAGGGCCACGCCTTCGGGCCGCTTGGATTACCGCGTGGAAGGGCTGCGACGCGGGATTTGGACACGGCCCGTTCGCTTTTTGCTTTGGAATAGAACTTTTGGGTGTGCCCTTGAAAGGCTGGTATTGCTCGAAGCAGTATCGAGAAGCTTCTGTCGATACTAGCAAGATAGCTAGATCGAATTCAGCCCCTGTCTGGAGGAGAATTCTTGCGGTCTGCTGCTCTAATCGGGAGTTATCTTCGGTTTCTCTGATCAACGCTAGGCGAATGCCGGAGCAGTATTCTAAGAAAAGCGCTATGGATTGCGCGATACTTCCTTCCTCTTCCTTGAGCTATCTTTACCCCTTACACCCACTTGCATTCATGACAGAATTACACTTACCCCTGTAACTAATCGGGAACTTATACTGCGATTTATTCAATTCTGTTTCTGGCAGGTCATCAGCTGTCACGATGCCATCCAGTCGGACCTTTCACGTCACTACAATGACGTCACTATGGTGTAGTTCAACCTTCCGATTGAATGACACCGAAACAGCTGATTTACGTCAGGATCTTTGGAAAAATCGCAGTATAGAGCTTGTCCCGGCTGGGGCGGGGTCCCTCTGGGGGGAGATAGAATCTGGATTGAGAAAATCCCGCAAACCGACGTCGGCGGTGGATTTCATCATTCAGCGAAGGAGAGATCATCGACATCTCCCATGAAAAAAACATGCACTACATTTAAGACATAATCCATTGCAGTTGATACGCCTGAAAACACGAATAATCAGTCAATCGAGAAACCTCAGCTCCCTGATTCGTGGAAGCCGTACTCCACCCACATCCAGGTAGTCCCCAACCTGCAAGTTGGTGCCTCGTTTCTCCGATCAACACCAGGTGAATCAGGTGAATCACTTCATTAGCTCATCATCAGTACCCTAACAAACGGGCCGCGAATAGCGCGCGATCATTCCTTCCTCTTCCTTGCCCTATCCTCACCCCTAACTTACACAACATTCACATACACTGCACTACCACACTTGCTGGGAGACCAATGGGAAGCTTAAAGCTTGTCCTGGTTGGGGCGGTGCCTCTCTGTCGGGAGATTTCTGGTTGGGAAAAATTTCCGTATGCTGGCGTAGGTCAGCGCTGGATCTCACCATTTAACAGAGGAAGACCACCGCCACCCCACCAAACCCGCAGCGATAAAACATTCACTACACTTATGCGACGACTGATCTTCGCAGTTGACGCACCCGGAATCACTAATCAATCAGTCGAGGAGTGTTCCGGGATTCGGTTGCATGGCCCTGTGCACCTCACGTACAGAGGTTTGTAAACGTCTGACGGATACGTGTTAGTTTCGGATGAGAATATAAGTGGATTTTAGAAACATTCATTTCTTTTACTTTGATTCTCACACGATAGGACGATACATCACTTCATTAGTTCATCATCAGGCTAACCGGAAGATCAAGTGGAGAGAGCAAGTGAGTTGCACATTCATCATAGTGCAGTCCACTTTGACTCATTATCCATTGGCATGTTGGTACTATAATGAGAGAAACTTACGATTCTCTGAATTGAATGCATTGTCTCCCGGAACAGTGTCTCTGACCACGGAGACACCATTGATTACGAACTTAGCAGCCTATGAATTAATTCCCTGAGTGCGCATTCAGAAGGCTAATGATAATTTCAGATGGAAATGTTGGAGAAATTTTGTAAGTGTTATTTGATTTTCCACATATACCTTGTTAAGGTAAATACACCAGGTGTCGCCACATGTTATAATCAAATACGTGATATAAGGTATATGATACTTTAAAACTGCTATTTTTTTCTTTTACTTAAATTGGATTCCTCAAAATGAAAGACCACCCTAATTGGTCATTTTGGAGTTTGATGAGTTGGCAGTGCTAGCATTAAAGTGATTACAATTGATTTCCCCGAGTTCCGCACACGCTGTACTGCCCGCTCTGTGGCCACCGCCGCATGTTTTCCTTTCCGCACACCAACGAAGCTATGCGAAAATTTTGCAATTGTTATTGATGCACAGACGAGAGGAGACAAGTGATGCTAGGCTGAGAAATGGAGAGACCACCTTGCAAATTATCCGCCAAATGTTATAATCTAATACGTGGCATAAGACAAATGATACTTTAAAATAGCCATTTCTTTCTTTTACTTAAATTGTCTTCCTCAAAATGAAAGACCGCCTGAATTGGTCATTTTGGAGTTTGATGATCACTTCACATGGCCACTAGGGTATGAATATTGTTCGTTGGATTTTTCTTTGCAAATAGAACTCCTACGTTGTTTCACTGTGTCACCAGAATGACTTTGAGATGTGATTTTAATAGAAGTTGGACACAATTATTTCGATTATTATTTATAGTCTAAGGCACTGTATGTTCCCATCGACAATTTCTACCTTAAGACATACGTAGGCTGAAAAGATTTGCCAGTTGTATATTATTGCAATTATATTAGAGTAAATAATAAACATGTAACAAGTGGTTTGGCGTATTTGTTTGTTACAAATTCATTCAATATACGAATTTTCCTTAAGGAAACTTAGCATGAAAAAAAATTGTGATTTAATTTAAAAATGTGTATTCCGGAAATTTGAAAGCATTTTAACGTACGTACTAAATGGAATTAAAAGATTTCACAGTAGGGATTCATTTTCATTGCTCTACACTTTATCTGAAGTTTTGTATAAGCACATTTTGGACGGTCGTTTCTTACAGTCACTACATACGTGAAACGTAAATACTGCTGCATCGTTTTCAATATCTGTTTAATATATTTCGTTTGTATTTTGTCCAGCGGAATTAATCGGAATCTGATGCAAGAGATGCGTAAATATATTAGGTATCCTGTAGTATTTTAAAAGGAAGAGATGGAACTGAATCAAATGAAAGACATTTCAAAATGTAACCAGAGAGGGAAGCTTATTCATATTGAATTTTTGTACTTAATCGGCTGATCTCTATAGTGAAATGAGTGAAAGTGCAAGTTCATAAGAGAGAACTTTCATACGACATAAACAAAATTCTCATAATGAAATCATAAGAATTAGATTACCTCGAAATACACGAAGAAAAGAATCTTCAATTTACAAGAATTTGAAATCGAATTACGAGTACGATCAATGAAATAATGAAGGAATTGCTTCTGCAATGAAAATACTACCCTATATTAGAATGAGACTTGCGCATTTACACCGTATTTTTTAATTAACATGGTTTTTAATGCATCACATGCTTTTAGATAATGCATTCTTTAAAAACATATTAACACATTTCTTAAATATGCAGAACATAATTGTGCTAAAATTTCTGCTCTATTTACATTTGCTATTCAACAAAAGCTTTTGATAATTGTTATTAGTTAAAGTTTTTTTGTTCACGAAATACCAATTTTTTACCTCCTATCAGACCAAAATAATTCCAGTATGTATTTTTTAACTACAAACATGTATTGGGTTTTTATAAAAATATTTGGAACAATTTCAAACATCTTAATTCCCAGATTTTTTTACCGAACTCTAAGACTTGAAGCAGATTGAGTATTTTAAAACAGTGTTCAAGGCTACAATCAATCTTAAGCATACTTATTACCCAGAAAAGGCAATTTAAATAAGTGTTAGAGTCTGTGCAGTTCGACGATATAAGAGTTGGTAATAAATAAATATCAGAGATTATCGAACAACTCTTTTAGAATTAAGTGTTCAGATGGTTCGTGAAACACACCAATAAACCGAATAAGTTCACATGATAGAAACATTAATCTAAAAGAATGCAATCTACTTCGA
>JAHLJT010008446.1:205235153-205323019 GCA_031308135.1 Acheta domesticus
GGGTTGCACGACAAGAGCACTCGACAAGTCATGAAATATTTGTCTGAATTCATGTACTATTGTTATGTTATATCTACTCTGGTACGTGATATTTTAGGTGACATGAATGTGATGAAGTTTTTATTTGCAATATTTTCGAAGGATATGAAAGTAAATTTATTTATTAATTGTATTTTTTATAGAATGAAAATTAATTTTTCTCAATATAATATTGTTCTATCTTACGAGTATATTTGAGACCTAATTTCATCTTTCCATTCACTAAAATTTTAGGAGGACAAAATTTTGAACATGAAAAAGAAACTATATATTTCAATACTATACAATCATTGACTTCACAGGTTTTCTTCATTTTACTAAAATACCAACAAAATAATTCCCGTTACTTCAGTGCAGAATTTCACACATTAGTTGTTTTTAGACTTTTGCTTTCCTTCGTTTCAAGCAGGTAAAGACGGGGCGTGGGCACACGGGGGATAAGAAGGACCATGATCCCCCGAAAAGTTTGAAAGAGGTGTCATAGACTGGCATAATAAAGGGTTTTATTTCACTAAATATTCTCAATCTCTGGTTTTCCTCTGTTTAACGTTACAATTTTGGAAATTATTATACATCTGGGGAGGCAGTTCACAACGTCATCTCACAATCCTGCTTTTGTTTTGTAAGTAGCACTTATCTTCTAAGTAGAGGTAAGGTAGTTTAAAAGTTAATAGCACCCCTCAACTAATACTGCAAATCGAGATAAAGAATAAACCCAAATCTAAAAATATCAAATGGTTTAACATAAAATCAACTGAATTTATTAACTGTATCATTAACACTGTAATTTCATTGTCATTGCAGAATATTTTATTCATTTCGTAGTAAAATTTTGACTGTAAATAAAAGAGTTGAATGGAAAAGGGGGCCTAGAAATAACGTTGGGCCCGTCTCGTTTTAGGCTGGGCCCTCGTTTTAGCTATGGGTATTATATGTGAGATCCTGCACAAATTTCTTTCTTTTTGTTGTAATCTCATTACAAATTTAAAGGGTTCAGTGAGAAATAATGATAAGACACCCTATTACAGTTTTGAGATGCAAATAACTGAATGTTTGCCACACCAGTTAACCACTGCAAATCTAAGATATCAGTCTAGAGATAGTATCCTTGGATACTATCAAGACCTATAATTCTGAATGAGGAGAGAGTAACTCAGAGAGCCATGCTAGTACGATCAACACCAACACATAATTGTGACTTATGACTACATCTACTGACCCTTGCATTATATTTAGCGCAATTAATTATTCAAGTTAGTAAGAAAACATGTCCTTAAAAGTCTTTATTCAACCAGGGCAACGTGGTGATTTATCAACATGGTAACAAAGCCCAGAAGACACAAACGATAGCCCAAACATCAAAATTGATTTATAGTCGCACTTTATTTTCGTCGAGAATATTGTAACACGCCTTCCTCCTCCCTTTCTCGCCTAAACAAAGAAGCTATGACCATAATTGGTTTTACACTGTCAACTAAATAAAACAAGTAAGCGAAGATAATGTACTTTAGTGCGTTAGATAATCTACTTTCAAACAATGATATAATTGCATAATAATTAAAAATAAGCAACGTTTTCTAATATGTTCACATTTAAAGAGTTTACTTTCCCGAAATCTCCGATGTCTGATTTAAATTACAATTTGATAACACTGAAAAACAAATTTTAAAATTTGGCGGATATTTTGGTATCTAACACTTGTTCTAGGATAAGTGAAATGTGCTGATTCAAAATATGTAAAGAGATTATGCAAACAGGTCTCTACCATCCACAGATTTTTAGATATACTCCTTCAACCATTTATATCCAATCTCTTTCCCCATACGTCATATACAGCTTTTACTGTTTTTTGACAAATAAATAAATATATTTCACTAGAACATTTATGGAGTATTATAAACATGGAATTAGCCTAGAAAATAGTGAGATTGAGTCACATGGCACGCATACTATATAGTAATATATTTCACCGTATAATACACATAAATTCCATACACACTGAAAATACTTAATCTAAGGAGTATTTTGTTTTAATTTCTTGGCTGTAGATTTGCGTTTGTGTGAGCATTTGGCATGACATGCTTAAGTGTCCAGCAGTAGTCGACTAACATTGTTGCACTCCATCACCGAGATTTCCTGGTGAAAACCATGTTCGTCACTGACTAACCTAGGTTTTTGGGGAAGAAGTCAAGATGCCAGTCAACAAGATGAATACTACGGGACACCCAGCCTTTAATAAGCACTGATGCACTTCTTCACAACATCTAGATCGCAGATATAATTTCCAATGAATTTGGATACAACTGATTTCAATGCCCTCCATGCACTTTTTGCAATAAGTATTGGAAGTGGCTGTCAGCAATTACCTTCCTTATTTGTGGATCTGTGAACACACCTTATTTTACTTTCACATAACTCAACACTGGAAACTTATTGCACAGGTACCGAGTACCATACCGTACTTGTTACACAGCATCCGAGTCGTTATCTACTGCGTTCACGAAATTTTTCATGATTCCCAGCTTGATCTGAAGCGATGGCATGAGTATGTTGTCAGGGTAAATCAACGGCACACGACTGACATTTCTATTTCTTGGATGCATTCTAGTTTTGATAGGCCAATTTTTCTTTAGGTAGTGATGATTCTTATCTCCACTGTCCTACATGCAAATAGAAGAGCAGTACTTGTACCCTGTCAGAGGTTCACATTAAAATGGTGATGACTCTTAAATCACGATAGATACAAAATTTATACTTGTAATGTGTAATAATTCAAATGTTGTGTTAATAAGTGTTTATACATTTCTCTTTGTTATTGTTAAAAACCATAAACAATAGAAAACGAAGGAAACTAAATAATGAGCGCGTTAGATGTCCACCATGCGAGTACTTGTGACACGAATGGACAGGTGAGTGAGAGAATATTGAAAATAAAAAAAGAAACAAATGAAAGATTTGTACTGCGATATCGAAAATGTTTTAAAGTATTACCTTAAATATAAATATTTTCACTGACGACGAAAAGATTGTGTGGCGTTGTGTGAAAATATACAAAAAACATAGAGATAAAAAATTATGAAGGTTTTCCATGAAAAAAATACTTTTTCTCGATATTTTAAATACTTGTGGTGACAGAGCAAAACGGTTTTTCACATTTGAAATCTACATGAAAAACTGCATTGGAAAAAGTAAATACTATACCCGATATCTGTAGTTTGTTTATCAGTGGGATTGTTCAAGAGGTTATATAATGTATTATGAATTAATATTCATTCATTGGCTATATCTAATGTTTGCTTACTGGTTAATGTGGTAAGTACACAGAATGTGAAAAATTTGTTAAGAAATGCGGTTCTCGTAGAGATATTATGAATTGCTTCAATGGTCTGTTCAATTAACTATTATGTTGACAACGAATTGTGCTTGTTGAAAGGTATTTGAAGAAATGCTCTGAAGATTAATAATTGTGGAATGTCTAGTCTTTTAATACATTCTTGTTTAGAAATTATTTCACCTCTGACAGTTGAAAAAAGTCCAGCATTTCATCGATTTTTAATTAAAAAATATTCATGAGTGACAAAGTAAAGGTTCGTTGCATAAACGCATTTCAAGAATTCAAATCAGGTACGTTTGGAACTCAGTGACTGTGTATGTTGTAATTAATAAGTATAATTTTGGAGAACGTTCACATCTTAGAAACAAATGTATCACTGAAAAGTTATTTCAATTGTTTCTGTTAAGGAAGTAATCCTAAACGCACACTACCAATGCCTTAGTTAGTTGGTTATATGAAAAATACTCTGCTCACATATCAAAGAAATTACAATAATATATGACGTTAGTATATTGCTTGGATTAAGGAAATTAAAATATTCGTGTGCAAACCTAACAAACCAAACTAAATATATTATTTAACGACAAATAGGGAGGAAACGGAACATTTTTCATCCCTTTCTTTGTCTTTCCACATTCTCGTCACGGTGTACTACAATGTGCCGCTGCTGAGGTCGCATCGCCGTGGAGGATCGGTTTATTTCGAGGCACTGTCCGAGTGCGTTGCGGATCGCACCTCTTTCCGCCTCCACCTCCGCCGCCCTGCCGTAACCCACGACCACGGCTTGGGGCGCGCGGCGGTGGCGGGAGCGGGGGCGGGCGCGGAGGAGGGGATAGGGGCGGGAGCGGCGATCCCGCGAGCCCCCATTCCGCGCACGCCCTTCCCTTCTCGACCCTCCCCTTCCCGCCGTTCCCTTCGGAAGAAACGGGCGGGCGCGGTTTAGACGCTTCGGGTCGCCGGAGGGCGGTTAAGTACGACGCCGCGCGTTCCAGCCCGGGGACTACGCCGCCATCGCCGCCACCGCCGCCGCCTCGCAGATTAGCGGAGAGTTGGGGTGGGGTGGGCAGGGGGCAAACGTGTGAGGGGGACGGAGGGGGCGGGGCACTGGTAGCGGTGTTCGGCGCTCGGCGCTCGGCACTCGCCTCCCGGCGCGCGGGACCAGCCCGGCAGCCCCGTAATATTTGCGACTGCCATCGATTAACCCGAAACACGGCGGCGGCGCGGCCCAGCAAGTTACGGGCTCAGAAATTGAATACTTGCGGGGCGCGCGCGGCGAGAGGCGCCGTGGCGGGGCGGGGGCCCCGCGGACACCGCGGCCGCATTCTCCAGAGGCACATACAAGTCCCCCGTATATAGTGGCGCAGGTTGCGAGTGCCGCTGTTTCAGAGAAGCGCCCCCACCCCCACTGCGTGAGGAAGGCAGGGTGGAGGTGGTGAAGGGGAGGGGGTGATCTCTTTGCTCTGATTGATTTATTCATTGATTAGTGATTCCGGCACAACGACTTCTTAGGTCATTAGTCACGTAATTGTGATGCTTGTTTTCTATCTATGAAAGTGACGGTGATATCACGCTGCATGGCAAGATCCGGCATCGACCTACACGTCGGCTAGCGGGGTTTTCTCCAACCAGGCACCTTCCCCCGCCGGGACAAGCTCTAATCTCCCGACATGTGTAGTAAGGTAGTGCATGTGTGTACGTAAGGGATGAAGATAGGACAAGGAAGAGGAAGGAAACACCGCGTGCGGTCCGTTGCCCATTTGTTGGGGTAATGTTTGTTTGTTTGTTTATTTGTCAAAAACAGTAAAAACTGTATGTGACGTGTGGAGAAAGAGATTTATCTGCGCACATTTTCTTGAGGGCCAGAATAAAAAAAAAGAGAAAAAAAACGGCACTCGCCTAGTATTGATAGCAGAAACCACAGACAACTACCGATTAAAGCGGCCAGCCGCTAGAGTTCTCCTCCAGAGAGCATCTGAATTCGACCTACTTATCTAGCTAGTGTCTAATATCCTGCCACCGTCGACTCGAACCCTAGGACCTCTTGGTTAGAGGCTTCCCAGTAGACTGAATGGAAGGCGACAATTGGTTCTACTGATGCCACAAACAACGAAAGTAATTGTATGATTCCGGAAAAGTCAAAACGAGACAAATTGTTCGCTAGACATATGAATAAGTGAAACATAAATGCTGATATGTGTACTGTTGCAGTCCATTTGTCAGCTCAAGCACATCATAAGTAGTCCATGCTAGTATAATAGTATTTATTAGTAATAAAATAAGGTTTCAATGATGCATAGTGTTCGGAAAATTTTAGTGGAGGAAGTACAAATAACTGACCCAAGAGTCCACGAGAACGTAGAAAAATAAAACGTCGCGCAAAATCCGTTGATCTCTCGAAATGCTTGTAACGTTTGACGAGAATTGAACTCCGGGCAATTTGTTGTCCTAGTTATATTAATTACTGCGGTAAATTTTCGGCCAGGAAGACTCTTAAGTACTCGGAGAGGTGTATTATAAATATTTCAAAAAGATAACATAGTAATATAAGATTTGTTTTCAAGAAGATGAACTCTTTGAAGTATTGGAATGGTACATGGAAATATCTCTTGAAATAGACGCATCACGAAATGCATTGCAACGCATTGACTCAAATATTAACTTCGTGTAAAAGCATATATACGTACATACATACAATACATTACACACAATAGCTTACAATTAGTTTTGAAAATTCACTCATCTGAATTCCTTTCTGAAAATTTCCGAGGGTCTTTAAAGACCCTCGCGTCATGAGAGCTAAGAGCTAAAGAAAAGCTCTCGTAAAGAGCTTCGCGTAAAGAGCTTCGCGTCATGTCTTTTTAAAATAGCTACTATTATGCTTGCGAGAAATTCGCCCCTTATAATGACCATTCATAACATTTAAGAATGTTGGCTCTCCTGAACACTTCAAAATATTTATTGCATCAATCCAGAGATTGTGAACAAAAACTGCAATAAAATGAGAATTCAGATTGAGAACGAAACATTTACACGTTATTGTTCCCAAACAATCAAGTTGTCCACGTGGGAGACGCAAAGAATACTTTGTTCATAATCAAGAAACTTGCAGAATTTTGAAATGGTAATTGGATATAAACATAGATAAGACTCACTGTATTATAATATAGATAAGGGTTAACAGGAATATTTGGTTTTAGAGGTTCCTACGATAGAAATGTAAAATGATTTCAATAGCAGAATTTATCTAAAATCAGTAAGGAACAACAAGTGATAAACAATTACACGTACTATTTGGACGTCACAACTCAAACAAAAAATCCCCCCATTTAAGTCTTGAGTAGAGAGCACAGTAACGTATGGTTCTTAAGTTTGGGTAATAAAGCAAGTCCTAACAAAAACTGAAAACGTTTTTGGAGGAGATGCTCTGAGGTGATATTACTAGATCATCTAAAAACAAAAACTACTAAAACGCGATTGACTGTAGCGAGATTTTCAAATGATGTCGTTGAAAAGAAAATATCTTTGTAGTGCGGCCATTTAGAAAAAATGGATTCTAAAAGACTACCCAAAAAGTGTTGTAACTGTATATCAGGAAGATGACAAGCAAGGAGGCCGACCAAGGGAAATGGAGAGATGAAATAAAAGTCGCAATGAAGAGCCGAGATATGAGGCAGGACTTTTGGCACGATAAAATGAAATGGTGTCTTGAATGCGATAAATGGCAACATAGCGCTGCAAACATCGTTACATATATATTTCCTCTTTCCGTCCAACTTCTCTTTTCATCCATACTAGGGTCAATTTTTGTAACATTCGGCCCTACTGAACCTAGAATGCCAAGAGCAAAATATGGTTTCTAAGGAGGAACAGGGTAACAGGACGATTGGGAATTGAAGACTGTGATGGGAGTTGTGTGGACAGGACAGGTCATGATGATGGTGAGGGGGAACAATATAAACGAGGCAAAGTGGGGATACGTGAGAAGGGATGGCGAGTTGAGTTGAGCGCGTTGGGGTGGTATGTGAGGGGACAGCGAAGCGAAGAGGAAACCGCTGGACGTCAAGCAAAGAAACCGATGAGAATGTGAGATAGAATGGACCGAGGTTGGCAGAACCATAGCGCCGGAGCGTGGAGATGTGTTGTGTGTCCTAGAAGGGGAGGAGAAAGGGGTTAGCCGGGGGTAATGGCGGACAGCGTATTTGGGCCACGACCCTACGAACAACGCAGAGCGGAATACGAATAGTTCTCGTTCTATTATGACTCCCATCACGAAATGTAGCATCAGCCAGTGCTTGCCGCAGGTTTGAATCGAAGCTACCGCGCTTCTACTTGTTCCAGCTCGCTCAGCCTTGCTTCATTCTTTTGCCCCCGCTTCGCTCGCTCACTCCGCTTCGCTCGCTCACTTCCGCTTCGCTCGCTCACTCCGCTTCGCTCGCTCACTTCCGCTTCGCTCGCGTCACTCCGCTTCGCTCGCTCACTCCCGCTTCGCTCGCTCACTCCGCTTCGCTCGCTCACTCCGCTTCGATCGCTCACACCGCTTCGATCGCTCACACCCCTTCGATCGCAGCACTCCGCTTCGCTCCCACTCCGCTTCGATCGCTCAAACCGTTTCGCTCGCTCAAACCGCTTTGCTCGCCCACACCCCCTTTGCTCGCCCACACTGCTTCGCTCACTCACACCGCTTCTCTATTTCACGTCGCTTCGCTAGCCCACATTGCTTCGCTACAAGAGATGTATACTTAGAAGAAAAAAGTGGCATGAAGATTTCAAATGAATTTTTTCCAGAATTTTCAATATATTCAACTCATTTAAAAAAGAAGTTTCATGAGATTTTTCTTGTGATCCTTTCTAGAAAAAGCAGTGAAACATATACATAAATGCAAAATATGAAAAATGCATCAATACAAAATATGAAAAATACACATTTCTTACATCATTAAGAACAATTTTAATCTTAGAGAAATTTTCTCTAAAAATAGCGCAGTTAAGTATAGCGTAGAAAGTGTGCATTCCTGCAATAAAGAAAAACATCACTTTCTCTTCTTACGAAATATTCGTAAGGCAAGAAAGTAAAAAGACGATAAACTGACGTTAGCTCCACAACACACACTGATTTCTTTGCAAAATACTGCTACTCGTAAACGTATCATCACGCAAAACATTCATTTCAATTGTTACTTCAAAAACCAAACTCATGTTTCGTGTAAGGAAGCTACATAATTTCACAATTGGAAAGAGCTATAAACATATTTCCAATAAACGTGACATTTTTACACTAAATTCCACAAAATCACTTACATGACAGATGAACCTGATCCCTTTCCAAATGATTAAATATCCGTGTGTGCTAATCAGAACCACGACTAAGATACGAAACTATTGTACAATGAATATTAGGTTACATTATTTTTAGCATTAGTTCATTTTATGAATTTTTGAGATTATGACGTATTTTTCTATATATTTATATTAAAAGAAGGATAAGGGAACAAAAACAATAATATAATCGATTTATGTATGGCATGCATATTATTTATAAGTTGTATATAGACTAAATATATCTAACAAGGGCAAATGTGTTCTACTTATGCAGGTTACAGCACAAAAACATGTTTTTGTATTCCAGCATTAAAAATGACCGTTTTCGTTACAAAAAAGTCATAAAAAGACAACTTATGGAACACATTTTGACGTATTTGCCGTTTATGGCGTGGATAATTGCGTCATTACATATTCAGCCAATCGCAGCGAGAGAATCGAGAGGGGGTGGCGGTAAACGGAGCAGCCGACCTCCGGCTTTTCTCACAGGTTTCAAATAGCCGTGACGTTACAATAAAGTTGTTTTCCAAAATTATCTTTCTTTCTCTTATAAATTTATTATCCTTTTGTATAAAAAAAGTAGCATATACAACTCTTTATAATATTACTTTATTACATTTGTACAAATTTAAAAATTCGCTCCTAAAGTTGCTCGTTTTCAAAACATGTACTCGTGTAATAAAACAACTTTAAAAACTAGTCGCACATGCTACTATTAATAAATGGCTTCACCGAAATACAGTATCATAATTTCTTGAATGTATTAGAGGCAATGTAAGTGTAATTCTTCGGCAAATTGCAACACCTTAGTTCTGCAATTTCTCTGCATGATATTACGAGTAATGATAAAATAATTGAAAGAATGAGTAGATGTGAACAAGAAGAAATACTAACCATAGCCCATTATCTAGAAAATTGACAGTTTTATTCCGCATTTTTTTTCACAATTCTGAGACTACAAAACTATAAATTAGTTATTACTAGTTAAAGCGGCATTGCAACGATAATGACAAGCCATGCCTCCATTCTTTTGGTATACGTTTTGCACTAGCGCACGTAATTAAAACCGAAAAAATTAAAGTGAATGTTTAGACAGAGCAGTTCACGATTCAGTCATTCCTCACGTTTGGAAGAGCTTCCGCGTACCACCCAGAGGAATCCTATTTCCGCAGCTCTGCCGGAGCCATCACATGGGCTACATAGACTCCACCAGTTGCCTATTTCCGCGGGTATGATGGAGGATTCAAGCATAAAATGAGCGGAGATGGCGAATCGATCAGTGCGATTGTTATCAAACACATCCTATGAACAATAGTTCTGTGCACATGGCATTGTTCCTGGTACTGACCACTTGTTGGTAGACCAGTAATGAAGGAGTTAAAGCACGTTACAAATCATGAAATAAGATTGGCACTGAAAGTGAATTAAAACTAAGGAATTGATAATATTGCTTACAAAAAGGCCAGTATTCTTGAAACAGAACTATCAAAATAATTTCCCTATCTTATTAATGTTGAGCCAAACTAACAGCTTTTATTATTTCACGAAAGGTGAAATGAAAAGTTTAACACAGTGACACAGTTAACTCATCCTTACTAATTTGATGTTTCTATTTATTAGAAAATGTTTCGAACACTTTCATGGTCATCTCCTAAGATTAAGAAAAACTGTTTGAGTATTTTAAGAACCATTTACATGTATTTTGTGATTTGATTTATTGTCGTCGAAAAACAATAAACAAGTAGTGGTGCACTTATGGCGTGTTCCCACTATCTGTTTTCCATTTTAAACCATTAATCGTATTTGGTAGGGTAGCAGTTCAGTTAATGTGGGGGACTCCGTATAAAGGTCGTTCGGAATTACTTCTCTTACACCCACAACAAAACAATAATTTCAATCGATCTCCATTAAATGACCATGACGTTTATTACAAGAATATTGACGATGACTTTCGAAAGTAGATAATCATCGGAATTAAGAAAGAACTTATGTACTTATACAGTCAAAATAAAAAGAATACTTTTATGGTAACTCAAGGAGTAGTTTTTCTACGCAAAGAAACCTACACAGACGCTTTAACCTATCTATTAAACAGTCAATACTGCTTGTCTAAAATAGGTTCGGAAGATGCACATGAATCAGGACAGTAGAGCAGCTGCATGTACGGATCGATAAGCACATTACAAAGGAAGCTTAAGTAAAAGTTCATTTAAAACCTCTCTTTAAAATTCATTCAATTTCAAACTCAGTTTCTATTCATATATTCGCAATCATTAGTTGAGTTAATTTTGTGGGCTCGCAATATACAATTTAATATGATGAATAACTGTGTTTTGCATTTTTAATTCTCCTTGCTCTCTTGGAAAGGAAACTTATTCTCTGACGCCCCTTACTTTTAATTTTATGCACATAATTATTGATCTTTCCAAACGAGAAATACTTCGGTTATATCCAGCAAAAACGATTACGATATCTTTTTGTGAAACCTCTAACTTACTAGGCAAAAGTGAATTGAAGAACGATGAATTAGAAATTTTATTTTACATTCCATTATTGTTGACTTTTAAATCACATTTGGAAAAATTCACAACTTCCGTACAATTGGAACATACTGATATCGGCGAACGATGCTTAAAGGTGTACACATCAACACCAGGTTTGCCATTTGACCCAAAAGACAAAAACTCGTTACCATGGTCCCTGCAAGTATTAAAAACAAAAATTGGAAATTGGATGATGGGGCAAGGTAGATAACTTATAAAGAAGTATTGAGGAAAGTTACTTACTCCAATGAATCAGTCAAAACATATAACTGATTAAAGGCGAAAGATCGAGAAGAATAGCTGACACACCCGAAATCAACAGATGCACGTCATTTAAAATACAGATATCTATAATATAAGTGTTATTCACAGAAATTAATCTCAGTTCTTTTCACTTAACTTCAATTCATGACTCAGCACAATAATTGCGTAACTAGCATTCATGTTCCTTGACTCATCACAAAACTCAAGTGATTAAAATGATAAAAATGAGAAAAATGATGAATAATGGCCGAAATTGTTCCTTAAAATTAAATGTGCGTATCAATTAAAAGTGTTGAATGACAAAACAGAGACTTGGAAGGAAACACAAAAAATGAGAGAAACGAGTAAAATTTGCAGAAAATTCGCTTTATCCATATATCCTAAATTGAAAAGTCAAAAGCATTTTCGTAGATTAGAAACACGATTTTCAACCATTTAATAATCATTTCAACCCTTAAAAAGGAAACAAAATTCCTTGTTAAATTACGTTCTCTCAAATTCCCAGGACATTTCATATTTTTTTTAAAAAAACACCAATTTTAAGATAAAGTATGTTAAGTGTACTTTAAACTTATGTATTAGATCAGCGATTCCAAACCTTTTTCTGGCATTGACCACTTTCATACAATTGTGGTGCTACCAAACCACATACTTTCTCGCACTGTTTCTAAATGGTTCTAAAGGCTATTACACTACTACATAAACAAGCAAAAGTGTTTTCTACCAGCAAATTCTTTTTCCGTTCCACGACCCGAACTCAGATCCTCAGCGTCGAGCCAACGTGCCGGCACCCATACCACTACTACAAACAAGTGCCGTATGAGGCGAACTCGGACAGAGTCACAACAGGGTAAATGCCAGATTCACGTAAAAAAAATAATTTGAGACAAGGTATAAAAAACTCCAGCGTAGGTATATTTTTGCTTTCTCATTGAAATTCTAATTCAACTAGTGACGCTACCAAAGCACATACTTCATTGCATTGCTTCTAAATGCCCCGCAATATTATACCTCTACATAACACAGCAGAAATGTTTTCAAGCAGCAATTTTTGTTTGTTCCGAGACCAGAAATCAGATCCCCAAAGTCAACATGCCGGCATTTATACCTCTCCGCCACACAAGCACCGTATGTGACGAACAGCCAAAAATAGAAAATACATGATAGGAAAACAAATCCAAGAAGAGATGTGTAAAATTGTTAAAAAGTTGAAAATTATAAAATTGCATACAGACACTTCAAGCCTATTTATCATTATCGTAATTATCAATATTTTTGATTCGAATGGCTTCAAATGGTTTTCAATAAAGTATTTAGAATTCTCAATTATTTCCTGCGACAATAGAATTTTGGCAAATAATATTTCTCGAACCTGCGAAGCTTCTCTCGGAAGAGCTGAGTCCGTGCACGGCATTTAGCGGCCGCGACCATCTTCGCAATGCATGGTAGTTACACTTATATAACAAAAAATCTAGTTCAGACTAAGGAGATTAGAAAACTAAGTCCTGCGAGAAAGTCTGTGCCATTCTATAGCACCACTAGTTTATTTATTTATTCATTCATTTATCTATTTTCAGTTCCTTATTACCAATGTGGGGAAAATGTTTAATAAATTGGAACGATTTTCCGAGCATTTTTTCGTAAATTTCAGGCAGAAATTAAGAAAAAAATCTACCCGAATTTTTTTTAAAGAACTAATTTTGTATAACAGACTTTGTCTGAGGCAAAAATCTCTATCTACAGTTTTGTAGTTAAAATATTTTTTGAAATTTTCGAAAAAAAGAGCGATATCCGAAAGTATGACTTGCACCATAGTTTTTACCATTCCATAAGTGAAGAAAATCTGAAGAAAAAATTTGGAGCGGTTTTTGAGAAACAAAATTTGGCAAATTTGAAACGCAATTTACGCAAAAACTACTCGTTTTTTCAAAAAATTGTACATGACCTTATTCAAGTGCTAATTTTGTAGAACCGACTTTGAGGCAAACATTTATTTTTTTCAATTTTGCAGTTTTGAAATTGTCTTTTGCAATTTTCAAAAAAATTGGGGATATCAACCAAAAGTTACCTGCATCATTCTCTAAAACATCCTTCGCAATATAACAACAAAATTTAGTAAAAAAATTTGGAGACATTTTTTTGAAAACTGAAAATGTCCAAGGGGCTTCATGTAAAGCACCCGCCAAAGTTAAAATATCTTTTTCAAATTCCAGGAGCCTGGACATCGCCCAAATCTGCTGGAGAATATCAATTTTGAAGAAAATCGGCTGAATGGTTTAGGTGCTACGGTTGACCCCAGACGGACAAACAGAGATAGATGGACGGACGTTTTGCCGTCAATCGACTTTTCAGTATCAAGAAGCAACAAACCTTTTGGATACATCACGAGTTGGAGTATTTTTTTTCTAAACTTAGCAACAGGTTTTATATCCATTTTTTCGTTACTAGACCCAGCTTTAAGAGTTTTTCTGACGAAAATTCGCCATTTCCCGGCGCACGATAACATAACTTTCTTTTCTTACGAAGTATTCGTAAGGCGAGAAAGTAAAATGTTTGCTGCTAACCGATCCCCTTATATTTTCTTTATAATACAGGGCATCCATAATCATAGCACAAATAATTACACGTATATGACAAAATGATAATTCCACATACCAATATTTTCGAAAATCCCTTGGTTTTCAATGATTGGATTCGTTTACGCTTCTGGGTTGGGTAAGATGTTTCTGATCTTCATTGTTGTGCAATGTTTACAAAAGGAAGTCAATGCAGAACGTTATTTAAAAGCTGGTCATTACATTTCGCAGTGCGCATTGCGGATAACGTTTTCTTGCGCGAAATAGCTTTGTCAAAACATTGTTACATTTTCTGGAGTTTTTTAAACACCCAAAAAAACGATGAACATGAGAAGATAATTTTTAATTTATTATTAAATATTTTGTAGCTTTACATCATAAAATAATTCAGAAAATAAGTGTCAACTTATTTATTATTCTTTGGTAATCAGTGAGATCTTCATCTTGACTATGCATGACAGTCGCAAATATATAATCGGCAATTTACCCCTAAAGATCCTTAATCTTCACTGAGCCTCTTCAAAGTTCATCAACCTCAAGGAACTGATACGGTGATTGTTGAGAATCTCCAATATTATACAATTCATATTTTAATTTAAGCAATAAAAAGATAATGAAAATTTTAAAAAAGAAAAGGAAACGATGGAACGGGAGAGACCTCAAATACACTCGGGCACAAGGTCTCAGGGACTATAAATCCATCTCTACAGTCAAAAGGTGTGCGCTACCAGCCCCGCGCAAAAATCACAGCGAACTCGAAAGAGATGAAAAAAAAAGGAAGTGAATGTGGCGAAACGCTTGCTTTTCGTTTTTCCGCGAAGAGTAGTCAAACATTCTGCCGAAATACCGCGAGAACCCACAAAAATTCTCCCCTGCCGTTGTCAGCACGCCGACTCCCGCTTCTAGCACCTCGCGCATGCAGAGGGGCGTTAACCACCTACGAAGCACTCTCGGTTCTGTTTTTTTACGAGTAAATAAGCCGCGTCAAATCGACATCCGTAGTATACTTATCAGCGCGTTTTAGGGAGTGCGTAGCGTCATTTATATTCCATTTTCCGCAACAATGTAACCGGAGTTGACAAAGCCCTGCGAAAGAGAGTAACGTATCCTCTCAACCGATCAGCCATTTTGAACGCGAGACTGACGAGCAGTCGGAGCTTGCCGGAGTCTGGGGTGGGGGTGGGAGGTGGGGAAAGGGACGTTGGGCGGATGGGGTGGCGGCCGGCCGAGGATGACGGGCAGGGGGGCTGGGGAAGGGCGGTGGGGCAGCGGACGCTGAGCGGCGGGTGCTAGATGGAGATAGGCGATGGCGAGAGACAGTGTTGGACATTGGTAGTGGTGGTGGTGGTGGTGGTGAACGGTGACGGGCGGAGGTGGGTGAGGGGTGAGGTGGCGGCCGGCGTGAAACAGATGGAAGGTGTTAGGTGGCAGCGGATATCGGAGAGAAACGGGCAGTGAAAAACGTTGATGGGCGGTGGGTGGCTGGTGGCGTCTGATGGCGGACACAGGTTGAGGAGGGAGAACGGTGAAAGACGGGGCTGGGCGGCGGACAGCGAGAGGCGGGCAGTGAGTGGGGCGGGCGGACGGCGGAACAGCGGGGCGGGGGGCGGGGGCGGCGGGCGGCGGGCGATCGGCACACGAGGAGGCGTGTGTGATAGGAGGCTGTCCACCCGCACCTGGACGTCCCTCTCTCGCAGGCACCCGCCATGAATGCACTCGTCAGAGCACGACGGCCATAGCCTGACGCTTGCTCGCCGCCGTCGCCATTGAGGGCGTGTCGCTGTTCCGGTTGCAGGCGCCTCATCGCCGTTGTTACAAACACCCCGCCCCCTGGCACTAGACTTGATCGGATTAAAGAGCCTGCGCCTATTGCGATGACGCAAAAGTATTCTCAAATCTGACGTCGGAAGCAAAGGGGCATTGGAAATAACCGCTGAAAATTTCCTGTATTTGTGTTCCTTTTTTGGATTTTTCTATTCCAACGAGGTGGATAAACCGGTTGATCTTTCAGGGAACCATGTTAGAGAAAAATATAATTTTCGGTCGATTTAAAATATATGCATTTTTCCGTAAGGTTTAAGGCTTGTTACGAAGAACGAAACAATCTCCGTCGACCGGGTGTTGCAGGGAATACAAAATTGAAAGGACGTCGTCGTGAACGTCCATTGAATTCAATTAAATCCACTTACACTACTACAGTTTCAAGAGAAGATACCAAAAGCAACATCTTTTCATGTTTTATGTCATTACTGTTTCCATAGTTTGGGACATTCATATATATTACTAGGTTTACTTCGACTATTATGAGTATCATCTGGTAATTACTTTATTACGATTCTAAACGTACGTCGCTGACCTGTAAGCGTTTCTGCTTAATGTTCTCGTTTCCTATGCAACCAGTGCGGCCAAGGGTGTTATAACTTATTATGCATTTATTCATTAATATCTCACCACCGAAAAAAGTCGCCTCACTATATAATCGCGTTATCAATCGATCATGTTTTTAGATCAGGAAAGAGAATGAATGTATGAGGACTGACATGAAACAAGCGCTAGCTTCAAGCAGTCATTTATGAACAGACTGAAATGATCAGAACGTTAAACGTTTCTATGAAGTATGCAAGCTGGGAGTACATCATGCAGCAAATCCAAAAGAATCAACCAGGAATGAAGTCCATAGTGTTTTCAAGTCGTAATTTTTAGTACTACGCTGAAGCTATAACATGCTGCACACCCAAGCATGAATCAAGCTCCCCAATTAGCACTCGACTGCCCCGCCAGGAATGGAACCATCAGCAACGTCACTACCACAGACACCGTCTCGCCACCTCCTCCTCTCCCACCGGCCCCCTCGCTGCCCTCGCTACCGGTGCCACCAATTACAGCGATCACTCGCACCGGCTCCGCGTCACCGTGCACCACCCCCGTGCCCCACCCCACCCCCGCCTCCGCCACAATTATCTCCCCTCGGCCCGCGTCCACCCCTGCTCCGGCCGCGCCGTGACAGCCACGCCGCCAGCGGTGGCGCCGCCGCAGCCGCCGCAGCCCCGCCACGCGTCCGCCCCTTTCTGAGGGCGAATGAGAGGGTGGAGCGGCTGAGGGGGGAAGGGGGCGCGGTCGGCGGGCGCTTTCGCATCCGACGCTACAGCGGTATCCAATCTTGCCCCGGCCCCGCTCCCCGCCCCCGCACGCGCAGAAGGGACGAGAGGAGCGGGCGGAGGCAGGTTGGAGTGGCCTGGTGTGGAAACTCCCCACTCCCACCCGCCCGGGGCACACCTACCCCTGCGTTCGGTCTCTACGCTCACGCCGCCATATGTACGCCTGACACTCGCCATCGACCACCGTTCCCGGAACATCCTCCTGCCCAATGTTCTGCCACTCCGGTGCCTACCCACATGCTGACTGAGTCACTCGCCACACATGTCACCGCACAATCCACTCCGCTCCATTGAACTCGGCAAGTTTCGGCGCCCCCATGCGTCACTCTTCTCCAGCCCCTATTCACACCTTCCTCTCAAACCACCCGACGTGCGTTCCAAACTTATCTACATTCCCTCTGGTCTTCACACCAGCCCCGTCTCTTCTACACATGTACGTCGTCCCTGCTTCTATACAATGTCTACCTTCACACTGACGACGTTCCCCACGCAAAGTTTGCTCTAACTCCCAATCTAAATGCTAAACTGCCATTGGATCTTCCTTTAGATCCTTCCATCATGTACTTGGTTCACCGCCGTGCATTGCATTCGCGCCTCCACGGCAACTACATCTCTGATCTGTAGGTTTCCCCACCACATCGCTACCCCGTCTCCACGTGGTCGTCAATGTACAATTCGCCCAGGGAACATGAGCCTTCGCCGCCTTTCGCTCCCCACGTAGCTTCAGCCAACCAGACTCCACTCCATTGATTATTATTATCTTCCAGGCTACAACAATCAGCACTGTTCCACACTCAACGTTTTCTCCGTTTCTCAAGCCAGCTCTCGCCACCAGACATGGCTCGGCCCCATGCAGCGCTACCCCGTCCCCAGTCTTTACGCCACCGTCTACACTCCAGTGTCCTCTCGCCTCGTCCGCATGCCCCATGCGAACGCTCCACGTCACGCCCTCCGAGCACCAACCGCTTCAAACGCCTCGCCCGCTGCGTCCAGTTCCACCCTCGCGTCGCCTCGCCCCGCCCCGCCCCGCCCCC
The DNA here is from genome assembly GCA_031308135.1 of Acheta domesticus. Lineage (NCBI taxonomy): Eukaryota > Metazoa > Arthropoda > Insecta > Orthoptera > Gryllidae > Acheta > Acheta domesticus. Next base: position 205,253,421 of record JAHLJT010008446.1, read on the forward strand.
GCCCCACCCGCTCCGCCACGCCCCACTCCGCCCCGCCCCGCCACGCTCCGCCCACTCCGCCCCGATTCGTCGCGCCTACTTCCGTAGTATTGCTCTTCCCCGCGCTTCGCCTCAGGCTTTGCTGCCCAATCAACTCGTGTCCCCGCCCTACGTACCGCACGGAGGGGGGTTCAAACGCCTCGATCCGTCTCGTCCCCACCCGTCACCTCGACTCTTTGCGCCCAGGCTGGGTCTCCGCGTTTCGCCCCCGCACTCCCCGTCCAAACCCGCCAACGCCGTGCTCGCATACGTCGCTTGGCTCTTGCTGGTTCGACCTCGCCGCTCCGCCTCCGCTCCTCCATCTCCGTTACACCATCCCAGCCGTTTGGTCCTCACCGGTCCGTCGTTGATCCTCTGCTGCACCTCTCATTCCCCTCGCTTCTTCCTCGACGCTACTCTCCGCTTATTTGCACCCACCCCACTGCTTCCGCCATTCCGCCCCCATCGCTCCTCTTCCTACGTCAGTCATTCCCCGCCTTTCATTCTCCCGATCCATACATGGCTGTCCCATCGTTCCAGCATAAGGGCTTAAATCCGCCGCTCTACCCCGCCACTCTGCCCCAACCGCTCTACCCCCCACCGCTCTACTACCGCCGCTATACCCCCGCCGCTCTACCTCCACCGCTCTATCCCCGCAACCCTGCTCTCAACTGTCCCTGAACTCATCCCCACTGGTCCACCCACCGCTGCTTCTTCGATCTTTTTGCCTCTACCCCCACCGCTCTACCTCCCGCCGCTCTACCCCCACCGCTCTACCCCGCCACACTGATTTCAACACTGTCCCCGAAACCATCGGTCACGTCCGCTGCTGCTTCTTCGGCCATTCAGCCTCTACCATTCCCTCTTCGCCACACGCCCTTGATCCCCGCCCGTATTACCGCTCCACCTCTCCAACCTCACAATTCGCTCGCGAAGTTTCCACCGCCTCTCCCACGCACGTACCTCTGACACTCCGTCTGCTGATCCCCGCCTTCTCGTACGAGAGCGAATCGCCCACTCTCGCTCTCTGCTCTATACGCAGTACAGAACCCATCAAACGCACTGAGCACCCCTTCCACCTTCACACACTTACCCGTCTTTCCGGCTACCACTAAATCGCCCCGCCACTTCCCTGGCCCACCATATCCTTCTACGTCGCCGTACCAAACGCTGTAAACGCCCCCTTCACGCTCCCCGCCGCGCACTGCGCCGGCCCTCTCCGCCACGCCCTCCTCCCCGCGCCGTCGCGCTCCGCTCGTCTCTGAATAAAGGCGGGCCTGCACAAAGAATGCGGACAATTTCAGCGTGCGCTGTGAATGAGTCGGCTGCCCTGCAAAGCGCTGTCTCGCCGTTCCGAGCGGCAGCGACGGCGGTGGGGGCGACGGGGGGCGGCGGCTGCCCCCGCGCGCGCGGTTTAACTTACTTTAGCGCGCGAGCGCGAGCGAACGAGCGCTTCGACAGGCGAGGCAGAGGAGGGGAATGTTGGAGGGGGGTGACGACGAGCGCAGGAGGGGGCGGGGGCGGAACGAGGATCCCCGCTTCGGCGCAAATGGAAGCGACGCGTAACGCCGCCGCTCCACGCCTCGCGACGCCCCCGCTCCGCTCCAACCCCGCTGCGCTCGGGCCCACCCGCGCCTTGTGCCGTGCCGCCGCCGCCGCCGCCGCCGCCGCCACCTCCGGAGGGAAAATACCAAGAATGAAGCATGGACGAGAGAGAGTTGAGAGAGTTTAGGCGGAGGGGGGAGGAGCGCTTCCTCGAAATCTTAATATCGTCAGGCGGCAGCAGCGTCGCACGTAATAGAGGAACTGTTCCAGTCGGCGAGGACGAGCTCGATGTGGACGGGCTGGTGCGTGCTGGACTGGCCCACCGACGAATCGGACAGCCTCGAGTTCGTCGGACCGCCCCCGCCGCAGCCGCCGTCGCCGCCAACCCCCGCCCCGTTGTTTTGAAGGAAGGACCGGCCATTAGCCCAGCATATCAAGGAGATCCACCAGGAAATACACGGAACATCCATTTCAAGGAAACGCCTTCCTTGTACCTTTCTAATGGAGAAAGCCTGCGAGTTCCACCGGCGAGAGGGGCAAACGCCCCAAGACGATAGCAGTGTCGCTGGGAGAGAAGCTTTCTTGGACGCGGACGTGGGGCGTCTTCAATTAAGCGCTGGAAATGAGACGGTTCGGTGGGGAGCGTTGGAATAACCCTTCGTGTTCGCTCTTGTGACGACGCTCGGTATATGACACGCGGTTGCGGAACAGCAAACACGCATTGCGGACATTTTAGCGATAGAATGGCGCGTAATGGAAGAAAGGAAAACGTAATTTCTAAATGAGAAAAATCTGGCTCTGGAAGCATTGGAATGCAAATACTAAATTTATTAATAATTGAAAAGAGCTCAAGAAACTGCGCTAACAACCCATTGTATTACATGCAAGAGATTTAAATCGTTTTTAAATCGTTAAATTGTCGCCCTGCAGTAATAACAATACACGGATCAATTCCAAGTATCATTATTTACACGGTATTTCCAATACGTCGTCATTACGCTGTGGCATATATCAGGCCGTTAGCTACATGGCTGTATTTTGCAAATACGTATCAATTTTTAAAATAGTTCAATTTCATTTATGACGTCTTTAACATCTGACAAAATATGGTACCATCTGACGTCACCAATTATTCAGTTTTCTCAGGACATCAAATTCATAGTTTGAAACTAATACAACATATTCCGCTGTGTCGCATTAGGGAAAGAGTGCATGTTTGTTAACATGCATTCAAACTCATTCTATTTGCCCTTGGATGACATTACTACGTGTATCTTAAGTATTAATTTGATATCTCAATGGGGGAATAAATCATTCTCAACATGAGTCGTAACGTAGAGTGAGTTCAAACACTGTCATGTTTTTATTGTATGACTATGCGTAATACATTGTTATATATGAATTAATATAAATATACTTTCTCTTTTAGCACTGAAATTTCGTTATATATTAAATTTTGAAGGAGTTAAGATAGAAATACTTTAGAGGTAAGTCAAAAATAGACAGAAGTACGTTTAATACAAACTATTTTTTTTCACATTTAACCGGCATTGCCAACGTATTACAAGCGACTGCAACTGGCCGGTCCTAGGGTTTTAGCTCCGATGGATTTTCGACAATAGCTACAAAGCTCGGTCGAATTCAGCAGCTGACAGGAGGAGAATTCTAGTCGTCAGCTCCTCTGATTGGTAGTTTTCCGTTGTTTTTCCTATCAATATCAGGCGAATGTCAGTGCAGTACTCTAGCAAACGGGCCTTGGCCTTGTTGATGCTTCAATTATACAGTTTAGTAATTTTAAAATGATTAATTAAGGAATAAATTTCAATTAACTAATTTCATACGACAGCTAATTTGTGATCATTTTAGCAACTTGGAAGTATTTTAAACATTTGTGCTTAATAAGAGGTAAGTCTGGTCACTCTCTTAGTTGAATGAATTTATTATATACTCTCTGGCATTAGAATTTCATGGTTGAAATTGGAATCTATTCTATTACAAAGATAATGACTTAAATTCGGAACTACGAGTATACAGACAGTTACATTTTGTCCGTGAAATAAACTCAAGTGTAAGCCTAGTGTACAAAAAGAAAAGTATAAAAAGAAAACGTATATAATTTGGGTTCAAAAGACAGTACAAAAGGATTTTTACAATTCAAAGTAGAAAATATTTTTTATGATATTGAAAAAAATACCAAAACTCTCAGAACCAGGGACCGAAATTGAAAAGAGATGAATTTTGTTATGCAATGCAAATTCGAAGTCCTGGTATAAATCACAATACAACACATTTAATATTATCACAATGAATCATTAGCACAGCTGCTCTTGATAAATATCAAATGATATTTGAACACGCTATCTGAAGATTTTCAGAGCTATCTACAGCTTAAAATTGATCAAATGACACGCTATCTGATACTTTTTGCCACTGAACATGTGTTGAAAAATGTTGCGTAGGTAAGTTAATTATGTGGAATTTCCCGTATTTGGTAGACATCTGACTATGGACTTGTGTTCGGCAGATTATGTTATGGCTCAATCAAAAGAGTTTCGGCTGCCTACCAAACACCAATGCATGAGGAGTTGCCTACGAATCAGGGGCCATTGTCACATGCAAACATACTAATTTAGTAAGAATCAGTCGGGGTTAATATAATACAGCAAAAAATTGGGGCTAGTGATACACATTAAGAATTACTTACTGATATCCAAATTAAACAAAAAATAGCAAATGTATTATATCAATGGCCATAATAGACGGAACCCAAAATGTTACAGTATTTGAGCCCAGCAAGAGATAAAAAATGAAAAAAATACTGTTGAGACACTAGGTCCTAAGGTGTCTCACTATAGCTCGCGTGTTGTTTCCCAAACAAAATCCATAGACATATCAAGGTGTTTCACTTTAGCCACATCAATGTATCGTGTTAGGCTCACTTGTTGGGAGACTGAAATTGAAACCGCCTTATATTCCGAACAACATGTTGAGAGAATATCATCGGACGGACACCATATTAACGTATCGACTTCTAGTGAATCAAAAGAAATAAAACGTTAGCTTCTGTGTGAATAGCAATAGAAAAGAGCGCTCCAAACCAAGACGTAGGGTACATCAAGTATCTCCTTCGACGGTGGTGGAGGTAGGTACCTAGGTGGAGACAATACAATGGTGGAAATGGAGGCAACGGAGATGGTGACGGTGGCAAAGGAGGTGGAGGCGGTGTATGTGGAAGCGTTGAAGGTAAAGGCGGTGGAGGTGCACGCGGTGGAGAAGGCGGTGGAAGTGAAGAAGGTAGACGTGGAGGCACAAGAGTTCCACGCCATGGAGTTCGAGACAGGAGAAGGTGCTGAAAGTGAAGGCGGTGGAGGTGAAAGCGATTGTGGTAAAAACGATGGTGGTTGTGGCGATGGAAGTGAAGGTGGTGGAGATGGAGGGAGTAGAAAATGTGGTGGAAATAAATGAGGGGGGGCGGTGGAAATGATGGTGGTGGCGGTAGAGGTGAAGGATGAGAGGGTGGAGTTGAGGTGGTAGAGGTTGTGACGGTGGAAGTGAAGATGGAGGCAGTGGAAGAGGCGGTGGAGATAAATGAGGGGAGATGGCAGCGGAAATGATGGCGGTGACGGTGGAGGTGAAGGCGAAGAGGTTCGATGTGGAGACGAAGTTGAGGAAGGTGGAGGTTAAGGCGGTGAAGGTGATGGAGGTTGAAGGTGAAGACGTAGGAAGTTGTGGTGGTGGAAGTGAAGTTGGCGGAGTTGGAAACAGTGTAAGAGGCGGTCGAGTTAAAGAAGGGGAGGTGGCGGTGGAGGTGAAGATGGTGAGGGTGGAGGTGGAGGTGGAGATGGAGAGGGAGGAGGTTGAGGTAGTGGAGGTGGAGGCGTTGACGGTAAGGGCGATGGAAGAAGAGGCGGTGGAGGGCAGTGGCGGAAGCAGCGACGACGGCGGAAGGCGGCGACGAAGGCGGAGGTGGAGGTGGAGGCGATTGCGGAGACGCGAGGCGGAGGCGTATCATGGCGCCCCTCACGCTCCTCCGGCGGGTGGGCGTGGCGCCCCGAGAAAATCAACAAAGTGGCCGGCTCGCGGAGGGCAAACACTTGCGGAACGTGACCTCGCCTTGTTTGCCGCTCTGCTTATATTTTGATTCACACAACTATATCAGAAGTTCCTCCAGATCAACGTGAGATGAATCTTGTTAGGTCAATCACGAGGAATGATACTGCACGATCTGTAGAGTTCACGAAGCGAGCTTCGTGAGTGAGGATGAAGTACAAAAGTTTAAGTATGTACTTGTTTATTTTGTAGTTATATAAACAGGTATTTATATAATTTGTTTGTATTTTGTGCGCCCCAAAACAGTAAAATTGTCCCCAAACTGTGATGTTTGGGAGGAAAGAGCTTAATTTATGGTCCAGATGCAAAGGATGCAAGTTAGTGGCCGGCACTTCAAAGGAGCAGTGGATGTGTCATTTACGACCGGACTATAATTTCAATGACATATCATATTATGGCCGACCCAAATGACGCACACGGAGTGGGTACAAGGGCTCTGCACGAGAAATGAAGATTCAAATTTTCATGGATTATTCCCCTCGCCATTGTGATCAGAAAGATGAAGGTAATGGATTCCAGATTATTTTAAATGATGTGTTTTTTTATTGTTTGGTAAAGATGTGCTTAATTTTCTGATATGAGGATGCAAATTCCCTATCAACGTTAAGGTAATATTAGTAGAAATAACATGTTAGCTCGTGATTTGTAAGATAACGTCTCTTAGATGCTGCTTTGCTGCCCGAAATGGCGGAGCACAGTCCTTTGAATGAAACAAATTGAATTATTCTACTTTATTCCATGTTTTCATTTTTTGTATAACAGTCATGGCATTGCCTTTCTGGAAAATATTTTTCTTCCTTTTTAAGGAAAGTTCTTCTTTTCTTTTTTTTGAACTTTCATACGTTTGCGATCTGAATTAAGTAAAATCATATTATTGACAGTACTGATATTTATTACATATGTGGATATTAAAATAGTAATATGCTTAGTCTAATCCGCCATCTTATTTCTTCAGTCTAATCTTGTGTCTTCCTAGGATTAGTGTAATTTATTACATTTAATGTTCAATGGAAACCAGGCATTGACATTCACATGTCTTACGTTATTTGCAAAGAAATGCAAATACTATGAATCTATTACAAGTAAAATTTGTATCATTTCACAGTTGTTACCAGTAAAAATTCTATTTTCTTTGAATGAATCAAATCTTTAACTGAATAATATTGTCTTTAGCTCATAAATAATGTTCATATGATGATGAAACTTTAAAATAAATATATGTATGTACTTTACTATTTGCATAATCACATAAATTCCTTAACAAATCGATTACATACCACGTACTAACATTGTTTGAAAGTAAAAGTTGAATGTGTTCATATAAGATTTGATTACATATTTTCCAGAATACGTTCACGACGAATATTGCATTTAAAAGAGATGAAAGAGAAATCTCTGTATTTGATTCGAAAAAAAATCTCAGTAAGCATGAACATAAAATCAGGTTGCCTACTCGTAACCAATCACTTTTCGAAATGTTGATTTTACCTCGTTGAAGTTGCGAGAGGTCTAGTTATAATAGATATTTGGGGACGGTAGTGCACCACACATGACACTAAATTTGATAAACTAGTACGGAATAATTGGCAATTAATAAAATCTCTATGTCCACTTCAGTTACGTAGTGATTATAGAGGCATGGACAGATCGATGCGAAACGATATAAAAGACAATGACATAAACCATCAATTGCCGTCATAAAACAGACACGCGCGGGGCTTGAATAATGCATCTTCAGCGTTCCGCCAGGCTTAAAACTAATAACAACAATAATAACGAGGGCCATATCAAGCGCTGTAATTTCCTTTTAACCGATTAGGAAAAAGTCGGGTCTCTTCCGACAAATGAACTTCCCTTTCGCTCCCTCGGGAAAAGTTTCCTGGCGGCGCGGCGTGGCCAGGGCGACCTCTGGCACGGCGGCAGCAGCGTGGGAGGCTGGCGTGGGGGCGGGAGTGACCTCGGACCCCCCCCTTCCTGGCGGGGGCGTGGCCGGCGGCGGGGGCGGCAGCCTCTGCCTTTCCGAGCGACCGGTCCCTGCGCCTATACGCGTCGGCCGCGTCGGTGCTCGGGGTCACCGCACCGAACGCAGCCTCGCCGCCCGCTCGTCTCCCCGCCCCCGCCCCCTTCACGCGGTCCCTTCCGGCCCGCCCTCGCCCTTGCCCTCGCCCCCTCCCCGCTCCGCCCCACCCCACCCCGCCCAGCCCGCTCTTGGGACCACCCCACGACTGTGGCCGCTCTTCTAATAATTACCGCGATTGTAGTGCGCTGCGGGGCACGGCTGAGCACGCTGCGGTGTGGCGGCCGCGGCCAGGAGGGGGGAAGGGAGGTAGGCGGCGAGGAGGTCGGGGGCGCCCTCAGAGGAGGATGATTCGGATCTGCGACAAGAGGCAGAGTGAGCGAGGATCAGATGGAAGTAGAGGCGGTAAGGGACACAGCGAGCAGCGGGGGAGAGGATGGATTTCTGGAACGTGAGCTATAGGGAAAACGGAGGACGGAAGAGAGGGCGCTTCAAAGAGCCATTAAATGGAAGGGAATGGTTCAACCTTGCTATGAAATTGTGAAGGCGGTGGCAGCAAGACAGTGGTGGGTGAATCGGACCTCTAAAGAACGAGGTGGGAACGATGAAGTTCGCAGTGAAGGAAAGCTAAAGGCGAGGACGGAAGGTGATGAAAATTGTGGATAATGACAGGGGAAGTTCGGTGTTAAGTAGGTAGATAGAGATGATTAGGGAGCAGCGAGGGAACGAGGAGTAGTTGACAGTGACAGTATAGGGCGATCGGGAAGATGGAGGCAGGTAAACGAGAACACCGAAGGTGTGGGAGCAGGGAACGTGGGTGGGCAGCGAAAGCGGGAGAGGCGGCGAGAGGCCGGTAGGAGGGCGCATCTCGCCAGGCTCAGAGCGAGCGGGGGCTGCACACGGGGTGTCAGCGGTGGCAGACGGAGCGACGTGGCGGGGCGCGCCTGAGCGCGGCGGGGAGGGGCGAGGTGGGGCGAGGCGGGGCGACGGGAGCTGGGGTGCCCCAGGGATCGGGTGTGGCCACGGGACTGCGGGGGGCCGCGGGGCGGCGGCGGGCGGCGGCCGGCCGCGGTGGCAGCGGAGGCACCGGCGGGGCGAGGACGGAGGCGGGGGGTGGCACGAGGGTCGGGACAAATTATCTGCGTCACCCCTCTCTCCGGGGGAGAGGACTCGGGCCAAAGTCGCTCGGCCGCGAAAAAAAGACCGAATTGAGCGGAAAAAAACTCACGGCAACTTGGTGTAACGAGCAGGCTCCGTTTCAATTCGAGATACAACGAACCGAAACACAAAATACTGAAGGTATAATATATTCATAGAACAATGAACCATTCCGAAGTTGTTCGTCCACGTTCTTCTGTGATGACAGTTTTAGCATTTCAAAATAGCCCAAGCGGCCGTATCGCCGCGTCCCGGCCGTCGAGAACCCCCCGTCCCCACTGCTTGCGGACCGGGTGGGGCGAGGAGGGGCTGGGCCGAGCGGAGGAGCCGGGACACGAAAAGTAGGGAGGGCAGGTCGACGGCGGGGAAAGCGAAGGTGCGAGGAGAAAACGAAGGCTCGGGAGGAGGCGGGGTGAGGCCGAGAAGAAGGCAAGGGTCTGCCTTCCAGCTGCCGCCTCCGGCGCGCCGGTTCGTCGAGAAACTCGCCGCGTCCGCTGGCGTCAGATTCAGGAAAATGAAGATTTGTTCCATAGCAGTCGACCGTTCGTCTGCAGCCTGTCGGCTCGTGATGTTCTCTTTAATGGACGAAAATGTATAAATTTTTCAACTTAATGGACAGGGTTGTATACATTTATTTGTGAAACCTAGAAGCTACTTTTAAAACGCGGGAGCCAGGATGGAGGTTAATGTAGAAAAGTGGGTTAGGTATACAGCCCTTTGCGTTCCCCGTTGCGGGTTACAGCCGGCGTCTCTTTCTACTCCCCATCCCTCCGCTGCCGGTAGGAGATGAGCTTGTCAGAGCGCTGCCTGAGGGGTTGTAATCCATATTCCGTCGAGGTACCAACCGGAATTTGCTTCATAACGTTTAGGTTTATGAAGGTAAAACCCTGAGATTCCAGAACCTTTGCTTGGGATGATTTTCTTTATCCAACCTTCTTTATTATTCTGATGTTTAAAACACAATGCCGGGGATTATTTAAAGCTTTTTCTTTCAGATTTTAAAAATGCCTTTACGGCCATTTATTAGAAGATTGTTTACGTTATATCATTACGAACATTTAGTGAGGTAGACCACTACAAAGAGAACGAAGGGAAGGGAGGCAAATCTTGTGGTCGAAAAAAATCCCTTTGTGGATGCGACGCAGTTCTCGAGAAAGGTCGCACTTCAGGTAATTCAGGTAAGAAATGTTCAATTTCAGAAAAGAAATTTCGTACAGAAGGCACTTTGTACTTCAAGTGATGACAGGATGGTCAAATTTATGGATATTTTTCACTGTTTCGTTTCATCCTTTTCTAGAATTATCGAGAGATTTGAGAAGAGGCTGGTTACGTCTAAAAAGTACTTTGGCTTTATTATTATACACATGAAACCATTTCAGTTACTATCACACAAGTTATATCACAAAAATCAGGTAAGTAAAATTGAAAAGCAATAATTTCCTTGTAAACTTGTAGATGCATTACACAGTTCGCAGTATAAAAATAAGACGAATATGGCGTAAAATTGTGTCTTCGAGTGGATAGATACTGAGAATGTTTGCGAATCTTTCAAAATACTTTGAAAAGATATAACTTTTTTAAGGAATGATAAGAAACTTCTGGACAAGTTTGCCATGAATCACATCACATTACATGATGTATGTTAATCATATGGCTGGGGACTGTTGTACAAAACGGGCTTCAAAACTAAGGTTGGTAAAATTAGTTTTAGATTTTCATTCATATCTATATCGAGTGTAGCCAGTAACATCAAAAGTAAATGAAACCCGAGAATGAGCTGAGAAGTGCTCATTCGACACACTGTGTTAATTTAATTTCAGTATGTGGTCATGTAACACACATCAAGCTGACATTTTTTGAAAGGTTGCATTAAATACGAGGTCATTAGCGACCACTATTAATTAACGTTAGGGGTATCTGTATACATAATGAAGTAATATGGTGATGATGAGAGGTGAAAGGACGAACAAAAATACAACCACACCCGAGACGGGACCCGAACCCGCGATACTTTCGCCCAAGATCGCTATGGCAATACGGTTTTACCGATCTCGGGCACCCGGATTGCCAAGCCCACATTGCTGTCAAACAAAAATTTGGAACATAAAAGTATAAAATAAATAATGCAAGAGAGTTGTGCACGGGAAGTGCACTGGAAAGAAAATTTGTCACGTGTATTTATGAAACTGGTAGTTGTTTTCAATTAAATAGAATATTCTCAAATATGTTTGTTTCCTCTTCAATACTGTTGAATTTCCGTTTACCTATAGTACATATGCTGGCCTATAATTGCCTTTGGCATGTATTTTGCAGAACAATAATTGCAATAAATGTTTAAAACAAATTTAAAATATGTATAATAACTCTATTAACCAAATGATATTATTCTAGAGAATGTTATTGTGATGCACGTAAAAATTTGGCAATGTTTACTCTTCAGAACTGATGCTGATAAGTTATACTCAAAAAGATTGTGATGAACGTTCTCAAGATGAGCGAGCACGAAGCGTTCTAGAGTTAATTAATATTAGTTTTGGTACACTTCAGTGAATTGATGAATGGAAATAATTTTGTAATATTGTGATACAATTAAATTAAATTGACTCATATTTGTATCATGGAATATGATTTTACGATTGTTACATTAATGTGGGTTGCATCTGCCACATAATAACAGATTGGATTAAATTTAGAAATTCCTCTGCACACGTTTCCGAAATTAGAAGAATCCATGTAGCATGTGTCAATAAAACGTGCGTTTTTTGTGATTTTAGCGTAAACACTGCAAGATAATCATGACTGTCGGTATTTTGATTTTCACTCACGTCTGCAGTCAAAAGACAAAGTGAGAGTGAAACATGAAATTTATTTCATAAATATACTCATATCAATAAAATTTATTTTGAATTCTTAATGAGTTCCTTTTTCATGAAATTCCGATACGAATATTATCTAATGAGAATATGTATTTGAAGAATAAATATAATGAATAATATTATTGTATAACATTTTAATTATTAATTTAATAAAACTTTTCGAAAATAATTCATCATAGTATTTTGTTTATTCCTTTGTAATCATTTCCTTTTCATGAATTATACTTTCAACATATAAAAATAATGTTTAATATTCACACATAGTTTTTATTAGTAATTTTGTGAATTCCAATGATTATTTTCGAAATTAAAATAAAATTATCTTCAGATTAAACAGTAACAGTAATATCTACATATTAAACAACCACGAGTTAATTACTATTTCAGAATTGACTGATTTTAAGGAAATTCGGTTTCCTTAAAATGAATGTGGTTTCTGGAAGCGTTCTATCCATCTGTATTAATAAGTAGGGTGAATAAACATTTCAGAAACCAGTAAGTGCAAGCCAAGCATATCTAATCTGTTATGTAATCGATCTTAGCTCCAATTTATTATAATTAATGTAGAAGAATAATCTCTAAAAATAATTTACGAGGTATACAATAGGTCACGGATTAGGATTAGACTTCAGAGAGATTTCCACATTGCATTACATCCTATCAGTCCGTTGCTTCTTCGAAAATTTGTATAACAAATATTATGTTTGAGAAAACCGAGTGTATATATAACATTCAACTAGTAGAACTGTAATACCACATGCAAACATCAATATGATCATGTAACATAATTTTTGGTTGGGAATGTTTATATAAGCGAATTTTCAATATTTGGAGATACCATTCTTTTATATAGACAAAATGACCTTTCTTTTTATACTAGAATATATAATTGTTTAAATTTTGTATACAATAATTTGTTTGTTGTAGTGATGACAGAAATTAGTAAATTTACATCTACAGTGCATAGTAACTTGTTTTAGTAAGAATAATGCTAATAATTTTGCAAATAAACGAATCATAAATTCAGCAAATTATTATTTAAATGTGTACGTTTATTTCTTGTGCGACTTTTTTAAGAATACGTGTTAAAAAGCAAAGCAAATTCAATGAAGAAATTTATTTATTTGTAATTATTAAAATTGCCAGTCAACGTGCTAAATAATCAATAATTACGTTGACCATTTCGATGTAGATATATTTCAGTTCAGTAAAATCAAACATTTTTTATTTTAACTGTCCCCCGTAAATATAATATTTTGTATAATATTAGTTTCAAATATGTTTGTAACTATTTTAATGATGGGGATCGTACTTCAATATAGATAAATCACTGCAATTCCCTTTGAAAGCTCTATGTAAATGGTCAAATATTGACATTTAAAAACGTATAAAATTTACTTTTCATTCAAATATTTCTTCACTATTTTTATTTTAATTTTCTGGGATTTATTAATTTCTTTATACAAATAAGATATTTTCATGGCATTTCCAACGAAAGATTGAATAGAATTTGAGCGCCAATGTTTGGAACTTAAAATAACACTTCATTAAACAATGTGTAACAAGTTTTAAAGAACAACAATCTAAGAGAGAAAATCACTAGAACATTACAGTGTCTACAAAAATGTGAGTGCACGTGAAGCCAGAAGCAAAAAAAATGTGATGGTCTAGAGTCTTGAAAAAAAAACACAGCAAAACCATTCTACAGGCGAAAACCCTTTTTGTATTCGATAAGAAATAAAAAATCTTCGGGAAATGAAGTGACAATGTTTTATCGTCAGTATGTGAGTATTTACCTGGAAGTACTTAGTACTAAGCAGTTTCTGGGACAATCGATTAACACAATGACCCATTCACAACAGATCGAATTTGGGCGAATCGACTTTGCCTTCTCGTCGCGTCTCTCTTTCTCTCTCAAATCCCTCCGACCGAGAAGAGGCATATTAAAGGTCACCTCTCGCTAGCAAAAAGGTGAAATCTGAGAAGCAGGGAACTTCAGTTTTCGTTGAATTCACTTATACTCGTATTTTGTTTGTGGCCTGCTTCTGTTGTCAATGGTCAATTTGCACTGCAGGTTGTCGTCAAGTGTCATAGTTGTCGCTGACCACCTCACGGTCAGGGTCGTCGCAGTCGTTATCGTCGCTTTCATGGCTGCAGCCATATCTACAGTTATAGCCGCCAGATAAAGCGAAGGCGACCATAATCACAGAGGATGAAAAAACGCTCTTTTTCTACTTGCAATCGTATTTCATAATACAATCACTGTTATATATTATTTCTCCTCACAGTCCCCTCTCATCACACAACTACAAAATAGAGTGCCATCTAACATTATTTCCTGCACCATCTCTTACAAACTCTGTATATCACGTATTCGATGAAGCTGCAAAATATCTCGAGAAAATCGCATCGCACAAAATATTATTGGAACAGCGAGTGGCACAAAATGTTTCAGGCGAAAATTACCTACATTTTCCGGGAAAATTCGAATCTGCAAAACAAGTGAAGGTTCCCTTTTAAAATATCGCAACCTATCAACGCTATATGTCGGGCAGACACAGCTGTTTGAAAAATTTTATTTCTCCTAAAAATACAAATTTTGAAATAAACATTTATTTTCTAAGCAATAGAAATTTCTCGGGTAATTTCAATGTCTTGATTTAACCCTGCGGCTCACGCTCTACTAAAAGTTATTCGAGTACACGCCTTGATCTCTCAGATGCATCAACTTAATTTTAGCTGATTTGGCTTCACAAACTGACCAGTAGGTTTTTCAGGCACAAACACTTTTTGATATCGAAATTTTAAAACTTCAGTAAATTTTAAAACTACAATATTTAGCTATAATGTAAACAAAATGTATGTTAGAAAGATATATCTATTGTAAAGTGAGCTACACACACTAGTCTGAGAATTTTGGACTGCGCAAGGTTTGACTGAGACTATCCTCATGACAACATAAAAGTCTATTGTCATGCACATGACGCTATGGCATTTGAAAACAGTAACAGAGAGGTTCCCAGAAGGACGGTATTCTCAACAGTTTCTAAAACGCTCTATCAACGGAAGAGCAACTCAAGTCATCTGAAAGATCGACAGCTTGTGCTGCAGGGTTAAATCAACCACCCAACATATTTCTACCATCGGTTCTACAGTCACCATAAGCCACCACTACAATCACCATCTTTCCATTTCCATAATTCACATACTCATTGCTGAAGAATGTCCACAACAAGCCATTCACTTTGAGCATGACGGCCGCCACATGACCAAGGCCTACGCCACCGCACCACGTCCACCTTCTGCGCCCCGCCACGGTTTTGTAATCGTCTCTTCGCCCACCGCCGCCGCTGGCAGCCGGAACCCTGTGCAGGAGGCGGCGCTCGTTGCGCAGTGGCAGAAGCAGACGGAAACGAATACGTGTGCGCCCGAGCCCCTTGCGGACGGCGCTGAATGCGGTGGCCTCGCGCCGCCGCCCGCGTCCACACCCCTCCTCGGCCTTCCCACCTGATATCCCAGCCTTCTCCCCTGCCTCCACACCCATGTCTTTGCCGATTTCGTCCCGGGCCTTTCGGCTGCGCCTAGGTACGGCCCACAAGTCGTCGCCTTTATCTTCACCGTCTCCCCCACTACGGCCGTCACTACTTCCACTGCCGAATACTTCACCTCCATTGCCGACTTCTCCACCTCCATTGTCGACTTCTCCTCCATTGCCGACTACTCCACCTCCACTGCCGACTACTCCTCCATTGCCGACTGACGCTACAGCCACCGCCTTCTCCTCCGCAACCTCCGCCCATTCGGTCACCATCGGTCTCCCTCCGACTCTACCAGTTTCGAAAATGTCTTCTTTCCCCGTTCCCTCCAACACCGATGCATCACATCACGCCACCTTTCTTGCCAGCATCTCGACCCGTCGCTGTTCAACCTCCCACCGCCTTCTTCCCACACATATTTCCCTCACCACCCTCATCCATACCACATTCACTCCTTCCATGTGCGTCCTCGTCATCTCCGTACCACTTTTCCTCAGCGACCTCCCCGCCACCTTCTTCCGCTATTTTCTCCTCCGCTTTTCCCCCCACCGCCTTCCCCACTGCTAACCACACCTTACCACCACTCCACATGCCCCTACCGCTCTCGCGAGTATCTCCTTCCTCTTATTATCCCCATCATTGCCGCCACCGCTCTCATCGCTTACCCTTAACATCTGTTCCCGTCAACTCCTCCACCCACGCATATTCCACTCTTCCGAACAATCCCTTTTGCGACCGCGCCCGTTTTCCGCAGCCCCCATCATCCTCTTTCTGGCGCGATCCCTTCATTCCCTGGTTCTCGCTGCCATCCGCCCCGTCGCCCCCATTCCATCGCGCCGCCCAGCGCCCCCCCACCCCCGGGCAGCCCCGCCCCCGGCCCCGCGCCGCCCCGCACCCGGCCCCGGGCTGCTCCAAGCCGTCCCGCCCCGCGCCACCCCGCGCCACCCCGCGCCAACCCACGCCTACCCCCGCACCACCCCGCGCCGCCTCGCGCCCACGCCTCCGCCCGTCTGGGCCGCGAGCGCGGCAAGAGCGGCCTCCGCTCGCCGGCCGGAAAAAGACAATGGGCCGCGCGCAGGCCGGATGCAGCCGCCTCGGCATTCGCGCTGACGAGCCCCTTCGGCGCCCCGGGGCGCGCGGCTTTTGCGTCCCTGCCTCCCGCCTGCGCCCACGCGCTCACGGCCGCTTCTCCCGCGTGGGATACAACCGCGCCATCTCTCTCCAGAGCCAGACAGAGCGCCGTGGCCGAGCAGTCAAACCGTTCACCTACCACCGCCGGGTCAGTGACGGATCCAGGGGGGGCATGGGGGCCATGCTTCCCCCAAAAGGCCTACAGTCTCGATCCTTCTTTTATTTGGCAAAATTCACTTCAGTATTTACGTTAGAATTATATAATTATTTAAAAATTAAGATTTATAGTATCATGTATACACTACAAATATAATATACAAATTATATTGTAGTTTCTATAATATAGAAATTATATTGTAGTATTCTTTAACAAATGTTTATTGTTAAAGAATAATCTGTGATGGTCCCCTCCAAAATAATTGGCTGCATCCGCCCCTGAGCTGGGATGATTGGTGTTTCCGGGCACGCCAACTGCTATGTCACAAGTCCCAACTGCTAGGTCACTAGTCCCGTTAGAGTAGTGAATATGTTATCATGGGAGGCGGCGATGTTCTTTCCCCCCTTGGATGGTGATATCCGGAGCCGACCTACACGTCCGCTACTGCGGGATTTTCCCCTCCACGTAGCTCCCTCGAGAGGGGTTTGGTCCTAGGCGAGACAAGCTCTAAGTTCCTGAGTGGCCTCGAGACATGTGTTGTAGTGTAGTGCATTTACAAGTGTGTGTGTGTGTGTGTGTGTGTGTGTGTGTGTGCGCAAGGGGAAAAGATAGGACAAGGAAGAAAAAGTATGGATCGCGCACGTCCCGTGGACTGTTTGTTACGGTACCGTCTCCGACATTAGCCTGGTATTGATTGGAGAAACCACGGAAAGCTACCAATCAGAGCAGCGATCGCTACAATTCTCCTGCAGTCCACCGCTTGGAACGGGGTTCAAATCCATCGTCGATTCACGTGGAATTTGGGAGGAACAAAGCGGGTTTGCGACAGGTTTTCTCGGGTTTCTCCCGTTTTTCCTGTCCCCCATAACACCACTGCTCCATCATCAATCACGTCATATCCTCATAATCACCTACAAGCGAAAATCTTTTACCTATTCCTCGCATGGCAATAATGTGAAAGCACTGGTGCCCTAATAACCATATTCGCCAGGGATCATGTGGTGAGAGATCTGCGAGCAAATAGGGCATGATCGACCTGATCTCCAAATACACCCACTGCAAACATAGCGTCGCAAAATCATTGCAGAAACATTGTCAATTTTTTTTCTCAATGCGCTTTATTCATTCGAAGCTAATTACCTTTACGTCCAATGACTTGTACCCCGAATCACACACAAGGTTCTAATACATGCCGCTTCGGATAGCATACGATCACACTTTGCGCGTCATACGCTTCGAGGAAGCCAATATAGCCAGGAGCGCAGAGCTTCTGCTAGAGCGCGCGACCCCCCCCCCGGTCGCCGAGGGACACGTGATCAGATCAGTTGCGCAACTGGAGCACGCACCTCGCCGCGCTATTAAAACGCCGCCTGCGAGTACGGACGCGCAAAATTACTACAGAAACATTGTCTTTTATTTTATCTACACAAATAAAAGTGAATTCAACATGTAACTGACATCGATCCTATAAAAATTTAGTATATGAGTAGATACGAAATTTTTACAGGCTATTTTTACAGGCTCTTTCTCAGTATTGTCGCAGTGTCCTGCCAAAGTATGGCAAAGATTAATTCAACAGAAATATAGAAAAATAACAATTTAAATAATATGTTGGTAGATGCATCACGATCATTTGTTTTCGCCTGTCCCTGACACAAGCAGATTCGTTCCTAATACATTCAACCAGAGGCCAGTGGCGACGCAGCAGAACTGGTACCTAATAGATTCGCTAGAGGCCAGTAGTAGTGAGTGAGATAAAGAATTTTATTTTAATTGTAATGTTCTGTAAAATAAAATAAAAGGAATTTATAGCATTTGAGTTAAGTGTGAAATACTTACGTTAAAAAACAATAATCTTAAATATCGTGGTTTATATAAAATTGATCTTGTTCATTTGTCACAACGATTGGATATGAAGGAAGACCGAGCAACACTTGGTATTTTGCTAGTTTTCCTATGAGCGCTCTCTAGCCAAAGTTAGTTACTTCTAAATCCCAAAGGGCAAATCCCGAATCACATTAGATTCCAATACATTTCGCTCCTGATAACATGCGATCAAACTTGTTTTTTAAAACAATTGGTTCAAATAATTTTCCATATTAAGTTATATTAAAAATAAATAAATATTCTTCCTTGTAATTAGGGACAATCAATATTTGTTTGTCAATATTGCTTATTCCATTATACAACTTTAAAAGTACTAGCACTACGTTTCAAAAGTTTTTTACTTTTCGTTGACATGTTATCACGTAGGTACCTGTCATGTAGCAAGGATGCCCACAAAACGTCCGATGCATCTGACTGAATGCAGAAGAATGACTCATTTATGTATAATATAACTTATATTTTTATTTATTAAGAAGGACTGGTAGCAGGAAGACAAGAAGAGAGAATTGTTCTGCAACCAGATAGTGCTTTTACACCCGATATTAATGTGTGAGTAATGACAGGGGGTGACAAGAAAAATGATTATGATGGATGATAATGACAATGATGTCGACGAAATGGAGTGATAGGTACGTAAAACGGAAGAACGCTGAGAAAAAAACGTAATCGGTTTACTTTCCATCAATTCCACAGGATTTTTTGTGCTTTAGAACCCAGAGGTGGAAGGTGAGCGGTCTGTCTACTCCAAGGTCTTATTATATTACAAGACGATTTCTACGAAATTTCCATATAAGAGGAGAGAAATCACGTGGCACTTTATTCCCAATTGGCTATTTAGCCAAATTGATACATTTTTCGAATATTCCAAAAGATTAATTTTTTCGGCGTCTTCCTACAACCACAAAATTGAAGATTGCTAGTACTTTTTATAATAAAATTTGTTTCTCAAAGACATTTTGAAATAAGATCATGTAAATTTTTACGAAAATGTCAGTGGTTTTTGCGCAATTTTGCCTGATGTACAGGCAATTTATAAACAATTATTTTCTTAAAAACTGCTCAACATTTTAAAAAGTTTTTCCTCATATCCTTACGCTTTATCCTTTCTCCTCGTAGTAAACGGCGGTAAGAAAAGTGGTGCAACGCTCCGTTTTTGACGAACTCACTGCAATTTCGAAATTGCTAAAAATTAGCATTGCAAACAAACATAACTGAAGATAGAGGCTTTTTTACTTAAATGAAAAGTTTAAAAAATCAGATCTTTGAAAACGATCCTGTACAATGTTTTGAAAAAACTGGCAGTTTTCCAGTAATATCAGCTTGAGATTAATACAATTTATAAAAAAAAAAACATTTACTCAAATCCTTCTTCAAATTTTTCTTTAACTTTTTCCACGGATATGAAAAAAGAAAAGAATGCTTAAAAGAACATCTCATTTTCGTTGAAACCTCTCAATTGTGGAAAATTTCAAAAGTTAGAAATAATGGGAGAAAATACGTGCTGTTGTAGCACCCGTAGTTATCCCATGAGTACTCATTTCTATTGTATCTTCAGGAACATAGTAACTGCAAAGGTACAGTTGTCTCCTACGGTCTAATTTTCTATCATAATTTTCGAAACAGAATACCAGACAAATTTTTCAAAGCGGAATAGGCAGTAATAAATCGAGAAAATTGGAAGAATTTTCTGTCATAGCATTTGGAAAGGTGCCAATTTTTTAATAAATTCAGTTTGCTCTTAGGCACTGCGTAGGAAACCGGCAATCAGGCTAAAATAAATTTGCACCGAGAAAACATTTATGAGTTGTTAGGATTTTTTAAAACTCCGGGTTCGGGCTAATTAATATATTTTATGAGTACGCTTAGTTAAAGGGGCACATTGAAATAGCTTGTTTTTCAATATCATGGACGCAGTGTCGTTAAAAATCTTGTCCCGTCGTTTAAATTTTACTTCATCCTTTTCATTTTTGATTATTTGTATTTAATATTTGTTGATTATTTAATTTTTGTTAAAGGGGCACATTGAAATAACTTGTTTTTCAATATCATGGACGCAGTGTCGTTAAAAATCTTGTCCCGTCGTTTAAATTTTACTTCATCCTTTTCATTTTTGATTATTTGTATTTAATATTTGTTGATTATTAAATTTTTGTCTAATGTATGTACCAATTTTTTGTTAAACTGACACCGAGAGTACGGTCATTTGCTTCTATACTTGATCTCGCACAGACGGAAAAACTTTCGATGCGACGGTGCCTGAAGAGCAAAAGCGCGTTTCTACTGAATGCTCTTATGACTCGTCTGTACTGTTCTCTATTTACGATACGCCTGCTTTGAAGTACTTCGAAAGAACCTAGAAATCGTGTCGTTATCGCGAAGTGGCAATCATCAAATTCTGGAGATCGGGACCCGAATGAAGTCAACAGCACTCGAACTCGCTTGGCTCTTCCATGTTCAGCTCCGCATCTCTCAAACGATCCAGTCGCGAATGCAAACCGCGTGCGTTGAAAATAAGAGAGAAAGAGGGACCACACGAGAAGCATGGGGACATTTTGGTCCGTTCTTTTTGAAAGATTCATGCTACTTCGTGACGATCTAGAAGACCACCCCAAGCACCTTGAGGCCACCGCCGCTAAGTCTCCATCAAGGAGATGGAATCCGTGACGCTATGGTGTAAAGGAAACCGAAACATTTGCAAATGCAGTTCATTGTGAAGTTACACCAATTCCGTCACTAGAGGAGCACGCAAAATTTTTCTCTGTAGGTGTAAGGGGGAGGAGGTGCTACAGTTATAGTGTGGAGTTCACTTGAAGTTTTCTTTTAAATAATTGTTCATTTAGACCGAATTAAAAATGTATTTTATTTGTTGGAATATAGTTAATATTTATAGCATTAACAATTGCTCTATTGGATGATTTCTGTTGGTATTGCAAAATTAGTGAAAAATATATTTTTGAAGTTATATCATTGGCGTTTCGGGGGAGGGGGCTGAAGCTTTGAGTCCCCCTCCCCTTGGGTGCGCCACTGCTGATCACTAGCACTATAACATTAGCTTAGCGAGGCGTCTTCGATGGTACTTTAATGTTAAAGCTTTTTTGGAACGTAAGTAAATAAAAAAAATTCTAAACATTACACAGTTGCCAGGTTCGTCCATTGGGCGTAGAACGTTTCAAAGGAAAAGTATGGATAGAAGAAAGACATTGAAAGAAAATGTTTCATTATAAACATAGCTTTAATTACCGTCAATCTGTTGAATAAATGCGCTAGATTGCCAAAAAGGCAGTGTAGTAATTCATAACGTTTCACCTTTTAAGGTGGCTTGAAATCCATAAAAGACGTTTTTTCTACAATTATTGTGTCTTTCGGTGCAACAACCTCTGACGAAGTCTGAGTCTACCAGCGGCGTCCCAGGCCTTGTGGCCAGGAGTTTTTCTACAATTTGTCTACAATTTTCTTGACGCATCCGCCTAAAATATTGCCAATCGATTCGTCTTAGTGGCAGGAATCGAATTATCTATTGATCACATCCCAAAACGTGTTTTAGGTGCTTACCCTCTCAAAAGATTTTTTAAAATATCCCGAAAAAAAATGATAATTTTCTACCGTCGAGCTAGATTCATCGAATGACAACCCACAGAATGATAAACCGTTAGAGGTCAAAACGTAACGGTCCCACCGACGGACACCTTGCCCCAGCTGGGGCAGTGTCACGCTGGTGAGAGATACCTGGATGGGAAAACCTCTGAAGCAAACCTGTACGTCGGTGTCGGATCGCATTATCCAACGGGGAAAGGATACCGCCACTTCCCGTCATTAAAAATACACTACACTTACGGGAGTAATGATCATAGAAGTTGACTCGTCCGAAAACAGGGAATAATTAATCAATCAACTGGCGGACACTCAAACACACTCAAATTACCCGATTATCATATGTAGGATAAAGTACTACGTACAGGTTTTTCACCAGGTCTTAAGGGAGGGAAAAGACTGGATTCGCAATTGTAAGCAGTTTATTCTGTCGTTGTCTGAATGCGGTTCGTTATCCACACAGCAACAAATCGCACGATGCACAATTCTTGCCTGTATTAAACTATTTTATTCACGATATTATTAAATATTTTCAAAGTGCCATAACATAAAAATAATAATTTTACTACTATTTTAACAATACGTAATGCTTCCTAAGTGGAAAAGCAATGATTAAATTCCTATATTTTCTCAATTTCACATGTACACATCTGGTGTTTGTACTTTTGTTTCATTTCCTATTGATGTTGAAAATGGGGAAAACTGCAAATAAATGAAGCTTAATTACTGTAAGCAAATGTGGTAATAAAGGAACAACTTTTCAAAAACTTACCGAAAAACTATGAGAAAATGTAATAGAAATGGCGGATCAGAAAAGTAGATCATATTGTTCATTCTATCCGATTACTGATAAAATTATTTCAATCATTTTATCTGAGTACCAATATTCTTTATCAATGGTCGACCGTTAAGTTTCAATTCAACGAAATAAAATTTTGGAATAGCGATTGCATGCAAAACTGCCACTGCGTGTTACAAAACTTTCCCTTCTTCAGTTTCGTGATCACATCAATAAATCTAGGTAAGTCTGTCACTCCTTTATGATGCAGAAGACCTCAGGTTTTCTTTCACGTTGATTACAAAAGCGCAGAGCTAGATATTAAAGGTCATAAACGTCGTCAGAAACTTCTGATATCCATAACATTCCACTATATGCAAGAAAAGCTGTTTGAATATTGGTCGTTATCCTCTACTTGGAATTTTCTTTTCCTCAGAGACGTCATAAAAAGCTGAGAGTACTATAAAGAGCTTTGTTCCATATGTCAAGGTTGGTTGAGGGGGAAAATTCCCATATATTGAGGATATTATGATATCATACAAATGTTTTACTCATAGATACACGCATGTTTAAAGATGTATGCGTGCAAAAATATTTTGCATTTTACTACAAAAAGAGAATTTGAAAGTCAAGTTACGTAGAAAAGTGTGTGGATGTATTTCAACAGCTTATTTAACATTTCTTTCAGTATCTCGGCGGTTAGCTAATAATATTGACCAATTAATATTTATTAGAAGTTATAGACAAACATTTTTACCACATTAATAACACATTTTCAAAGTGTTTCTGAATAAAGAAAGTTGAGAACGATGTTCGATGTTCGACGCTCGATGTGAATGCTAATATTCAATGCTCGATACTAATGATCGAATCTCCTGGAGATCAAAATATGTAAAGGCGGTGGAAAATATTTATGCGCCAAGGAAGTTATAAGGGTTCTAATGAGCGAGAGGCGACAAAAAACCCGATGGTCATTTGCCCGAAGGTCTTTGACCCGAGGTTTTTTCTCTCGCCCGACATCATTAGAACCAGTTAACGCCCGTGGCACATACAAGATTTTATATCTTACCTAATTTTAAAGATTCACATTGACTTATTTTGTTATTAACTAGATGTTAAGTTGACTCTGTTTGTCTTTTCATATTTCTCTCCGTAAGAGAACATGTAACATCATTCGACTGTTTTCATATTTCCGTCGTAACTACGATCATCTCGAGCCAGGTAAAATATGCAGAGTATATCGAAATCCATGTCGAAGGCAATAACAAGCAATTGCTATCAGTCAAAATATACAGGCTCAAGAATGTGATATTTAGGTTTTTATTTATAAAAGTTATAAAAATACTACTTTCGTATGTTTTCTTATTTTTTTCAGAGATATTGAATTATTAACAAATGAAAACAGACATGTTCCTAACTACTATGCTATGCTATTGTTCTCTCACAATTTTAATTCATAACCGAAATTTTATATATTTTTTACTCCAAACAGTAAGATGACAACTCGTGAAATCTTTATCGAACAGCATTATAACTTGCCATCCTGTGATAATTGAAATAATATTCTATCGTGATAAACCATTATCTAAATATTTGAAATTAATCGACAATGTCAAATTATTGTCATAACGTGAATTATGAGACAACTTGACTTATCTTGCTAGATTTTATGATTTCATGGAATTTACGTCAAGTACACACCTGCTTTAATGGTATAGTGATTATCATGACAGACTACTGATCCTAAATTCGGGGGCTCAAAACTGGTCAAAGTAAGGGGATTTTTGAGGTGCCAAAAATTGATAGTATGCATGCGGATACTTGTCGACATATAAAATAGATCCCGGGAAAGTCACTTGACCGATCCTGGCAAAATTAAATCCTCTACCAATTTTGCACAAATCAGAATTTCGATTTTAACTACTGGATAAGATTACGGATATTGTATCTAGGCCTTCGCTATCTGGTATTCAAATCAAACTTCAAAATTGGCGGACTACCGCCCCTAGGGCAAGGAATGGAAAGCTACCCTAGGTACACTTTCCCAGGACCAGTCTCACAAGAAGAAGCTAGAGGGTTCGGGACTGCCAACCAGCCTTATGGCTGTTAACCAAAGAGAGAGACTCAATTACACATGCGCCCACTACGCAGCAACAAGAACCCATTTATTTACCGCAGTGAAGTGTGCGTAGAGTTGAAACAGCTACTGAAAACAGTTTTCCATTTCTCTTACTTTACGAAATACAACGCATTGTAATATGTAGCAAAGACGAAAGTTTCCTCTGAGTTTTCCAACAAAATGAGCCATGTACGGCCCTTGTGCTCTAAAGTTCCTCGTTCCACCATTCCTTCCTTTATAAATACTTTGTCAATCACAGGAGAATAATAATTGAGAATAATACTAATTTTCATTCCAATATTTTGAAAAATACATGATTTTGAACATTTTTCTACACTAACACTAATATACAAAGTTTGTAGCTGAAACTCTACAAGGAAATAGATGGGCAGTTTTTCTACCTTTCTCGTATTTTAACGAATTGCTTTGCTGCATTCAGAGTTTGTTTGTAAAATACACTTTTAGGCTTGAAGATAATAATCAATGTATGCTTCTAAAGTATATCCTCAATCCATTTACACTTTCAAGAACTTCAAATTATCCCACTTCCAGTCTCTTCTCTAGATTTTCTACCGTAAAAACTCTCGGTCGGCAAATTTGAACGTGACAGAAATTGTCTTTTCATTGGCCCGGGAGCCCGCTGCGGAGAGGCATAGCAATGCGGCGCGGAAATTCAGTGGTAGGATCCGCAGAAATTCGAGGGTCCGTCGAAATCACTTCATCAAACGTTTTTGTCGCAGAGCCCCTTCGTTTTTGCGTCGTCCCCTCAGCGACCCTCTGCAAAAAGCACCTGTCCCACCCCACCCGATGACCACGCTCAAGGTAGCCCTTCTAGCGAAAGGCGACTCCGACGAGCAGCCTCGATAAATTAAGCGGCGCGGCGCGGCGGGAGCGGGGGTGGGGGTGGGGGTGGGGTGGGGAGTCGTATGCGCGCGGCGCGTTAGCATTCAGGGAGGACTGCGCGCGCAGTTGAGGGAGGTGGAGGGTAAGGAGAGGGTGAAGCGGTGGATGCACGGCGGTGGGATGCGGATGGCGAGGGCGTGAGAGGGAGGCGGCCATCAGAGGCGAGCGCCGAGTACGCAGCGAGGGTGAGATCAGTCGGGGAGTTGGTCAGTGGTAGGCAACGGCAGAAAGGAGGCTCCGAGTATACGGGCAGATGGCGGGTGGCGAGGCCAGACGCAGAGTGGGGCGGGGAATGAGAGGGAGGAAAAGGAGGACTGAATGATGTGGGTAGAGAGAGTGGAAGGCTACGGGCAGTCCGACAAGACGAAGGTGACGGGTTGTAGACGGCAGTATCGGACGGTAGGGCCGGGCAGAGAGGGCAGGCGGAGCTAGTTCTAGATGGTGGGTGATGAATACGCGAGGTAAGGGGAATGCGAGGGCAGGATGTGCAGGAGGTAGGTGAGGGCGGGTGATGAGAACGAGAGGCGAGGACGGGAGGCGAGGACGGGAGGCGAGGACGGGAGGCGAGGACGGGAGGCGAGGACGGGAGGCGAGGACGGGAGGCGAGGACGGGAGGCGAGGACGGGAGGCGAGGACGGGAGGCGAGGACAGGCGAAGAGAGGATGCGATAGCATGAGGCGACGGCTGGGGTCTAGAGCAGGTGGCAAGGGCAGGAGGCGGAGGGGTAGGATAGGGTGGTAGCGAGGGTGACAGGGGAGGGCGCGTGGAGATGGCATGAGGCGTGGGCGGGTGGAGATGGCATGAGGCGTGGGCGGGTGGTGAGGGCGGGAGAAAAGGGCGCGACGGAAGAGCATGGAGGGTGCGTGGGCGAGGATGGAGGGGAGAGGCGAGCACGTCGGCGGGCAGAAGCGGCCAGAGGGGGCGTTGGGCGTCAGGCGGCGGGCAGTCGCCGCGCGCCCGCCGCCGGCCTCATTTGAATACGCGTGCATTAGGACGGGCCGGGCCGCGAGCTCGTATTCCCGAGGTCCGGGGTTTGGCTCCCCTGCGCTGCCCGCTGCCCGCCGCCCGTCGGGCTCGGCATACGCACGAGGATACGGCCGAGGTTGGCTGACCATCAGAGGGTTGCCAGTGAGAGAGTGACGAGAGATTATTTTCATTTCTGTACATTTCTCTCACTGATTTATTACGCGATAGACAAAAATATTGTCATTCAGACCTTTGCATTATGCATTCATTCGCAATATATTCACGCATTTGCAAACAGAGTGCTCTGACCTTAAGCCCGCGAACCAAGACTATCCTTAGAGATATATTTATCCAAATATCAGGAATCATATGATTTATTTTGCTCGTCAATGTGGAATGAAGCTATTACACATGGATTGCCTGAAAGCGACTGCTCACATTACAAGAATTTCTCTTCTAGACATTCTAATATATCAATATCTGAAAAATATTTTAAAAGGAGGATTTTATTTCATTTCCAAATGAATTATTCTGTGCTGAATTGTGAATGAAGCATTTTCTCAGTAACTGTAGTCTCAAGATATCAAGTAAACTCAGAACTATGATAGAGACACACATTTTATCCTCTTCCATGAGATAACATTTAAAATATCTCCGCGTTAACAAATTGGAAAATATGGGTTGACTATGTGTCATGCACGTGTCTACTAATCATGCATACGTTTTGTCGAAAACTATACATTTCTGCGCATTCAATGCGCATAAAATCTATTTAAAAATAAAATATTTGTTCAGTTCATCTATGCCACTTTCATGAGATATCAACAAAATTAGGCTTTCGTGGTCTTTTTACCATAGTCGAAGATTGCCGCCTTTAATGCCGCGTCTGATAAACGCGCTCAATTACGGGTAGGTGTTAGTGTCTTAATACGTTTTAGTGGTTGTTTTGAAAACAAGTCACGTGCACCCTCAAATTTCCTACTGCGCTGCTAGTCATCGAAAGAAATTATTTTATCCCCTTACCTTATCACAAATATACAAGTATCCAACTGTTGGAGTGGCAGATTTTGAATCTTTCATTTTATAAAAACAGGAACATGTGTATTATTGTATTTGAGCACACGCAAACCAGACATGAACTTCACGAGCACTGCGGGTACAGTTCAGCATGACACCGACTCAGAAACTGCCACCCCAACAGTTGGATATATATATATATATATATATATATATATATATATATATATATATATATATATATATATACGACGCACGAATATGCGTATTCCATTTGTACCTCATTGTTCCTACCTCGTATGTAGCATGCTCATAAAATTTTGTAGTAAAATAATCATAGACTAAAGTGTGGAAATTAGTATTGGATTTTGTTTATTTCAATTAATAAATATGTTTATCTTTGAACCTTGCTTGATAGAAACCTTTTATAATGATTTTCAAAATCAGCGTGATGGTTTCCTTTTAAATCACCTACTTTCATCCTGGAGGTATGAAAAAATATTTTTTTTGTTTCTTAGTGTTATTCATACGTAGACCAATACCGTGAACTACATCCCTTAATTCATCATGATCGTGAGTTCTAGAATAGATAATTTTAAACTTAAATTGCATAGACAATGAAAAGTAAGTTATGCTGCGAGATGCACATTGGTTTCACGAAAGTTACATTTTTAAGAATGTTTTATTAGACTTTACTAATTTTTGTCATGTAATTTCGTTCAGGGCTTTAAAGAAATACTCGTTTATAGAAATATGTTTTGCTTCAGAGCTGTCAGCTGGTAAGATAACTCTATTGTTTTATTTCCTAACATTCATAACTGCTCTTCAGAGTCAAATTTTTTATGTTTAATGGAAACTTTGATCTTCACTTTTATAACTTGTAATTATTAAATATCAATTGCTATTGATCAAATTACAAACAATTTGATATTTAATGACTGATGTATGTGTGTATTTTTCTAATTTTTTATTTACATAATTTCATTGCATTACCTTTATTTGTAATATTAAAAGGAGCTATTAGTTGGGTACCAATTATTATTCAGTTCACACAGAAACTAATTCTATTTTGTTTTCGTCTGGTTTACAAGTATTGGCTCGATCTTTTCCAATGTTTAAAAGCCAATCAGAGAAACGAAATACATTGACTATCTCCAAGAGGAAAATGCCGGCTCGCACCATTTGCATACGCGTGCATTAGGCTCGGCCGACCACGCGTTCGAGTTCCCGAGGGCCGGGGTTTGGTCGCCCGGTTGCCCAGAGCAGCTTGCCCGCCGTTTGTGGCGCTGTATTCACACCCACGTTGCGGATTCTCTGGACACTGTTGATGTACTAAGGACGACTGGTAGAAACAACTACTGTGGCGATCGTCTTCACCACTGTTAGTATTGTAATTGCTAATTAGATGAAGTTCTGGTATTATGGAATAATCGCATAATATGGAATACTAAGGTTCTCTCTCTCTCAAGAACTGCAGCCAACAGGAAGAGTGATATGCACCTTCTGTAGTCAGTGTCACCCACTTGGTACGTGCATCACTCCTGCTACTGAAGAAGACAGGTTTTGAAAATCCAATACTGTTGGTCTTCTGTCTAATAATTAGATATTAAGCGCAATGTACACCACAATAGTTGCTTTTTATTACTTTATGCCCCTTTTGTAGCTCGCAGTTCTTGACGTTTAGGTTGGACGCTATTGATTTTAAAATGGCATGTCGGGTTATACGGAATACTAGGTCTTTCCATTCCACTGTATCATCCGAGTTGGAGTTCATACCATCTTCTGAACCAGACAGCGACGATGCAGAAATATCATCTGTAATGGGAAGTTTTTTGAAGATAGACGTGGAGAGGTGTGGGGGAAATATTTCTCCTGTTCCCTGTGGGCCCACCTTGACTCTTCTGGTGCAGAGCAGGATGGTTACATGTGTCATTTTTGCAAGTAATGTATTAATAATTTATTAAATTTGTATTTTATAATGTGAGATTTTTATTGCATAGTTTTTGTCATTTTCAGCACTATTTCTTTTGTCACTTTGAAATTCCTATTCCATATTACCCGACTTTTTCATATTACCTTCCAAATGCAACGTAGAAAACAAAATAAGATTATTGCTATTAAAAAGTTTGTTTTTAAATTTTCAAAACAAATATTTACTTGAAAATAGTTTATGTTTATGTTCTAAACAGTTTTATTAGAAAGTAATGCTAGTAAGTAAATAAAAACGATATTCTGTATTACCCAAACTTACTCTAATATGGAGGCGTGGTAGAAACAGCTACTGTGGCTGTCATCTTCACCACTGTTAATATTGAAATTGCTAATTATTGTTTTCGTTGTATCCTTAGGGTGTGATAATTTCACACCAAGAATATTGTGAACATCTAGGGTGAGCCAATATCGGCCAAAGTTCATTCGGATTAATATAAGGCGAATGATTAGCTGACAAATTAACGAATACATCACAGGAAAGCACTTAAGCCATGTGGAAAAATGATATTTCCTACAAGATGATCTGTTTATTGGACTGTTTTAAGAACACCTCCCCACTGATATAACAATTCGGCATATGCTGATTTTATCGTGTTTACTGATTTTTAATTGAATGGTAAGTTCTTCATACTAATTTCTGTATCAACAATATATTTTATAAGTATTCTGAAATTTTTCCTGTAAATTTCATGAAAAAAAGCCAGTCAATTATGCAAAACAGGTACGTGAAATTAATTAAGCATACACATTTTTATTTTGCAATATTAAACAAATTTTTTTTTGAAAATTTGGGATATTAATTTTCAGGGGTATTCTACTCTGAATTACTGTACTAAATTTCAACAAGTTATTTTAAGGAATGTTCAGTCAGGAGCATTTTAAACAAATGCCTACATCATACTAGAGTTTAAGAAAGGAGATCAGCCGAATGTGGGGAGTCAAAGCACAGGTAATCTCAATAGATATCGGAGCTCTGGAATTTTTTCCGTAAAAATTTGTGTAAGAACTTGGGTAAATTTCAGGTCATTCAAAAGACTGGGAAGAGCAAGGAAATGATTTATTTGGAACAGCCCACATTTTGCACAAAGTATTGTAGAGGCACCGATAGTCCCTAGACACGCTTCTCAGGTAGCTGTTTGCAGCCCGGAGTAGTCATTATAATCAACCGACTCATAACACCTTTAGTCGTGAATTAGAGGAATAATAAGAATATTAATTATATTGATTATTATTGTTTGTTTTCTTTCACTTCCACGGCGGAGATCCGATGATGTTGGCAATCACTGAAAGATGGAGACGTTTGATCCGATCTCTATGACGTAACTAAGCATTTGTCTCCCTTCACCCTGTCCTTCAGTGATCCTATTCTAAAATACAATTCACTGGAAACTAAACCCATTACGGTATCAACATCTTGGACTTCACATGATATCAATGGTTGATAGGAAGAAAATCTTAAAAGCCAATTTTCTGAAAAGTTTTTTTTTCTGCACCGGATATTACTTTTAGCGTCACACATCCTAGCAAAATTCAGTAAATGTCAGTATTAAGTTGGAGGTTGGTAAGAGATTCTACCTTAAGAGGTACGAAATTATTTTTTTGTTCTTTAAACATCTTACGATCTCCAGTGTTTCCAAGTAATTATCGTGTATATAGTGCCCAATTGTATCTTAAGAAAAACGTTTGTTCTTCAGACGAAAATTTTGATTCATTTAAGATTATTATTTCGGTTTCAAATTTTGAGTGTAGTCGTTACAATAATTTGTTTTTCTCTGCTAAAATAATTATAATTACAACTGCTTATTTTAAGTGCAGTATCTGTACTGTAGTCAGAATTGTGAATTTTCGTACTTTTATCGACGGATTTGATACTTTTTGGTACAACTAAAGCACCATTCATAGTTATAAATGCTTTAGATGAATTGATGAATCTAATCTAATGGATCTTTCAGAACGAAATTACAAAAGAACGAAGAGTAAAAAGTTTATTGGCTCTGATGTAAGATAAACTCTGACACAAATTACGACCTTACGGAAGTTACAAAACACACCTGTGTATATCTCTTATCTAATTAAATCATATTTGATGTGAAGAAGCGTTTATTCCAGTACACTATCAATGACTTCTGATTCTAGGTGATATTGGGTCTCAACCTCCAACTTTGTGTAATCGGCTAGCCAATATTTTCGTAGTGTTACTTAAACAAGACGTACGCAACTGAGTTTCAAAACGTCTCGTGGGGCCAGTAAGTCAATGCCGATTACTAATTCACAATTCTCCTTACCTCGTTTGATCGAAATCTACCCATGTGTGCTTAAGAATATTGTCAAGAACTCTTATTGCTGAACACATTTTAATTCGTCTCAATTCATTTACATTCGGAACCAAATACTAATCTGATTTCAATTTAGTAACGAGGATCGGCAGAATAAATTTTAATCTAATCTTCCAAGTTTCCTAACCTCTATAACATTTTTAATTTAAAATAGAATATTTATTTTAAAAAAATATTAAAAATCAGCAATCTGCTTTTTATATGTTTTAGCTGTATGGACGTCATCGAACCGTTATTTTCTGAAAAACGAACGCCACCGAACCGTTATTTTCTACAAATGCATTTTAATTTAATTTACACTGAATTGCGCAGAAACAAACAGGCAATTTTCAACTGAAAGATCGAAAATGGATTCAATGTTTCAATATTTGCTTCACAAAAAGCGGAATGTTAACTTCTCGATTACAACTCTATTAACCCATTATGTTTTACACTTACTGGGGATTGCCTGAACGCCGTGTTGCTATTGACTATATTTCAAGCACTATGACGTTCAGTAAAATAGTCACAAAACGTGAATTTATTATATTATACCTCATAGATATCACAAAATTATTAACACTGTCAAGATTAATTTAAGAAATTGCATTATCATCACAACTTCAAAATCGTAGGAACGAAAAGACAAATAAAGACTTTTGAATTAATCATTTTAATTCAGGTGTGAAACATTTCCTGCATAGAATTCTCTCGAAGGACGAAAAACATCCGCTCTCTTCGATTTCAAATATTTCATTCGGGTTTGATTCTCTGCCCTGTTTCGAACCAAAGCGAGATTGCGAATATGCGCACTGGAAAGGAAATATGTGTAATTGTGGTTAATTACTTAACAAAATAGGAAATATTCGTGCTGCATAACGATTCGGGCGAGAGACGGATTGAGTATTGAAATTAGATTTCCTCGGAAACGGACCGTTTAATGAAAATAATGTATCATAACTTTTGTTTTAAAACCTTTTTCGTTCGCCAGGACTATTTAGTGAGATACATTTAAAATGTGTTTTTGCCTTTATGTAAAGTGGCTGCTATTAATGCTCGATTTGAATCGAAATGAAATTTTAGTGGAGCGGCGCGGCACGTAGTCGCGAGGTCATGCGTGGGTGTCGTCCAGTGGTGTTTTGCGTGGCCGGATAGGGACATGGAGGGGCATGCAGTGGCATTCAGGAGCCCAAATGATTTACTTGCGTCATTAACCACAGGGGCGGGAAAAGAAAAAAATATCTATGGGGGACGTTTTCCACAGAAGCCAAATATAAAATTCATAATTTTGATATCATGTAGCCAGTAAAATATTGATTCTTGTTGTTTATTGCATGCTATTTAATAAACAATAACTTGGAGTTGAAATAAATCTTTATTTATTTATTTCAAAAGTTACTGGTTTCTACAAAATGGTTTTGCCTTTACGAAATTACTATATTTCTTGAATCCACCTCCAATTAACACATTAGAATACAGGGGATGCATTAACGATTACAAATGTTATTTCTTCGTAAGTATATTCAGTCGAAATTGTATGTATTATAAAATAGAAATCTGAAGTAGAAAGAAAGAAAGATTCCAAAACAAAGCAATTTAATTTCAATATCTGTTCACCTAATATTGTTTGAAGACTATCCTCCACTTCTTCTCAGGTAACACGCAAAGTTTTACATCATTAACGCCGTGAGTGAAATCAGACGTCTTGAGAGATGGAGCTAATTCACTTTCACTGGCATCGTCAGTTATCAAAACGTAATGCTAACTTATGAGTCACTGAAGACCCAAAATTATCCTCAAAATATGCGTTTAGTGTGTAGATAATCAAAAGATTTTTTACGAATTGCTTTTCAAATTTTAGATTAAAATTTTCTATTGATTAATTGATTTATCTTGGATGCATTGATATTACTAATTAACTTATCTTTAATGATATTGAATTGCCGTGATGACTATGATGGTATGCAGTGGTCTGACACATTGCCTTTACGCTGTCTATACTGTAAAACTTCTATTCCGTGTAACCGTGCAGTTGAGTGATATTCCAACTATGTGTAGAAGCAAAGGGGACAAAAATATAAGCTAAAACATTTCCCATAATTCGTAATACGTCAATTAAATATTAAAATTAGTTTAATGGTGAACTGTGACGTATTGCGGTAAAACAAAAATCAGAACGTGGGATGAAAATAAGGTTTTATGGCAGAAAAACTGTACAATTTAGTTTTTTCAGCAAGGTAACACGGTAGGGGAAACCTCAGCATTTGCTCAATGGATCAACAAACGGCGAAATGCAGAGTTGAGGAGGCTTTGATGGAAACGCCTACTACGCAATACAAAATATAAAAAATTTTTAAAAAAGTATATCTTCTGAGGCTGTAATTGAATCTTCTTCTAGGAATCTTCGAGACACAATGAGAGGCTGCTTTTAAATTAGGCGAGTCCACGTCTCTGACAAGGACTGAATTCGACCAGGCCAGAGAACGCGCACCGTTCCGAGAATTGCATGTACGCGCCTTTTTCTCCGCGTCAAAGGCCAAATTAAGCGCAGGCCAGTGGGAGCAGTCTAGCCGGAGGGCCCGTAACCCCTGGCGGGCAGCGGGACGGGCTGCGCGGGCGGCCGCCGGGAGCCGGCAACCGACGAGGTGGCGGGGGGCGGGGCCGGCGACCCGCGGGGACCAGAGGGGCGGGGAAGGGGCGTGGGCGGGGATGGGGGCGGGGCTGAGGGCCGGCCTCGGACCGCCGCCGCGCCTGAGCCGACGTCCTTCCGGGGGTCAGCGGGGGCCGCGCCGGGCAAACAGCTGGGGCTCCGGATCTCGGCGGGCGTCGGTGAATTGAGCCGTCTTGTGTACTGCTCATTACCGGTGCGCCCTGCGGCAGGAGGCGGCGTGGAAGGCTGCGTTGCGGAGTGGATGGTGGCGGCAACGGCGGGAGGGTTGGCGGTGGGATATGGTGGAAGGCGAGGGGTGACAGGGTTAGTGAGAGGAGAACAGTGAATTTGTCGGTTGCAAAGGTGGTGACACTGCGTCGAGGGCCGGCGGCGGCACCGGTGAAGCTCGTGGTGACCAACGGCGGGGAGTGCTTCTGTATGGGAAGGAGCGAGAAAATTGATTGTGTTATTGTGTTATTGGTGTTGATGTTGTCGATGCAGTTGGTGGGTCTAGAGTTTTGATGGAATTAGATATTATGATGGTGGCGGTGGTAGAGATTGTAATGTTTTTGTTGGTGATGTCAGTGACGTTGTTATTGATTATGGAGGTCGTGATGGTTTCTTTGGTGTTGGTAATGTTATAGGTGTTTTTGTAATGGAAGTGGTGAAATTAATGGTCATGGTCAGGACAGGGGTGGTGGAGGTGAAGTCGGTGGCAGGTGTGACGTTGATTGCAGGGGTGAAGTCGGTGGTGGTATTGATGGTGGTGACATGGTTGGTATGGATGGACGGATGTTGATGGTGATGCAGTAGTGTAAAAAAGTGGAACTAGACAAAGCCGGCTATCTACTAATTGGACAAGGAGTCTCAGAGTTCACACATTACTGCATTTCATGCGTTTACTAGGAAAACAACCAAATCGAAGAACGGTCTCCCGAGGCGATGCCAACAACGACCAAATTAACACCTGTCATAAACGAAAGAGAACGCATCACGAGCATGCAATATTGAAACAACTGTTATTACAGTGGATTCCGTTATTAGATATTGTTTTCGCAAATATCCCTCATAATCAGTAGTAATTCTAAGTCAAAAAAATTCGGAAAATACTCGTAGCATAAAAGAGTACTACGATATTTCAACTATGTATCTCAGGTATTTTAGAAATTAAGCTCTGTGATAACATATTACAACCAAAAACATTTTTGGAACAGTAAGGTATATCAATATATTCCCCGGAGTTTATTTCTGTACGAATTTGTGAAAGAAAGAGGAAAAAAACGCCACATTACTTCTCAGCGAACTGTTCAAACGCTACCACTACGCAAGGAAAGGGTACAAAAGAGCAATGTGTCTTGTTTGCCCCAAAGATACACGATCTGTCAGTCGGGTGTGATAATGGAAGCCGGCGGCGACCCAACGTCCCCGCACGGCGCCGGAGGCGATTCCTTGCGAAGGCGCGCGCGGGAGGCGGGGTGGCAGGCGGGGCGGTGGGAGGGGCACGGCGCGGGGCCACGCCGAGAGGGCGGCGCAGGCGCAAAGCGGCCGGAGGCGGTGACCGCACCGCCCGCGCCGCCGCCCGCGCCGCCGCCCGCGCCCCGGCCCCGGCCGCGGCGCCTCCGCCCGAGAGCGATGGCGAGGCCCGCGCGGACGGCGCCATTAGGTTGAAGGGCTCGCCCGCTGCCCACCGCACCTGCGTTCGCCGCCCCGCCGGCCCCGCCACGCCCCACCACGCGCCGCCTCTTTCCCACACTTGTCACTCTTCGTCTCTCTTCAACTCTCCCCGTCACTCCGTCATTCCCCGACACACCCCGACACACCCCGACACACCCCGACACACCCCGACACACCCCGACACAACCCCGACACACCCCGACACTCCCCGACACTCCCGACACTCCCCGACACTCCCCGACACTCCCGACACTCCCCGACACTCCCCGACACTCCCCGACACTCCCCGACACTCCCCGACACTCCCCGACACTCCCCGACACTCCCCGACACTCCCCGACACTCCCCGACACTCCCCGACACTCCCCGACACTCCCCGACACTCCCCGACACTCCCCGACACTCCCCGACACTCCCGACACTCCCCGACACTCCCCGACACTCCCCGACACTCCCCGACACTCCCCGACACTCCCCGACACTCCCCGACACTCCCCGACACTCCCCGACACTCCCCGACACTCCCCGACACTCCCCGACACTCCCCGACACTCCCCGACACTCCCCGACACTCCCCGACACTCCCCGACACTCTCCGACACTCTCCGACACTCCCCGACACTCCCCGACACTCCCCGACACTCCCCGACACTCCCCGACACTCCCCGACACTCCCCGACACTCCCCGACACTCCCCGACACCACCCGACACTCCCCGACACTCTTCGTCACCTCCAGCACCCCCAACATCGTCCATCTCCTGACACTTCCCGAGAAACCCCAACAGTCGTCGTAACTCTCCGACACTTTTCGACACTTTCCGACACCCCGACACTTTCTGATACTCTTTGACAACCACCAACACCCTCATACACTGTCCGCCACTCTCCGCCACTTTCCGATCCGCCACACCACGCCCTGCCCAGCCACGCCTTAAATTCCCCGCCACGCAACGCCACGACCCACAATGACGGGCCCACGCCTCACCACATGCCTCTCCGCCGCACTCCGTTCCACCTCACCACTCCCAGCGTCTCTCCGTCCCCTCCCGAGGTCGTGCTCGTTCGTCACCCATTCG
This sequence comes from Acheta domesticus, assembly GCA_031308135.1. Classification (NCBI taxonomy): domain Eukaryota; kingdom Metazoa; phylum Arthropoda; class Insecta; order Orthoptera; family Gryllidae; genus Acheta; species Acheta domesticus. Next base: position 205,290,939 of record JAHLJT010008446.1, read on the forward strand.
GCCGTCTTCTGCGCTCGGCTCTACCCTTTCCGCATCGAGGCCGCAGCCTCCTCCTATTTCCCAGCCTCCTACTGTCCAGCACGCTACAGACGCGTATCCTCGCCACCTTGTTTGTTCACCGTCGCACCTCAGTTCAGCCCGCCTGGCCCACTCTCCTCACCACATGCTCACCCAGCTCTCCGCTCCTTCAGAAACTGACAAAATGCCACTCTCTGTCCCGCCTGCGCCTCTTCCGATCCGCTCTTCGCTCCACCCGCGGACTACCCTGTCTGCCCTGTCCCCCTAGCTCCGTCCAGACAATTCATCGCATTGCTTCCTCTCCTCCGCACTCGTACCGCCTCATCCAGTCTGCCCCGAACCTGTCCCGACTGTCATACCCTGCTCGCTCTCTTCCCCACTCTCCGCTCCCTCGCCCCTACGTTCTTCAGCTCCCGCTCCCCATTGTCCATCCACCATTCAACCGGCAGTCCTCACCGTGCTGACCCGCTCTTTCCTCGATCACCCGCTCACCCCGCAGTGACCCGCGCGTCATGCTCCACTCACAGAACACCCCCGCGTCTCCCCGCCGGGCGTCCTTCAGATTTTCCTCACCTGTCCCTTGCCACTGGGTTGTATTCAACCCCGCCTTTCCTCCCTAGAACATTCGCGGCTTCTTTGCCCCCGCCCACGCCCTCGCCCGCTCCTCGTCTCGGGCCCGGCCCCGTCCTCGCCTCTGGCCGCTGTTCTTCCGCCTGGTCGGCGGCCCGGCCGGCCGTCCCGCTGGCCGTCCCACACGGCTACATCCTCCGCCTGCCGTCGCGCCGCGGCCCCCTTCGCCTCTCCCCCGCGCGACCCGGCTCCTCCGCGATCCAGATATAAAGTGTCAGCTTCCGGACTCCACCCCATCCACAAGTCCTCGCGGAAAAGTTATGAAGGGACGACAGAGACGTCGTCGGAGGGGGAGGGGAGGGCGGAGGCAGCGGGGAGGCCGGGAGGCCGGCCGCCACCGGCCCGGAAGGGCAAGACACGACGGGTGCCCTGCAGGCGGACGGGTGGGCGGCACTGGGCGACCGAAGCAACGGCGAGGGCGGTGAGGATACTGGGGTGAGCCATACAAACCAATGCGCTCGCTTTCCACTACTAGACACTGGCATTCAATAGTCCATCACTCTGGGTGTAATTTTTGATGAACGAAGTTTGAAAAGCATCTCCAAGAAATACAATTTTTCAGAGAGGGAAAGCATTTAAATTCAGTCTTACAGTTCAAGATTAGATTCAACCGTTTTTGGACATCGTTTAACATGGGAATATACGTCGGTTTGGAAATAAAGTGTTAAATTAAGTTCACTTAAGTTTGTCCCAGATTATACCCTGGCTTTCATTGTGAATACACCCAAGCCCTCACAGCATCGTTGCTTTCGTTCACATCACTGATATCAAAACACTATTAACATCCTTAGTGTGAGCCTGGAAGTCAACATAATTGTGAACAAATAGTGGGGAAGGTGTTTGAGAGTCGAAAGCAAAAGTGACGGTTTGGACACTACTTTGATTGTGATGTAGGCGCAGGTAAGGTCTAGGTTGCTCTGAAGCAATAGTTACGCCGTAATTTGCGACACATGTTCCTTACACACATGTTCCCTAAGAGGCTAGTCGACTAATCTCCCACTCAAATTCGACCAAAAAATGACGATCGAAGAAAACAAATTCCGGAGTTTTGAAACGTCGCATCGTCGTCGTCGTTTGTTGCATGAACACCAAACTGCATAACATACCAAAAATCCTAAAAGTGTGGAGGGTGACCCGGGGGGCGGGGCGGCCGTTAGAAGGTGCTTTTTTAAGGATTTTTTCATATATTTCCATAACTATCAATCCCACAGAAAATTATGTTCTATACAAAATTAAGTAGATAAAATTTTATACAAAACTTTTATACCAGATTTTATACCAAAATTAACCTTTTTAGTACTATAGGCTTGGAAATTTCTTGTTTTTGTTTGCAAGGCCCTAGTTCTCTCGTATAAAAACGATGTTATGATAAGTTCAATACACGGAAGTAATTCTATTTTTGTTCAACATTTATCAACAATATGTATTTGCACATTATGCGCAAAAAACAGGGACATTCTACATCCTTACAAACCTCATTTTGGATACAAACGTGTGTATCCGTGTTCATTGGGGTCCGAGATTCCCTCGGGTATTAATAATGCTTATCCATAGTTTATCTGATAGGGATCGAGTAAAAATATGTGGTTAAGTATTGTGTCTTTACCACATATTTGTACTCGATCCTTATCAAATAGAATTATGGATGATCAGTTTTCGTACTCGAGCATACAAATTATAAATCAATACAAATTGAATAATCACGTTTACCGTAAATATTGAGGGATAAATAAAACCTGAGAGTGTCAATGACGAACGACATACGATGAACTTCAGGAAAGTCAATGATTGACGAGGGAATCAATGATTAGTGATTTGGGGGAAGTCCCAACCTTCCTAAAATCACCAACGGCTTCGACATTTTTGCGATGAGTTATGATGTTTTCCTAATGACCTCAGTTCCCCTTCCTCAGTTAATCCGTAGTTTTGTATTGCTTTATGTAATTTGTATGTTGGCACTGTACACAAATCTTTACCAAATATTCCTACTTCATCCTTATGAAATAAACTATGAATTATCAGTTTTCGTACTCGAAGAAATCGCGGACCCCAACGACTGCGGATACTCGCAAGTCTATATACAAAAATAAGATTTGTAAAGGTGTAGAATGTTTCTGTTTTTGCCCAAAATATGCAAATACATATTGTTGATAAATGTTGAACAAAAATTAAATTATTTCCGTCCTCTGAACTTACCAAACATAATTTTTATAAGGGAGATAACAAGAGCCTTGCAAACAAAAACAAGAAGTTTTCAAGGCTATAACTCTAAAATGGTTTACTTTAACATTTTCTAGGAACCTTTTTGTTTGTGTCTGTTTTTGTTGGAACTTTTATGTACTTTAATTTTGTATAGAACATAATTTTCTGTGAGATTGATAGTTATGGAGATATGGGCAAAAAACGCGAAAGATCACCTTCAAATGGCCCGCCTGGCCCTGGCTCACCTCACACACTCACACAGGATATTTCGTATATTATGCAGTATATACCAAAACAAACAATTATGCCAAGTTTCAAAACTGCGGGATTTGGTTTACCTGATTTGTCTAATTTGACTGGTCTATAATCTCTATAACTCCTGATTATTCTGACGCATCAAATAGACCTAAGGAGATGTGAATCAATTTCATTACCTGTGATTGATATTTTTCTCGCAAAGAGCTCAAATCTATGAGGCGAAAATGGAGCGAAAGAATCAGATCAGTTGTTAGCTTTCTAAAAGTGGTTCTGGGATTGTGACAGACCGTACTTCCTCTGGAATAGACTGAATAGAAGTGTGGTACGTAGGAGAATATTGTCAATTGGATTTTACTTGAAATTGGTTTATGAGGATCACAGAAACGATTTAAAATGACATTGAATCGATGGAATAAAGCACTAAGAAAAGAAATATGAGCGGACTGGATAATAAAAACGGTAGGATTAGTAAGTTGCAAGAAGGCGGTTGTCGCAGAAAAATATTTAGTTAAATGAGCGTACGGGGGAAGTAGGACAGAAACGTAAAATAATAAAATTGTAAATGTGTACACATGAAGAAAATTTACGTCTGAAATTTGCCCATAATATAGTGTATCCCTACACAATTTAGAAATTCTATTAAAAAAATCGTAAATTTCGTTGCGCTGGAAATTTTGATGTACAATAAATTTTTTGATGAAAGGCTGAACATTTGTAAACCCTTATGGCTTGCCGCTGTTATATACGATGCTGGGTAACGAGTGTGAAGTAAGATACTTAATTGACTTGAAGTAGGTTTTTGAGCAGTAAGTATTTGAGAGTAAATATTTGAAGTAATGGATAGAAGAACAAGTCTGGTCTTGGACCCCATCAAAAATACATATAGACTATGTTACTATAATTATTAATACTAAAATTATTAATATTATAGTTAATATTAATACTGTTATCATTAATGCACAGGATATGGAGATCCAATGAGAAAAGGTTAAGATGGTCCCTTGTTTTGCTTTTGAAGTCTAAGTGTAAATTCATTCTCTTCGCAAGTTTTGTGAGCATTCATTTAATTCAAAGCGAGAGGAGTTGAGGATTTAATTATCTTTTCAGCGGTACCTTCAAACCAAAGCCATAGCTAGATTGGCGTTTGCAAATACTAGTTTTCATTACACGCAAGCAAACACTTTTTGTAACCAAATGCTGCTAAAAACTTTGGTGGATGCCTTTATTCACAATTGAAGACCTCGGGGCAATAACATGCAACATCACTGTACATAAGGTTTGAGAAAAAGAAAAGTAAAGGTTTAGACATTACATTCTACACATTGGGATAAAGAGCATTAATTTACGATTTACACTGGTATCTTGCGGTGAATCTTTAAAATAAAAACCCCACATTTAGATACGTCTATGGGGGTCAAAATACATTAATATCTCAATTTAAACAGAAATGTGGTATAGCATGTTATTGCCCTTCAATTAAACTTCATAAAGTAAAAGAGAGAAGGCAGCGCTTCGGGAGCTCAACTGAACGCGTGCAGGTTGTACTCCTCCGCCCATGTCACACACATTTTACTGCTTACTAGTATTGCAATGTATTACACTTCTCTCAAGTTCTCCCTCATGTTTGGGCCTGCATTCGTTATGACACTGTCTTGGAGAAATTTGATTCACTTGTTCGAGATAACTTTCAAGTAATAATTCTGGCCGGTATTTCACAATCGCAGGGGCAGTATATGCAGCGAAGACGCACTTAATACTTTAGGGTGCGGCGGGTTGCGTGGAGCTTCTGTTCAGGGGTGCTTGAGTCATTATAAACTCATAAATCATTAACAACGCCCCCCATTTTGCATCTATGAGCTACAGACCCACGCACATTCCCATTGTATTATGCCGATATCCTTTGCCCAAGTGCAAGCAATAAATTGACGTGGTTTTAATGCAATCGGAAGAACGGTTCGGAAGCACATAAAATACGAACAAACAAATGAACATTGATCTTTATATAATAGATTTGATGATCAATAAATAAATAGGCGACGGATGGTGTGCTTCTTTTAGGAATAGCGGTCGGTGGTGAGTGTCATTCGGGGGCGTGTTAATCACGAGACAGGATGCTGAGGTGGGAAGCCGGCCGCGGGCCTTCCAGGCACTAAGACGGCTTGCCGGCGCCGGAGCCGAGGTCTTCTGGCAGGAGATCCAGTCGGCGCCGGCAGGGGGGCGGATTGCAGGCCGCGGGCGTTGCCAGGGGCAGGGGTAGACGAGGAGTCGGGGGCAGAGGCAAGGCGGGGCGGGGAAGGGCGGGGCGAGGTCGGGGCGGCGATCGCGCCTTCTCCACATAATGGGATTTCTGTCCAGGGCGGCGGGCGTGCTAGTCCTCGCACGGCCGCCGATACTGGCAACTTTTTAATAGTGGCGCGTCGATCTCGCCGCCGTCTTACGGCGAAACTTTTTTAATCAATGGCCGCTCTCTGACGCGACAAGGCCTTCAGAAAGATGGCAGCTGCCGCGAGGGCTCACCGGACGGCGGCGAAGGCGGGGGAGGCGGGGCTGAGGGAGAGGGGCGGGGCGCGAGGGCGAGCGGGGGGGGCAGCGGGGAGCTGCAGCGGGAGCGGTGGGTGGGCAGGCAGCTGAAGGGCAGAAGGTGCTGGCGAGGAAGGTTGGCCGGAGGAGGCACAAGTGTAGGAGAGCGGTAAGAGAGAGAGAGAAAGCAAAGAGATGAACGCGAACAGACTATTGGAGAATCTAGAGGGAGGGGATCACGAAAGAAAGAAAAAAAAGAGTTGTGGGGGAATGCGTGGATTTGCGAAGGTCGGAACCTCTGTAGGTTTTCTAAATGCTTAAGACTGGCCACTAGCAAGAGAGCTCCAGAGAAGAAATCTGGTTGCGAAAGTAAAGCAGGACCTGTATTATGCAGTCTTCTTTTTACTGCTTATTAGGATTGTTTGTATTTAATAAACATGAATTACAAATCACAGGATTATTAGGGCTATCCGAAATCTCCTTCCGCCAATGTAATAAAAATCCTACAATTCGATACTAAACTCACACACAAACATTGCATTTGGGTACGAGTCGATTTGCAGAAATAGATTGCATGTCGTTGAAACAACAGACTTTGAAACAAAAACCTTGATTCTGTAATAAAATTAATGCAAGTGCTAGGAAGAGGACCTTTCGATTACAAAGTAACCTTCATCTTTTTAATATAACCATATACAAGTAATTTCTCCTATTAATGTTATATATCATACTTATTCTTTGCATCATGGTGTTCTTATGATATTCCCAGTGCACCGGTAAAATCAAGAGAGCCCGCCGACGCTGCTGAATTCCTTATACCACCTCCGTGAGTTTTTCTCGATTATTCCAGTTAAGACAAAGCCTTCCAATCCAACGAATCTTCTCCGTGCAGAATCCTCCAAGTACGGGATTTTCACTACAGTAAATGAACCGACCAAAAAGCTTTCAGAGAGAGAGAGAGAGAGAGATGAACAAAAAGCCCGGGAAAACTAGGAAGAAAAAAACGATATGAAAGATGGTATTTAAGTGCACAAAGACAGGAAAGGAAATAAGTTGAATAATTAGAAAATAATAAGAAACCGTGGCAAAAAGGACAGGTAATTAGAACCATAATAATTATCTGAATATTATAAAGACGAAAGGAATTTAAATAATGCTTGGCCAGAAAGCTCAAATCCATTTGAAAATAGAAAGTAGTACGTAGGAGTAAAGAGAAGTACAGTAAGTTCAAGGAAAATGGGGAAATTAGCAAGATTACTGAAAAGGTAAAAAGAAAAGTACATAACGCATGATATAAAAACAATCCGAAATTCAGGAAACAAGGAACAGCTGAAAAAAAGAAAGAAAATAAATCCACTGAGAAGAGTTCTATGAGATAATTCGGGAAAATTGTCAGAAAGACAACGCAATAGGAAAGAAAAGAATGTAAAATCCCAACGGACGAGGAGCAGGAAGAGGAGGGAAGAGACGCGTGCGAGACGACGCAGGAGGCAGGGAGCAGATAAGGGCCCCTCTGAGCTGCACGATAACGATGATCATGATCAGGATCTCATTGTCACGCAACACGCCGCTCTCGGACGCCGGCCGGAGGAGGGGGAGGGGCAAGGCCAGGCGGACACGGGCAACAGGGTGTGGAGCGGGGAGGGGGGAGGGGGGTTCACCTCCTGGAGGCGGTGGCCTAAGCGGCTTGCCGGGCGCTGGAGCGCATTGTCGCCAGGCGGCGGCGGCGGCGGCGGCGGCGGGGAGGTGGCCTGTGGCGGCGGGGAGGCGGCGGAGGCTGCGGCTGCGACGCGGCCCGCGCTGATAATTGGGGTCTAATTAGCGAACGACAGGCCCAAAAGTGTGCGGGGGATTGCGCCGGATAAGGTCACCGTAATGTCGTGCGCGGCGCGGGCGCGCGCCTATACATAGGGGGATTATACGCGCATTGATTGGTGCGCGCGCGCGCGCGGTATTGTGTCGCTGGCGATTATGGCGGCCGTGTTTAGGCGCGCCCGTTGAAGAGTGGGCCGCGCCGTGTTGGCGCCGCCGCCGCCGTCTCCGCCGCCGCCGCCGCCGCCACAGCCTCCACCCCCGGGGGCCAACGGCTACACCGCCACCGCCCCTGTGCGTCCCCGGGGGCCGTCCTCACCGCAGGCGCCACCCCCGGGCACAACCACCATCACCGCCGCAGTCGCCGCCATTGCCACCGCCCCCGGCTCCTTAGGCCTTTGCATCACCGGCGCTCCTGTTGCTGATACACTGGCGAATGTCCGTGGCTGTGGGATGTTCGTTGCCATTCCGCCTGGCTGGTCGCCCATTCCTCATAAGGCGAATTGCTATTGAGAACTAATCCTGGATTGTCTACAGCGCCCACTCGCAGTCCTTTGCGTGGGGAGGCCGATATCCTCGTGGACGTCTCCGACTGTGGAATATTCGCTGAATTCCGCTAGTTCCGCCGTTCATTCCTTGTGCCGAATGAAAGATAAAGGGTAACGGTCAATTCTACAGATTGTATGTCGGTATCACCGCGTCACTCAATGAGTGCGTATTCGTCATCGGAGATTATCACCACCCAGTCGGAAGGCACAGATATAATCTGCTCTTCACCTCACTCATTCGAAAGATCCATTTAGACACTCATATGAAATCATACGAAACGGGTGTGCCATAGAGTTGGAATTTATGATCTTTGTTAGGTGCTAATTCTGTTCTGGAACTTGTAAGTTTGGCAGTCTCGATTACGAAGCTGAAATTTAGAGAAATTGAATTATTGAAAGTAATTTCTTCAACAATAGTTATCATATTCTTTAATCATTGTAAATTTTTCCATCTTTTTGAAAAATCAAATCTTATAAAAGCTGCTTTCTTTGATAGCTCTTTCAAAGAAGTATACTAATAAATATAACATCTGTATTATACTTTTCGTTTAACCATAGATAATAGAAATCAGAGCATGTTAGTTTTAAAATTGTACTAAGACAAATCACTGTGACAAATCTTGCCGGGAACTACAACTACGAGGTACATTAATATATTAGTCATAACAGAAAATAAGAAATATTTTGGCGCCTATTTTTTGTATCTTAAAATGTCATTAACGGGTAATCTATATTAATAATTTCCAATGCGCGCAGAAATTGAAAGAAAACTATGCAGCCTCCGGCCGTATGAGGTGTTGATGGTTTCGGCAGATACTCCATAAAACGGGAAAAATCCAAAAGCAATGAAACTGTTACGATTTTGACTGAAAAATGCAAATATTTGAATGTGTTATTCCGCTTATTATCATATTGTTCATACAAACTGAATTGTCATATTCCCAACTTACAACAAAGCTGATATCTTGTGACAGAAGTTTCAAGAATGATTCCGTCCGCCTTTTATAAATGTTTGCTGTTTACATGTTGCGTTATTTTTTGATATTCTTGGTATGTAAAAAATTGCTGTACTGTGCATCATTATACGATGTTATTACAGTATTATTGAATACCGTTTCGTTAAAATATTTAATTTATTGTAGTGTTATACGAGTATTTTAGGTTGTTGTCCTTGAGCAGTGTGACTGCTAGATTTTGGAAAATAATTTTTTGTGGATCAGCAGCATTTTCCCTACTGCAGGCAACTATTAAATTTCATAATTGTATGAAAGACCCTCCAATTTTGGGATGATAACTATCGTCCGAAACGCATTTTAATTCAATACCAAACATATGTATTCCAAATATCACTTGCTTATAAAAATATGAATATTCATTACATGACACCTATTTCTTTCTTATTAAGCACTCATTTCCGCGGTCCCATTTTGTCTGGAAACCTCCTGTATTTGCATGGCCGTCGTTTCAGTTGCCAATCCTCCCACAAGCGTCCATGCTCCTGGAATATTCGCTGAATTATGCCAGCCTACCTTGTCATGACTCAATTTATGAAGAGAATGATTGATTGATGATCTCTCACATCCATTTCGGCTCCCGTCCCATTGAACCAGCTACTGGGAGAGTAGTGACCTTGCGAATTACCCCCTATCAGTCGTTGAGTTTCACCTTAGTCTGTTTCAATCCAACAACCCTTGATTTTGTGCAACCCGGGTGAAGTCAAGAACTTGACATTGACAGGCCAGGACCGCGTGTGGGCATGAAGACGCGTATGAGAAGAGTGATGATATCAGTGGCGAGTGAAAAAAACGGCCGTTCAAATTGAAATATTAACTACGCCTATTATATTATATTAACCCAAACGAAAATTAGCCCTTGTAATTCTTAAGTGTTTTTCATGAAATGCCTAGAAGCGATTTTCAAAGATACGATCATTATTCTAACTTCATATTAACTACTACTTTTTTTAGATGTACGCATACAGGAAGCCCTTGATTTTTAGGTCCTAAACATTTCATTAGGAAGGTGTCTTAACGTGAGTAAAAACGGTGCTTTGCACTTCCCGTTTGCTCTTTTGACATTACATGCATAGAGATAATATTTCTAACTGACTGTCGCCCACCAGTAACGCTTTTTTTCTCTGTAACTTACTTTAGTCATTGCGTATTAAGTTGGAGAAGTGTCTGTCATGCAACGCAATTAGTATTTGAAAAATACGCATGAATAGAAAGTTTTGTGTGGAGCGTACTACGCTGTGCAACTTTGGAGGAATGAACAGCTATTTAAAAAGAAAGGTTTGAGATCCGTTCTAAGTACAAAGTAAATATGTCTTAAGGAAAATGAAAGGAAATAGTGTTTATTGAATGTGAAGGTAAGAGAAGCAAGACATATTTAAGTAAGATATATTGATTTAGTGAATAGTAGATGTAAAGAAATGGAGGAAGAAATAAACGGCAAAGGAAACCTCAAATGAAGCACAATAAATAAAAGAATAGAAACGCTGCAGAACTTCGTACATTCATGTGTTGATAAGAAGATCCATTACTTTTATGACGAGTATTAATACGTTTCTTTTGATGGTACGCTATTAATAATGAAAGAGTTACGTGGCACACCGATGATACAATCGGACCTCATTATATCGAATCTTTTAATTTTCTTCAATAGTATTCGATCTGTAGAAACTTCGATATACAGAAATATCAAATAATTATGAAATTTTAGCAATTGCTATTAAAACAACTTTGGAAAAATTAGGTAAAATGGAACATGGTTTAGAAAGATGTTATATTTCCCGCAGTAGAAATACTCTCCTCCCAAACGATACTAAATGTTTTAGAAACATAATTTATAGTACGTACTGTACATTTTTAATTTACAGAAAAAATAGTTAACTCAGAAAATATGTTTGATGTACAGAAATAATTTTCAATATATAGAAACGTTTTTTAAACGAAATGTTCAAAAGACAGATTCAAGGGTTCAATTTATAGAGAAATTTTATATATAAAAGTTCGATATATGGAGGCCCGGTTGTATTTATTGTGAGATGAATGACGACCAAACAAGGGTGGAACAAGCCGGGGAAAAAACCCACGAGGCCACCTGCCGTCGCACCGGGGCATTTCGTTGGGCACTAATCCCACATGAAGTGGTCGGGATTTGAGGTGGGCCGGTGGCCGTGGAACGGCAGCACAGCCGCGCCTTCGGGGAAGGTCTCTGGTGGACGGATCCCACCCAAGCGGCCACGCCCCCTCCGGCTGCTGCCCCTCGAGATCTGCGTGCGCTGCGGCCGGGCCAGCGCCCGACCGAGCTTGAGGCGCAGTACCGGTCACGCGCAGCCGCTCCCAGGCCGCCCCTCCCCTCCCCCCTTCCACCGGCGCGGAAGACGTATAGAGCCGCTAACGGCAACGCCAGCCTCCGCCGATAGATACGGCGGGCTGCGCGATGAATACTCTCTGTCCATTCATTCTCGGTACACAGAATTGGACGATGGTTGAGGGCTATCTCTCCCCCGTGGCCAGTAAATTGGATCTTGCTGGGGGTATGCTTCTTCGCCGGACAGGATTATTCGTGTTTTAATAGAGAGTTATCTCTCCCCCTTCGTCTGGCCGCTAGCTGCACGCCAACCTTCACACTTACGGCCAAACCAGACGAATTGGCTTGTGGAACGGACGCTCCCTGGAGGGCGGTGCGGGCGCGCGCGCACGAGGCTTGAGCGCATGGCGCGGGCGACGCGGCCGGTGAGGGCGGCGGCGGTGCAGGGAGCGACGCAGTTCGGTGGGAGTGGTGAAGGCATAGAAAGCGGTGAGGCTGGAAAAGGTTAGTGAGCGCGGGGAGAGCGGTGAGGATGCAGAGCGTAGGATATCACTAAGGGGGATGGGAGGGTGGAAAGTGCTGAGGTTGGTGAGGATAGTGTGGATGGAGGTTATAGTGAAGTTGGTGAGGGTGTTGAGGGTGATTAGATTGTATGGTGAGGGTGGTGAGTGTGCTGAGGATGGACATGGTGAACATGGTGTGGATAGAGATTGGGGTGAGGATTGTGAAGGTGACAAGTATATTAAAGATGTTGAATGATGTGAGAATATTCAGGGCAATGACAATGATGAGAATAATGACGAGGGTAACGAGAGTATTGGGAGTTTTGTGATAATAAGAGTAGCTAGAACTGTTAAGGTGTGCATAACGTGAGGAAATGATGGGGGTGACTCGCATGATGATTGTAGGAATGATGGTGACAGTAACAAGGGAAATGATGGCGGTGAGGCGCTGCGGTAGTGAGTAGTGGGGGAGGCGAGGAAGCTGTAAAGTGTGAGGGTGGAGGGGGTAGCGGGAGTTGGCGGGAGGGGGGGCGGAAGGCGCGGATGGTGAGGTGTCGAGGGAGGCGTCGAATATGAAATACACGTTAATGGCGCAAATAAATCTTCGGAGTCGGCTGGACGGTCAGAAACACAGTAAACCGTTTTCTACAGCCTGTTAGCACCCGCGATCGAAGACCTGGTTGGAACCTCTTCGTCGATACGACCCTATCAAAAGTCATAAAGTGTAGCTGCCATGTAATTCAACTGTGTCAGTCATGGAGGGGATATAAACTCAAAAATGAAAAAGATAATAAAAAAGGATGAAGATTCTGTGTACATATCTATGTTGTTTGATATTGTATGCAATTTAAAAAGAAAATGTTTAATAAATATTTGATTCTTTTTCCTTCACTTTTGATTTAAAAAAGTAAGATAATGAAAAAAGTAATCATAAGTAATTTATTTTCAATTTTAATTAAAATATTCATCGACATTCGATTTAGATAAAATGTAGGAAATGTTCTCGAGCGTGAAGGATTCAAGGACATTCCTTCCATGACGTTAAATAAGTATCTTTAAGTGTTGGCTATTCACAACAAGATATTAATGGCTTACGTAAATAATGATAATGTAATTGTTCTTTGATTTATAAGTTCGGTATTGCTCTAAAGAGCTTTATACAAATACCGTAGTCATTACACCTTTTGGATGCCTTAGATCAGCGTAAACTGGTCACGTATCAATAATAAATGTCGTGAATATACTTTTTCTGCGTTTCCCATTTTTTATACTGAGCGTTATATCAATATTCTATACTTACATTCTGGCAGCAATATACACCCCGGTTTTTTCTGTTTGCAATCAGTGTGATTATACCCACCAAAACATTACAAGGAAGTTGAGGAAAACATAACGATTAGATCTTCACTTTCAATGTTATGAAGGAGCGAAGAATAGAAAGACAACAGTAGGTCCAAATAGCCAACTAATTCTAAAGGACGGTAAACGTTCCACTATCAAACGTTTTCGCATTATTTGCGAGAGCACTGGCGGTGCCTCTTACAGATCAAAACATTGACAATATTTTTACAAAAAGGATAAAAATACAAAATGTGTGATTTATAAGTAGAAATAATGTGGCTATAGTACAAGTGCCACAGAATAAATTTTACAAATTTCCAGGGCACATAGGGGGTTAGAGATTAATAAATGACAATGAACATTGATGGGAAATCTCATAACGAATATCTACATGTGATAATCACCCCCGAATGCTAGGGGTGTTGTTCTGGTCTTTGGCAAGTACATGACATCTCTTTGACTGAAGGCACTGAAGGCGCCGAAGGCACCGAACAAGTTTTGAATTTTCGCTATTTTCCAACAATCATTTTTTAACGAAAATGAGGCCTGCACTATTCACTTAAACGTCCTTTACACTATTGAACAACAACATTTAATCAAAATCGATGGATATTGGTTTTGTGGTGAAATGACGTTAGCATTTAAAATTAAATGAACACAGGTATTGTCATTGAAAACAACACTTTATTTCAAGAACAGCTTACGATGACTTAGCCATCATCAGTTTCTGCTGTGTGGAAGCCGTTTTGTGGTCTGTAGCCGTTTTGTGGCTTCCAGACAGCAGAAACTGATGATGATGGCTAAACCATCGAAAGCTTCTCTTGAAATGAACAGTATCGTTGGCAATGACACCTGCGATAATTTAAAATTGATGGAGCCATTTTTTGAAGAAACGTTTTGCCGCTATTCGATTTTTCGGTATCAAGGATCCACAAAAAAAGGATTCTGTCTATAATACGTGTTGGAGGATATTGTTTCTAAATTTAACAACTGGATTTATCGAATTTTTCATTACTAGGACCCTGTAATAAGAGTTTTTATATGCTTTCTATGCTACAAAAAGATGCTTTACTCGTATAAGTTGTCAACCAATCACGGGAAATTTTCACATATGTAACTTTGTTATATGATTATTAACATGAATACTGAATTCGTTAAGCTGTCAGGAGTTTTTTAGGAGAGAGGGAAATCCTATACCAACTCGTAGCAGAAGTTAGCGCTCGTATCAGTACTCAAACTATATATATACACAAATATTACTTCCAGCCCGATGCAGCGTTGGCCTATGTGAGAGAGTCGCCGTAGCATTTGGACGGCATCATCAAGCAACGACGAAAGGTGCAACACTAGATGATGCGGACACGGCAGGCGCCCGCTTCTTTAGACAACGGCACCGGCAGTTGATTGACGAGAGGGAGCGCACACCGGCCGGCTGCGCGACGAAACGCGAAAAAAAAAACTGGAACCGTCTTTTGAGATTTTTTTAAAATATGCCGTCACTTTTAAGGGAAAAGTTCGAAAAAAATAAACAAAACATTTGGAGCCGTTTTTGAAACAATATATGCATTTTTAATTGCCTTCACTACAAACAAAAATTAAGCGAAACTACCCATAATATCAAAAATTTATGAATACATTTAACGAGTTTTATGATTTGCATATTTTCGTATACGAGCATAGGCAAAACATATTTATAATGATACACAGGCAACAACGCAGGTGAAATGAGTGTTCATGTCGTATCCTGAGCTCCAACTTGGCATTTCAAAATATGCCTGGTAAGCCTCGCACATTATGGAAAAAAAATTAACTTTTGGTCTCTCCTTACGCATTAATTGTGTTTTCCTATTTCTTCACGTCTAGAAAGTCAAAAATGGCCATTATGGAATAAAAAGTTTTCTTTTGTCTCCAGGATATTGATATGTGTAAATGGCATATTGTCACATAACAGGTATGTAATTATGTTATACAGTTGTATGCTATGATACATATTTTCTCTCTCTAGAGACATGGAATGGTGTCAAGAACCTGCCAACATTCAGCAGACGCATTTTGCTATATCTGTGGCGAATTTCTTAAGACACGAGCGAGAGAGCACTCTGTACAAGTATAACAGAATATGTGTACGAAAATGTGTAAGAGAAGCGAAGGGGGGGAGGATGAGAAATTAATTATTGCATTCGATCTGTGGCCTGTTTGTTGGGATACTACTCCGGCAAGCGCCTAGTATTGATCGGAGAAGACACGGAAACCATTAATCCAAGCTGCACTGCAGCCATTGATTGAATTCGAGCCAGCTATGCAGGTAGTGTTGAATATCTACCATCGACAGTCGTCTTGGGACCTCCCGGCCAACGATCTTGCAGAGTCAACCGTATTCCAGCCAAGCTATAACAGTCATATTTCAAACAAAAATGTAAGGAAATTTAATAATATAAGACAGATTGAAAACGAGAACAAAATCCTTATTTTTAGACAAGACATCGGGAACAAATTCTTTTCCGACTACCTGAAAGATTCTTCATCATCAATTTTAAAGTTGTTTGTCTTCTAAAAGCAAGATTAACGGAAAAGTAAAGCGAGTCAAAAGTAAACCAAAGGTGTTTCATAAAAAAGGTATTTCGATGGAATGGGTATAAATAATAGCCTAACATTGTGGCGCAGAAAGTTAACACTTTATCTGATTTACAAGAGGGTTGATCGGCATGTAGTTGTCTGTTACGGAACTGTGGGTTGTCGTTCGAACATTCAGCATCGTCTACAAGTATTACCTTACTTTTCAGGTTCTACACGAAAGTGACAAAGGAAGGAGCCGACCCCAAACGATGGAAAAGAAGAGAAGGGGAGAGCGCGAAAGCGTGCGAGGCAACTTGGGAGAGGGTCATGGCGAGGGTGAAGCCGCATCTAGGAGCTACATCTAAAATGCAGGAGGTAGAATGGAAATTGATGCAGATAATGCCTAATAATGCGGAAAATATTAGGTGCCACCATGAATAATTTAGTCGGCCGGAAGACCTGGCGCCCGTGTTTCGCAAAGCCTGGCTTAATGTGATTGTTACGTCACGCGCGGGTCGCACACAACGGAACGGGACAAGTGACAGCTCGTCCGCCGCGTCGCAGCGGCCGCGCGAGTGGGCGGGCGAGAGGACGGGCGAGTGGGCGGGCGAGTGGGCGGGCGAGAGGACGGGCGAGAGGACGGGAGAGTGGGCGGGCGAGAGAGCGGGGGGATGGTCGGAGGAGTGGGCGGGGAAGTGGGCATGCAAGTGTGCAGGAGATTGGGCAATCGCGTAGGTATGCGAATGGTCGGGTGAGTGGGCGGACGAGAGTGCGAGCGAGTGGACAGGCGAATGGACGGGCAAGTGGGCAGATGAGTGGGCGGAGGAGTGCGCGGGAGAATGGACGTGCGAGTGGGCGCGTGACTGGGCGCATGAGTGGGCGGGTGAGTGGGGAGGAGAGTGAGCTGGCGAGTGGGCGTGCGAGTGTACGGACTCTCAGGCGAGCGGGCAGGAGAATTCGCAGGTGAATGGGCAGGAGAGTTGGCCGGCGAATGAGTGGAGAAGTGGTGGTCAACGGGCGGGCGAGTGAATGAGTGAGTGAGTGAGTGAGTGAGCGGGTGAGCGGGTGAGTAGATGAACGAGCGTTCGGGAGAGCAAGTAACCCAACGGCAGGGTGAGGAGAATCAATGAGGGAACAGGAAGATGAGTGAGGAAGAAAGATCGAAAGTGCGTAAGGGAGAAAGAGCTGAGGGGAGAAAGGGCGGTAGAAAAGGAGAGGATGATAGGGAGAGTGGACGAGTGGGAGAGAGGCGAGTGGGAAAGGGGTAAATCACAGGGAGACGAGAGGGCAAGGAAGCGAGAAGACAAGCAGGAGAGCCAGTGAGCAGGGCTTGAGCATTCTGTGAGATAGTGGGCGGAAGTGGGCCTCTATTGGCGAGCTAGAGGTATCAGCGGAGAGGGGGTAGGTGGATGCCACGGGGTGGTTGGGTTGCGGCCGGCGGGCAACGGCCAGCGAGAGGTCCGCGGTGGCCGACGGGTGAACGCCGACGGCCGGCAGGTAGTGAGCGAGCGTGGGGCGCCGAGCGAGTGGGCGGTGGGCGGCGTGCGGGGGCGGGCGAGTGTCGCGTAGATCCGCAACTGATTACAGCGGCTGCTCAGTACTTCCAATGAGGCAGCGCGGCGTCCTTCCGTGCGCGGCGGCCGGCGATTGCGCGCCCCGATGTATGGGCTGCGCGCGGGGGCTTAATGGCGCAGCTCGCCCGGCGTTCTTCATATGGATATGCAGCGCTGCAATAAACACAGTCCGCCAATCCTGGATATTCGTGCCGCCAGATACGTGGACTACGGGATAGCGTTCTATATTTAAAAAGTAGCGAGTTCAAAAGGCGGTGGAACACGTTTCTCAAAACACGGTTTTCGAGGTAAGGCTTTACGTTTAAGTATTCACATAGACTTTACACGGAATTCTCTCGAGTTAAAAATTAGATTGCGAGTCTCTGGCATAATTTTGTGGATCAAAATGTAATCTTTAAATATCAGATGCATAAAATTAACGGAAACTTCCAGAATTCCTTCCCGCGTATGAAACATATCAGAGATCAAAATCTCATTTGTATCATGTGTAGATAGCGTAAATCTCAATGAGATATTCGTGATGTATGGTAAATATCTTTTCATTTGTAATAATTTACGCATATAATTTTACTGGTAAAGTTTACAGGCAAATGAAAACTAACATTTGAAACACACAGAAGCTAGGACACGTATATCGCACTGAAAATAAATCTCTTAAATCACGTGCACAGAATACTCTTCTCCCCATAGCACGTCACACACAGTTTCTAACAGTTTTGACGTTCAATAAATAAATAAAATAAATAAAGCAATCAAAATATCCTAAGATAACTGAAACAAGTGTAACTTGAATATCAGTTGTATTTTGTATTCTCCAAATGTTTGTCAAATTAGACGGAAAAATACTTGTTTTCTAATCGTATATTTTGATGCAAACATATTGACTATTCTATACTTCATAATACATATTATATTTTCTTTCTATAATACAGTTTTTATTAATAAAAAATTGATGTATAAATAATTACATAAATAAATAAACGTTATATCAGTATTTTCATTCTTCAAACTTCCGTTAAGACAGACTGGAAAATATTTGTTTTAAAATTCCATTTTTGGACAAAAGCATATTGACTATTTTATACTACTTAATGCATATTATATTTACATTCAATAACAACTCTTAGATTAATAATAGATTATTCTATAAATATATCAATAAATAAAATCATAAATATATATATAATAAAAATTAAATCAATAAATATATAAATAATAACATGAATAAATCAATAATTAAGCAAATAAACAAAGACGCAAATAAACATATCGCAATAAATAATTCCACGCTAAAGTATGCCGGCAAAGGCAGCGCGAGGCCTGCCGTCAGGCGCCGGGCGGCTGACATGCAGGAGGCGCATGGAAATCCAGCTGTGATTGGGGCCGCTGCTCAATACATCAAATGAGGCGGCACCCCGGCCTGCGCCCAGCTGGCTGGCCGGCGATCGTTGCAGCCGCCCTCGGGAGCCCCGCGCCGCGCCGCGCCGCGCACAGGCTTAATGGCGAGTGATCGGCCGGCCTTCCTCACGCCCGCACAGCCTGCCTCGGCCTCAACGCCCCCAAGCGCAGTCGCGATCCAGCACGACGGCATAGGGGCCATACTCCCCCAAAAGGCCTCGAGTTTTCTTTTGTTACCTTCCTTTATTTGGAAAAATTGATTTATATATTTTTAATTGAATTACGTAATTATTTAAACATTAATATTTTATAGTATATGTACACTATAAAATAATATACAATATACTAACAAATCTCTATTACATAACAAAAATCCATGATGGCCCCCTCCGAAATGATCGGCTGGATAAGCCCCTGTCGAAGCGAAGCAAGCTCCGCGAGACCTACGAGAAGACAGAGGAGAAAATTCAAGATGCGCAGGAAAATGTTCATCAGGCAGAGGGTTACATGTGTGTATTCTGGTAGGCGTTCATTTAATTTTGGTTCGAGTTGTATATATAGTGCGCCAGGAAAGTCTCTCCGCACTTGGCCGAATCAGGGCCTCCTCTCAAAAAATGCCAATGATGTTGGTAGCAAACAGATCGCTGGCAAACAAGTGAAGGGGACAACACTTCCAGCATCTGTTATGATTGTGATGAGTGCGGTATTTACGTTTTATTTTGTTACACGCTGCTACCAATATAATTTTTTGTGCAAACATCACATACTTTAAGGACGAACTGATTTGTGAATGATGAAAGTTCCATTTATACCCAAGAAGGTGACGACACCGAGAACAGTACTGTTGACTTGTATACTTTTTTTATAAACTTGACTCTTATAATTATCCGTATTTTCATTTTTACGTTAACATTGACCGACAATTCGATATTGCTTATTATAATTCTAAAAATTTACAAAAGAACTAACGTTTGCGTAGTGTTTAGATGGAAATAAATTTATCTTTCTTTCCCTTTGTTCCTTTCTTTCTCTTTGGCTCTCTTCTATTATTTTTTTCTTATGAATACATTAGCCACTCTCTCATCCGGAATCAGCTAAAACGAACGCCGCTGTAGTAGGGACGGTCTTTTCTCCTTTACCGATTAGGTTCATTTGCTAAAATGTAGAATGAGCATTGGCATACACGTTCAACCCACACTGTTGGCATTCGTCACTAATACATTGATTTCACAGTTGAATATATTTGGACGACAATCTCAATTTTGTTTCAGTACTGTATTTTTTATAATTACTCGAAAAAACCACATTTATCTTAACACCGCTTCCGCCCCTCACGCACCTGGCTGTGGGTTGCGCGAAGCGTGTGTTTGAATAGTTCGGATTAATATCCTACACCTATTCATTAGGGAGTGGGTACGTCTTTAATGTCTTTTTGCGAAAATAAGCAAGTTGGGACCTTTAAATTTGAATAAATAGATAACATGACTATATTCTGCTTATAGATTTACAAAATTATTTTACTTCATCGATTAGTTCATTTTTCTTTCTGAATTAATCTACACTTCGTAAGAAAAACTGATTACTTGGTATCGATACCTTCCTTATTGTGAGCTCATATCTAATTATCCTGGATACCTATGCAATTCACTTATAAATCCTATTGTTTACAAAAAATACATACACTTTACATACAATTTAGCATAAACTTTTGCTGAAAAAAATACACAAATACCCTTTGACAAAAAAACACGATTTCCTATTACGTAAACTTTCTTGAATCACAGTAATTTAATAAGCACTTTTACTGATTCGTGGATTCTCTATTCTCAATCTGGAAATAGTTTATCTTTCTCATAATTACGTTAAAGAGAATACAGTTAAAATAAATTATTTTCTTTACTCTTTAAATGTTACTGACATACTACTCTTATTCACACTTTCAGAATTCCTTTTATAAAACAAATACTCTACAACAATTTCCAAACTATCTGCGTTCAACTTACGACATTATTAATGATTGGAATTATAAGCAAATTTCCTAGCATACTGTTCAATTTCGCTTTCAAAAGAATTAAATGTTCTATGTACTTATCTGTCTTTCAAACTAGGTTACTGATTGCAGTTTTCACGATGTAGAAAAAAGTTCGTTTGACTTACAATCTGTCTGTTTCGAGTACCGTTTTACGCGGTGGGCGACTTCTGAAAATCAAACACACGAAGCGTTGCTGGCCTCGTGGCGATCCTCTTGCGCGCAGGTCCCCTTCTCTCGTTCCAGAGTCTGCGTGTCCGAACTTGTATTCTTCACGTTTCCATTTACTCGTTCAGAATAATAATTATGTTGAATGGAATTTGACTCGTAATGTGAGATATACGAAATCAAAATCAACCCAGAATTAAAATTATAAACCAGAAAAAACCAAAACCAAAAAAAAAGCTGCATTAAGCTTTTCGTCTTTTTGTCCACTCGTTTCTTCTACCAGTTCTTGCGCACACTATTACACAGCACGATATTCACACAGGTAACCTCACTGAGAAAAATGGCAGCTTTTCGGGTTTCCGCAGCTTAAGTCGACCTATCAGAGAACTAATTTCTTATTGGTCTATTCAGTTTGCGTCACGAGTGCGTTCAGAAATGTTTCTATTCCTTAGTAGCGTGACCTGTTTTCCTCTTAAAGAAAGTAATGCCTTCGGTACGTTCCTTTTCTTTGGAGTAGTACCAACTTGATGAGGTTGTAATCTGACTTTAGCGGTTACAACCTTTCACTCACTTAATATTATATTCATAATAACGTTTTAAATGCACATTTTATTAAAGAATCAGTACAACAAATCTTCTGAATTTTCTCTCGTTATATTTTTTGTCATTTTGAGAAAGCATGTATTAAGTGTTTTATTAATTTTCGAGCAAACGTTTTGGAAAACACTTCCATGAAAACAAGGTTCTACCTCTAAAAAATTAACATCAGATGGATAGAGGAGACGTTACTTTCGTTCCTGTTTATATACTGTTAGAGGAACTATTTTGAATGCCCTAATAAATTTGAATGTAGGTTAATTAAATTAGGAAGAACAAGGAGGTTATTAAATTAGTTTGCTTTGTTGTGCAGCATTCCTGCATTATTGGGTTCCATGTACCATTTGTTAACTCCAAAATCTTTAAGCATGTAGAAGTATTCAATGTTTTGATACAGAAATTTTAGAGATTTCTCAACAATGCACTAGAATCGACCACTTTTACAAGTTAATTAACTCGGTACAGAAAGCTGCGCTTCTAGAATTTCAAATTATACTACATTACGTTTCCAAAATTATTAAAAGAAAATTCAAGATACTTTAAATGTATTTTAGTCGAACAACAGCATTTATGTCAATTAACTGTATAAAATTTAAACGATTCCACACAATATTCAGTAGTGGTATTGCTGTTACAGTTATCAACACGATTTAAATCTGAATTCCGTGATAAAGGTACATTGATATACAATTTTACGGACTGCAATTTTCAATTTCTTTTCGAGTGATTGAAGACACTCGAATATAAAAATCAAACTCAGTTTCTTAGCAAAAAGTGTGATAAATTGATTAAGTTGCCTAAAAAATAAAATGATCAATCATAAAACTAGTTTCTTCAATAGTATTACGCTATGATATACTGCAACGCAGTTGCTTCACGACCCTTCATCTTTTAAAGCTGGCTAATAACTTAATTCATGAGCTACCGGTAATCTGAGTGGAGAAAGCAAGTTGAACGTGTAGGCTACATCTTTTCACCTGTCAATAATGCCCTGCTAACGCCAACAGCTTTTGATAGATGAAGATGAGATTCGATATTGGAAAGAGCGATTAAAGTTCAGCAATATCAAATTTTCGCTAAAAGAAGGAGTGATAAAGTCCTAAATACTTCTTATTAATTTCTGAAACCACCATTAAGATTAATTGTTTTGCAAGGTGAGATATCTTTGTAAAATTTACACTGCATAATTTACCAAAAATCCAAACGAAAAATTCGGAAGCAACAGTCATCACATATATGAGTATTAGTATAATTTAAGACAATGATTTTTAGTATGGATTAGTGAAAAATTTAATTATTTAATTGTGTAAGCTGAAATTGAAAAAAAAATCAGTAAATTGCGCCTAGAATTCTATTATGTTCTAGACACAAACCACTGAAGTAAATTTTTTGTTGAAATTTGGGGAACCTGGCATAAAATCGGAGCAAAATGCAAGTAAAACAAACCATGCAGCATTTTCTGAGCGGAAATTATCATTTTGTTAATTATCAATATTTTTTAACGTTATTATTTGAAATTAAATTAACACACATCATCACCTCGCTTTTAAGAGGCATATATTCCACGTTTGGAAAGGATGTCTGACGATGAATATAACTAATGAATCTCTGAAAACTACCCATTGATTTTGTAATAATTTTAGGCTTGGTCTCAATCAGATAACAATAGAGTCTAATAATTCAAGTGATCTCAAACGAGGTCATTGTGACGTCACGGGTTAAATAAGTTGTATTCATTCACCTATTGTTACCCGCGACGAAGCACTCGCGGGGAAGTAATTATCGATTTTTCAGCCAATTGCTCTCCCCTGCATCCTCGCTTTTCATTTCTGAAGCTTTTTTCCTTGCAGAACGTTACCGAATAAATTCAGTTATTTCAGCGCAGCAATAAATGAGATATTGTGTTTGGGTGACATTATGTGTCTTCTGTAGATTTTGTTTCGTTCCCAAATTTCGTTATGATTAGTGCTCTTGTTCTGCGTTTACATTGCCGTGAGAAAATATTTTTCAGCTCTGCCGGTGCACGCGTAGTCAAAATGGAACGTGACAGGCAAAGGAGCGTTGACGCCAGAGCTCAATATAACTACATTTACGCACGAAAGCACGACAAACGTGTTTTATCTTTCGGTTGCCAGTCAACTCGATTAGATAAATGTACTCATAAGTATTGTTTTAGTAGGTGCAACATTTCAAAATTGTAAAAGAAAATAATAAAATGGAAGATTGCAACTGGCTGGAAATGGGCAGCAAATGGAAACACTCGTGTCATTTGACGACCTAATGAAAGCTGTTTTGCCAATTGTGAATGGTTTTGAGAATTGCAAAGTTTTAAATACAGAACTCTGTGTCAACGATATCACAGTCTTATCAAGCCACTAAGATTTTCCTTGGACGTTTCTAGTGTTCATTGAAAAAGTATTTTTACAGTTACACAAATAAAATCATTCTGCACTAAAAGAAAAACGATGATACAATATAAAAAGAAATATTGCTCCCGTTGCTCTTACAAAGCATAAGACAGCCATATCGAGGTGATAACAGATATTATCACAATTTAAGCTTTATGTGTTATTTCGTCGAGTGAATCAACTTGGTTATCATAAAAACTGATGTTGAAGGAGGGGGTATAAAATATTCAGTCTAGTCTTTAAAACAATCGATTTTTCAAACACTATTCAAACTCAGAACCCCAATTTTAACGTGATTCAAGGCAACCTGCTGCACAATTTATGAAAAGGTCACAGACGAAATTTAAGGTTTTTCCATACCTACCTTCCAGCTCAATTTTCACAAAAAATATGGTGCTTGTCCACTGCGCTTGGTAATTGCCATCATATAAAAAGTAAATTATTATGCAAGGTGTGGTGCAGGCCGAATACATTTTATCTTAAATTAAAAAGTATTTCCCATTGGAGTAGAACGTGAGATAGGCCACCCCTTCCATTCACACTCTGACAAATTAATATCCCTCACACAGATGAAGGAGAGCAAATAAAGCGAGAACTAACCGTTCAGAGACATGGAAATGAGAAAGTAGGATTTGAAAAACGATATACTTTTAATACAAGTGCCGAGTGTTTTCAGATTCTATATCATTTTGTTGTAGTGATACCGTTCATTTTCTTTAGATGCTAGTCATAACATGATGTTCACGATCACGTATCGCGATCATTGGCCATATTAAATTTAGTGACTCCTCAAGGTCGAAGCTGAAAGAAGAGAGAAACACTGTCATCCAATCGGGAACTTCGATAAAACTTAAAATTTTGATATGGTTGCACCTCTTTGGATGATAGTGTCTCCTTCCAGCTTCCGACCACAGCTTCCGACTGTGGAATACGAGTACGTTATTTTCAGCCATGCTGCATCTACATGTGTAAAATTCCTTGCTTTCGGAAGAATCTGAACCTACAACCCTACAGTTGTTGCCACGGTAGCCCTCTGTCCAATTTAGATGAACACTCAACCATAACTCCTTCAAACACTCAACCACACAGAACAGTTTTCGTTGACTAAACATTAATTTTTCCATGTTAGAGGACTGACAATGCACTAAAGAAAGAACTAATATTTTCAAAACACAAAAACAAGTGAATTGATTCTTGCACATCTTCTGTACGTGGAGATCTGCTTCTCATAGTTCTCCTTTAAGAATGAAACGACCCAGCGCGACGTTGAAAGACCACAAATTGAAGGAATCCGAAGCACAAACACACAACTGGCGCCAATTTGGAGGCCCTGAAACACACGTGTGAACGAAGTGATGAAATTCAAGTTTAATTTCTTGCACCTCCAACTGGACCTTTACTCAAAGAAGCCCCAAGCGGACAAACATGTAGTAACTCCTGTGACAGGTTACGCCCGTGATAAAAAATCACTGGAAAATATGTACCGCGAGATCCGTTGAGAGAAAAACGAACAACGCCTCTTCATTTGTGGTCACTGAGGAACAATTCAGTATTTTTAAACTCGAAAATGTTTTATAGTTATCTGAAATTAACTGTTGTATCTAGCGTGAAAACGCTGTGTACGCACAATTATTTTTTAAGTTTTTCTTTGTGCAATGCAGTTTAATCTCGACGATTGCGAATACCAGTGTTTGAAGGCAAAAGATAGAACCCTCTCTCCTTCAGTAACAACCATGCAACTTTTCTTGGCTGATGGTATGGAAAAATAAAAATGGAAGAGGGTTATTAGCTGCAAAATCGTCCTCTAGAGTTTGTAGCAATCCCAACCTCTGAAAAATCAAATTCAAACCTACATTTCAATGCAATCCATGACTGGGAAATTTCACCTGGGAAGTATACTGACTTCGCTTGCCTGAAAGGACACATCTTGTTTTATTATAACGAAATCCTTCTCATCATCTTTGTAGGTCTTTTTTGCTCGGTTTTGATGGTCATTTTGTCATCTTTGTAGGTTATCTTTTTAACTACCAAAACCAATATTTTTAAAGATTTAAAATACTAGAAATATATATATTTCACTCTAAGATCCGTGAAAAGTTGGTGAAAATATGAAAAAAAAGTTACATACCGTTCGATAAATTGATCTCCATAAATGTTACGGTTTTATGAGGAGTTTCTGTAGAATTTAAAGGAGTATTAGCTCTTTTAATCTATTTTCCCTACCGTCGAAATTCTTACTCCAGTAAGCAGATGCCCGATCCAAAGTATTGAATAGAGATCACATCAAAATCGTGTTTCCTTACCCAACTCGCATGCCTTCGCCACTTTCTCAATAATTACGCTTCAAATTCAGAAAGGGCTATACACGCGCAAGCTGAAGCAGCGCGAGGCGTGGAACAGTGGCTTCATACGAATCTATATGTTTGACGAATTTGTTTTATTAAACAATTGTTTTCTATTATACTTTTGTTAAATCATTCAGATAATTGTTTCATATAGCAATAATTTGAAATAAAGTAACAAGTATCCATGAATTAACAATTCTCATTTATGGGCGGAGAGCTCTTTTAATAGACAAAAACTTTGTTAAACCTCCTAACCTGAACGTAGCAAGTTATGCAATTATTGCACTTTTAAGTAGACAGGATTACAAAACCAAGATATTTTCAATTCAACATGTTTAATCCTATTGTCAACTGACGATTTTAAACCTGACAGACATTTTATGTTTTAACATAAATGACATTTTAATGTAAATTTATTTGCTTTAGTAGAGAAAATTGGATTGAATATAGCTACATTTGTCAACTACAACTGTCAACTAACTTCTCCTAAACACCGTCTTGGGGGCAAGTATCCTAGGATGTGCCATCCCTCCAGAACAATTTTTAACCCTTACTTTTAAATCTCTCGTCAGTGTCTGTGGACGCGCTGTTAGCGAGTTCGAGAAGGCACGTTCCATTACCCGCAACCTTGACATACCCACACTAGCGATTACTCGACGAAAGGCAGGACAATCGAATCCAAAGCAATGAAAAGAGGAAATCACAGTTAAATCATAACACGTAAGCTGTTAAGTGACCTCTCAGCACATCGTTTGATGGGCCAGCCACTGCCCCATTACACGACGGACACCTGTCGGGCCCAGTCGCTCCGCGCCGCTCCGACACAAAAGCGGCCGATGTCAGAATTCCACCCGCGGCGCGCGCCCGCGTAGGCGCGTTTTTGTACCGGCGCACCTTCAACAACGAGGCCCCTCGGCCGCTGATGAAAAGAGACAAATCGGAGGCACCGCAGCGCCCGGAGTGCTGCGAATGCGGCAGCCGGCGCTTGCTCGCTCGCTGTAGCGGCCGGCCCTCGAGGAGGAGAAGAGCGAAGGGAATCAGGAAATGGGGCTGGGCGAAAGAGGGGAGACAGGCAGTGAGCGAGGAGACGAAGCCGGAAAGACGAGTAAGGCAAGGGCGAAGCACGCGGAGGAAAAACATTGAAGTAAGGTGAACGAAGAAACAATAACGAAGGGTGACGGAACAAAACAAAAAGAGTCGAAGGGTAAAGAGAGAAGATCGAAGAGGGAAGATCGAAGGGGAAGTTTGAGGAGGGCAGATCGAAGAGAGAAAGTTGAAGAGAGAAGTTCCAGTAAAGAAAATCGAAAATGGAAAGTCGAAGAGGGAAAATCGAATTAGAAAGGTGGAAGAGGAAATGTGAAAGAAAAAAGTCGAGGATCGAAGAGAGAAAGTTGAAGAAAGAAAATCAAAAAAATAAAATGGAAGAGGGAAAAGAGAAAAGATCAAAGACGAAAGGTGGAGAGGAAAGGTAGAAGAGGAAAGGTTGAAGAGGAATTGGCGAAGGGGGAAGGTCGAGGAGGGAAGGTCAAAGAGAGAAGGTTGAAAAGGGAAGTTCGAAAAAAAATCCCAGAGGAAACGTGGAAAAGAGAAAATCATAGAAAAAGGTCTAAGAAGGTGTAGCGAAGTAAACAGCTTATGATAAAGGCAAGAAGAAGAATCGAAAATCGCAAACCCAAGGACAAACGGAGATGGGGGATGGGCGATGGGCGATAGGCGATGCACGACGGCCAAAGGCGAAGAGTGATTAGTGATAGTCTGGCGGGCGGGCTGCCGCGCAACGTATCGCGCCATCCGCTAGATTCGCTGGCCAGGCGATTGCGGGGGGCGGAGGGTGGGCGGGGGTGGCGGGATGGGCAGGACAGGGTCAGAGGCGGCGCAGCACAATGATACCATCAACGCCGGAGGCAGCGGGGCGGCGGTCTCCCCAGCGCATCAATCTGCCGTCAGAGGCAGCGCGTCAGGGGCCCCGGCGCCCGTGTCGCCGGGGGCGGCGGCGGCCGCCCGCGCCGCTCGCGCCGCGCCGCGCGGATGGCGGAGCCGCGATGCAGCGTTCGAGGGTCATCGCGGACGAAGCGCTGGGTCGCCGCGGTGGCGGGACTGGCACAAACAAGGATGCATATTGACGATATGGCCACTGTAGACGTGACGGCCTGCGTGCCATGAGTGTTAAGCATGGCGGTTTGTCGTGTCTGTGGGAATAGTTGTAACTGGATGGTTATATTGTGGGATAAATGTTGTTTACCATAAGATGACAGTTGATATGACAGAAAATATGGAAAATTGCGTATTCACAGGCTCAAAATCGCTTAATAATGAGGGCTGAGTACTGACGAAAGTGAGGAAAAAATCGCCCGTTACCTATAGGGTACGAAGTTTGATTGATATACAAGGAAGTCCGAAGTCTTCGAGATTTACCAACTTCTACGGAGGTTCTGCTGCTGCTAATAATAACTACAGTAACAGCAACTCATTACAATAAGAACAATAACAACGGGGAAACATTGTGAGTATACCTTCGATTTATGACAAGATCACGATAAAATGCTGGATACTCATCATATAGCCGTTGCAGAACCTGTCGGAATACGATTCAAGAAAAGTATGAATAACAAACAATATATTTAAATTTTCTTTAAGTAGTAAACATTTGCCAGTGACATAGCTAGGTTTAAAGATAGGGGAATGCGCGCAATTAAAAGAGTCCCATTAAGATAATTTTATTTTCATATAAAGGATACCCCCGGGTAAGGATTATAAAGTTTTTCAAATATGATAATAAGTGACTAAATTCCATAGGTCAAAAATTATTGGGTGCTACAACAATGTATTCCAGTATAATAAACACTAAAATAAATGTACAGAAATCTTGCGGTCATTTTCAATGTGTATTTAAAGTAATAAATCGCTTATAGGTGGGAAATGGGTAAAATGCTTTTTTAATTTTTTAACTATAGTCCAGCAATTAAAAATATAAAAAATTTCACAATTGGTGTTTTGAGAGGAAATTTTGAGATTTTTTCGAGTCTGTTCCAGAATTCTAAGACCCAACAAAAATATGCAATTTGTTTCAAAAATATTTTATTGCTTTTGAATTTGCCGTCGAGAAAATATACAAAATGTTTAGATAAAATAAACAATTTTCTTATTTTTCGATCAGATAAAATAATGTTAAGTAGAACGAAAAAAATTAAAATACCGTTTTTGGCTTTAGCGAGGGGGTGAGTGGAAAAAGTATAGGAAACCTTTGAAAAATCTTACTTTTATGTTCAAATGATAGTTTGACTACCCATATGTCATTTGGATTTAGGGAACGTTTTCTCATCTTACCCAGAAGTAACCTTTCATTTAGTGATAAAACCAATCCAGTTGAAATATTAGATTGGTAATTAATTACATACAGTAAGTATACAATAATTTAACTATAATTTAATATACTAAGGATGTAATGATTCAAAAAACGCTTTGTAAACTGCACTTAAGTCTACGTCTAGTTCTTATGCGAGTAAATGTATCGATTGTGATGTATCACAATCTACTTCAGATGAGGATTCATTTCAGTCGAAGGTAAAGCTAATGAAGTTAATTTAAAATCGATCATAGCGGAGCGCAAGTAAGATTTAAATTTTAGTCGAGTAAATAATCGTTATGCAGTCGCAATAATTAATCGAAATATTAAGTAAATTCGATATAATGTCGAAAAATGTATATAGATGCAACACATTGAGTGAATTTGAACCATGAAATTGAGAACACTGCTGACGGTTAATTTCTCGATACCTGAATTTTCACCATTGGCATTGCTTGCTATTTCTACACATGCTGTGTATCTTTAAATTATTTAAATAATTCTGATTCTTATGAATACATGTCAACCAAATGTCCCAATTCCCACACGTTATTTAAAACCATCAAAATTCTTCACGCCTAAAGTGCTAAAATATTCCATTTCTTTCAACCATTCCATAAGTTCTCAATCACTCAATCAAACTATCATTCACAATTCTCTGCATCAATCCAAGTACCTACTATTGCTGATAACGTTTGTGATGCTTTTGGTCTTGCTGATTTTCTAGAAGCCCATCTCGTATCACACTTTCTTCTATATTAGTACAAATTATTGCAGTGATTCTGTTCTTTTAATATTGATAAACGGGGCAAGCTACTAGAAGAAAACAGTACGAATTTCTAATGACCGAAAAAAATAATTTAGTTTAAAGATTAGAATTAATTGTATCCACGAGTACTAAATTCAAATTATGCATAGCAATGATTAAAAAATGTTTTGGGGGCAATTTTTCTAATTTTTGTGTTGAGACCTTATATTTCACCAAACGTAATATAGATCCTTCATAAGATTTACTGTAACGTTCAAATAGATATTTTCCATTAGAGTATTTATACATTATTGTTAATTAAAACATTACATTTTTTCAATTATATAAGGGGCTTCATTATGAAAATTTGATTAGGGAGAACGGCCGCGTTCCCTCACTAGCCACATAATCACACATACACTGGCCACATACACTGTTCCTCACGCCACATACATTTATCACCACTGCAGAATTATGATTGCATATTTCCCCGAGAACAAATTCTTTATCGTAAGAAAAACAGGAGAACACACTTTATTACCTGTTTACCATTTCCTGGACAAATTGAAATCATAATGGGAAAGAATGTAAGACTATTCTACTAGGTTAATGGTAGGAAATTTTGCAACAATTCTCAAAGTTGTCGATTGTGTAGAGTCATTTGTCCCCGTAATTAATAATTGCGGGACAAAAGTGATCATGATTGTGTAGAGTCATTGTTGAAGTGTTAACCGATCAATATAAGATGAGGTGTACAGAGGTGTGATGAGGTGACAGCAAGAAGGGGCACGGAAGAATCAGTGAGTGAATTGGAATTGTCGTTGCGGCAGTGGAATTCATTATACCTAGCTATGTGAACAAAAGATCGTGTGTTACTACTGTAGAAGAAGTTGAGAAAACGATGTTGCAGTAGCCAGATCACATGGACAGGACACAAGAGATGAATTCAGAGGCTCGTATCGTTGGAGAAGCTGTTTTTGGTCATGAGTTCGGCGCAGTGGTTGAAGGGCCGCTGTGCGAGGGGAGGGGAGGGGTGACGGCGGCGGGAGGGTTAGAGTGGAACACAGTCCTGTCGCATCATGAAAAGCGTCACCAGGGGCCGCCAGATCCAGATTAAAATAATTGTGGCATTGCTTACTGGCTAAACCAAACTGCGCCTGCGCCGGGGCCCGAGCACGCATACCACATACGGACTGTCACGGCATGGCGTGGCCGGCATACCCCGCCCGCGCCGCTTTTACACTCTCGTCCCTGCCCTTAGCTCCTCGTTCATTTCCTTACCCTCTTCGCCCCTGCCTTCACATCCTCGCACCTTTCCTTGAGAACTCTCCCTGCTCCAACCACATCACAGTTACCCTTACCTACTCGCCTCGTACCTGCTGTTACTGCATTAACCCCTTCCTTTACTACCTCACCCGTATCATTGCCAGCTTGCTCATGCTTTTACCTTCTCACCTATGCCCCTATTATCTTGTGTCTTTCCTTACAGCCTCACCCTGCTCTTACACCTTCTTTCCCCACATTCTTACCACCTCCCCCTTCCTTACCATTTCACTCTCTTCTTATTTCTGCGCATACCTTCTTACCCATACCCTTACCACCTAGCACTACATTAATTTCCATACCCCTGCCGTCATTATTCCACCCCTCTGCATACCACCCTTTCTGTATCTTTAACACATCGTCCCTAGCTTTTTCCATTTTGTCCCTACCATTTCCTCTCGCACTGCTATTACCACCACACCCCCTTTGATGGATTTACGAT
>JAHLJT010008446.1:205323119-205504551 GCA_031308135.1 Acheta domesticus
CGCGGGCGACGCGCTGCGTTTTGCATATTAGCGAGGACACCCCTCGGCGGGCGTGTTTGCCGGTGGTAGTGGCGTCGGCGGCGGTGGCGGCCGGTGCGGCGGGTGGCGGCCGGGTGCGGCGGTGGGGCCGGTGTGGCGTTGGCGGCGGTGGCGGCGGCCGGTGCGGCGGTCGCGGCGGTGGGCGACGGTCGTGGCAGTGGTGGCAGTGGCGGTTGCAGTGGTGGCTGTGCGGTGGCGGCGGTGGCAGCGGCGGCGGAGGTGGCGGGGGGTGGCGGGGGTGGCGGTGGCGACGGCGGCGGCAGCGGCGGCGGTAGTGGCGGCGGCGGCGGCGGCGGCGGCGGTGGGTGCGGCGGCAGCGGCGGTGGCGGCGGTGGCGGCGAGTGGCGGTGGTGGTGGCGGTGGCAGTGGCGGTGGCGGTGTTGACAGTAGCAGTGGCAGTGGCAGCAGTGTTGGCAGCGACGGTGTTGGCGACCGAGGCAGCGATGGTTTTGGAGGCGGCACCGGTCGGCGATGGTGACGACAGTGGCTTGCCACGGCGGGAGGCCGGGCGTAGTTCGATGCAGGGTGCACTGCGTGCGTTTAAGGGAGGCCTACTACCTCGCTGTGCCGTGTCGCGCCGGTCCGCACTGCTGGCGGGGCCACGCCATTAGGCGACGCGGCGCTGATCCTCGTCCAATTGTGACTGATGTAGAATTTGGACAAAATGTGACTTGGCCGTTTCGCGAGACTGGTGTTGACGAGACATATGTCGGCGGAAGAAAGACCCATATTGACTGCGACGTGACGAAGGGCGATTATTAGATGTCTATCTGTACGGCAACTGCACCGTCAGTCAAGGATAGCAACGAGATCACCACAATCTAAATCAGTGGTGTCAAGGTCTTCTACTGGTGGTAGTGGCATGCGTCGTGGCACCGTAGAATGCCACGAGCTTCGCTGCGCAAGTAGAGTCGGGAAAGGAAACTATTAAATAACCCCCGCCGTTTTACAATAGCGATGGCGTTGTCTTGTTGGGGGGATAATGAACTTGCGTGGAGGGGCGATTTCGTTGTGGCACTCGGTGCCTACGGACTCCCGCTCGTGGTATGACCTTGACGACACTGATCAAATGTTCACGATGGGGTTTAATAATGAAGATGTGATAGGAGTGACAAGTAAAGGAGAAAACCCATGAAGTTGCCCGTTTTCTTCGCAATAAATTCCGTATAAGACAAAGTACTTTATAATGCTGCCTTTCAACGGAATTCGAACAGATCTGCCCATCTACGAAAACGCATTATACTCGTTCGCATACAACTTGCGTTAGCAGAAGAGGCAACGCCTAGCTATTCCACTATCCCTCTCTACGTGCGAGATTTACGCACTGCCGAGCAAATGTCAGAGAAAATTATAGCTCTACTCTAGAAGAGGGAAGGACCTAGCGTATCAGGGTCGAAAGCAATTTTTAAAACAGAGGTTTGGACAAATGAGGTAAGGTATATATTCAAAACAGTAATTAAACATTGCGTACTAAATAACATAATAACTAATATAGTGTACAATCACGCTCTTTGTTTCACGTATGCAAGCACTTGCAAGCACCTCAATGTCCTTTCAAGTAGATATCAAATAAGTGGGAACGGCAGGGGAATAGAGGTTGCAATGAGCTTTGAAATGCTAACTGTATTCAACTACTCAAAGTATGATATGATTTTGCTGAACTATCTTGTTTAAATATCTACTAAAATGTACAACCCACAAGCTAAAGTTTAGAATACGTTTAAATGTATTATTGTAATTAAGAAGCAAAACCTTCACCAAGTATTGATAGTTTAGTATCTATTACTTCCAAGTCAGAATTCGAACCAACGAATAGTTGCTTGAACTGTTTCGTTACAGGCATTATTATTGTGACACGATATTTAGAACTGGGCAGACAGTGGCTTGATCTTTCGTGGACAAGAAAGTACGCGTATTATAGAGACGGGAAAACGAATAATTTTTCCGTTATATGTTTCGTGTATCTTAAAGGTCATGTTGATCACAGGTTGCAACTGCACAGTCTACTTATTTTTTTCCATCGGCAGCATTTTTAGACTAGTACCCTCGGGCTCCTTCAACCTGATACAATATTTTCTATGTGGTATATATTAATGGCAGTTAAATTATTTTTGTTTAAATAAAAAGGTTAGTTTATACTTATGCACGATAGTTTACCCAATCAGCATTGTTGGCTCATCAGAAATATTGATGTTTGATGATATTCAGCATATTTGAAGACTGGATGAATTGATTCTTTTACTGAAGGAGTATTTGAAAGGAATAAGGAAATTAGGGCTACACCTACACTTCATACATTCTCGTAACAAAGTGCCTCAACAGGGAAGTCATGAGACGATGACAGACAAGACAGTAGAAGTTTTGCTCTAAATGTGGCGGATAGGCACTAATATATCTACTTTTTACCCATGGTGTTCTACAACAGTACCAAATCAATTATTTTTGGTCACGATTTCTCCGTGCATTTCCCTTGATATTTTCTAAAGAATTAGGGATAAAATATCCACAACCACAAAAGCAGAAAAATGAAATGAATGACGGGCTAGACAAATTGACGTAATTTAAAACTAGTGGTGCTGCAACATCACATTCTTTCTCGCGCTCTTTGTGACTTTAGTATTTTCGGAATTTCAAGTGAGTTGAACGAAATTAATCCCGCGTCCGTTTTATAATCGTACATTGTTCTATTTAAGATTTTAAAAATCGGAGCCGTTCGCTCAAGTGGTTTGTTCAGGGCATGCATAGCCTGACGAAAGTAAGAAGATGTTCAAGTGTTCAGATAAATATGTGAATGCAACACAGAAAACAAAATACTCTCGTCTGACCGCATCAGTTACTGATCACCTTAATGTATCATTACGTGATTTGTATACAACGAATTAAAATTAAATGAACAGCAGTAAGATTGTCTACAAATACTCTATGACTCACGTGGTAAAAGTTGATTTTAGGATGTTCGAAGGATTGCAGGTCTTTGCCTGTTGGTCTCGTGGTGGCAACCTTCCCTACTCACAAAATAAAATGACACTTCTACTACTTGGATCATACATATTTTGAATTTCTTTCATGGCAAAACCATATGCTAAATTTTAGTGGACAATATTTGAAATAGTCTTTTTAAGTCCATTACAATACGCTAAAATTTAGCATTTGTTTCCATTAAAAAAACAAAGTTTATGTATGGTTATTAGTCAAATTCTTTATCTTTGATAGGTTAATTATTATATTTTGAATCGAGTTAATTTCTTTCAATCTTAGAATTGGGAGCAACATGAAGATGCTACGGTTCCGAAATTATCATAGGATGACGCAGGTGTTCTCTATCTGAAAGCAGGAAGTTTTGAAAATGAAATTCATGACCAGTGTAGAGTCGTGTTTGGATATCGAACTCAATCGATTATAGGTTTATTCGTACAGTAAAGTTTAAATTTTACTTTACATATTGTGCACATTTTAAAAATTATTAAAGTGAAAATGCTTTAAAAATTACCGAAGTAAACTGAAAAAGGTTAAAGGACACGTTCAAAAAATTCTCAATAAATTAATTCGAGTATTCAGCAATAACAGCGGTTTAATTGACTTGCAGAGAATGAAATATCTTGGACGGAAAGACACGAACTCTGTAAAATGCTATTAATTAGGAGAACAAACCTGTTTTAATGCACCTGCTATCGATCTACATCCTGGATGTAGATTTCTTACGTATCGTTTCAACATACATTACGTTATTAACAGTAAAAATTTGCGTTTCTTCACGCAAAAATACACAGAAAACATGTCATATTTAGGCTATCAAAACAATCTTTGTAATTTCTGATTTAAAACTTTTAATATCAAAATTCTATCTCAATTATTAATTTTAACTACCGAGAAATTACAATTGGACGTTTTCTGAAGTTTTCTATTCAAACTAGCCTCTCATTTGGCACTGGCTCTATTTTAAAAATTTCATGCATATTTTTAAGAATTTAAAAGAAACATTTTTAAACAATTTTAATTTTTAATAGCTGAATCATATTTCGACACTTTTGAGAGTTTTAGTATACGTTAGCAACACAGTTTACGTTAGTATAATAATACTGTTCCAAAACGTGGACATAATTCATCAGTAATGTTTCTACAAAGTCGAGTAAGTGAATCAGTCATTTTTAGAATGCGCGTTTTCCGAGGTTTTATGCAAGGCTTTCCTATCTGCAAATTCCAGGTATTTTAAAAAAAGCAATGGTAAGTCGCGGATTATTGAATGAATGGCATATTATTAAATGTTTTACGCGCTACCAAGTTTTGAATTTTAAATGTAAGAATTCACATTTTAATCTACTTATTAGAAATCACATAGAATATTGAGCCACTCTTAATTAACATACTCTTCATGATGACAATGAAAACAATGTGAATACAGAATGTCGTTACA
Organism: Acheta domesticus; assembly: GCA_031308135.1. Taxonomy (NCBI): domain Eukaryota; kingdom Metazoa; phylum Arthropoda; class Insecta; order Orthoptera; family Gryllidae; genus Acheta; species Acheta domesticus. The sequence goes on from JAHLJT010008446.1 coordinate 205,327,573, forward strand.
GGCCGCGCACTATTTGAGATAGACAGAATAACACACATAATACGGAGCTGAGGCGTGCTCAGTGCTATATATTTTGGTGATGCTGAACAGATAAAAGGTCACAGATACTGCCCTTACAAATGCGTATGAAAATACAATAATACGAATATTATGAACGTAAAGTTATTACTGTTTAGAAATACGGACGCGGACACTGAACTGCCAGCGTATGAAAAACGGGATCCAGCACACAATCGCAATTTGTGAGATATTTCCAGGATGATGTAGAGGCCTCTTCCCCGTGTACGTTCGATGATATAATGCATTGGGAACGAAAGAGATTCGTCCCCCGACCCGCAACCGAATATGAGCTCAGCAAAGCGAAAGACGAGGACTCCCAACGTCCTGGTTTTCCGCATATCCGTCGCATGGAGGGGCTCGTGATCCTCACAGGGCCGGAGGAAGGTCGAGGTGGGGAGATGCTCTATCCGGGAGGGGCGGGCGGGGAGGGAGGGGAGGGCGGGGGAGGGAGAGAGCCCCCCTCGATCCGCTGCGCCGTGCAGCGCCGGGGCCGAGGCTTCGGTCGTGCGGCTGAGGTAAGAAGGCCCGATATCCAATACGGGGCTGATGAAGTCTTTATGGTTTGGATCGGAACCAATTTCTTCCCCACTCACGACTAAAACCGAGGGCACAACGAGAATAAGCTAGATATTATCTCTGCGGTACTCGGTAACACTCGAAGGGAGCCGTGTCGCTGGATGGGCCCCGTCGGCCAAAGGACCCGGAGCCAAATTTCGGAGAGGGAGGAAGGCAGGCCGTTTAGGGGGATGACGGGCGTAGTCGTATCCTTCAGGGCCTTCGCAACCTGGCGGAAACCAGAGGCAGTAGATAACACTACCGGATAAAGCAGTATTTGCGGACTTTTTCCGAGTCACGAAATATTAGCTCACTTCTGCAACAATCGCTTAAACGGATACAATGTTGTTCATTTAGTTATTTTTGTGATACTCTAATTACACCGTACTTTACGCTAACCGCATTTGCCCTAAACATTAGGAGTTTAATCCTTATTTAAAATTTTTATTCACGTGAATCATGTGTACAAATATTAAAAATTAAAGCATCAAGGAAGGTTGTCTTCGGTAGGTTCAAGGAGTAGCATACATAGATACACGAACTGAAGAAACATTAAAAGAAAAGAATATGAAGGAATACCTTGGCGATAGCGATAGGAAAACAAACTTTAGTAGATAGATTCCCGTTTATACACAAATTTAGAAAAGGAATGAAGGCATAGGGCATACGGCGGTAGTATCTTCGTCCTCTTTGATAACACGTTTGTTTAACACATAAGCATTGTTTTTTCCCGCGTCTTATCTTACAGAAAACGCCATATACTATATTACATGACAAGTTTTAATGTATCAAACTGAGTATTGCATCGAGAAAAAACAATAAAATGAAAGTATTTGTTTTCTATTTTACAAATACGAGTAATATCAATTATTGGTAGTGAATAAGCAACGATCTTATAAAACTAACTACAGGACAATACTGTCACGCTTGCTCACCAATGAGATTTAATTTGAATTGATTTGGAAAATTTGGTCACATGCATCAAACAGGGGGAAAAAGAAGCCGCAAAATGAGTATTGTTTTATTATGTAGCATAATTTTACCGTGGCTCATAAACTAGCATTATATAATTTTGCTCTTGACGAATGATCCCTCTAATACGTTCTTGGAGATATGTCATTGTAACACTTTTCTGATAATTTCTTATCACTTTTAGTTCAACCAATTTAAATAGTGACGTGAACAATCGGAATTCAATCACTGCATTTCATCGCAAAACAAACAGAAGGCAAATATATCAACACAAAGTAAAATATTTGGAGGAAGTAATTAGATTATTACGTTCTTCAGGAATCGCATTTTTCCCTCGAAGGGGCAAATTAATTCCATGCTTGATAATGAAAACAGAAAACATAATGGTATATTTTAATTTAAATATTAGCATTTCTGTGGAGCTTCATGTGGAGTTTTCTGTTTCTGTTTCTGTTTTCTGTGGACTACATGTTTTCCCCCATAAATGACATAAATATACGCTAAAATTGCAGGTAATAATGTAATGAAGGGAAAATCTAAAATGACTATATGAATCTAATATTTAAAAGTTCTCAGTAATGTAGAACTAAACACTTTCTATATATTGTTTTTACGGATTTAATACCAAGTAATTTGCAAAAAGCCAAATGAAAACCCGTTACGATAAGTGAGATCAGGTGTTTAATAGTGATGGGTTAATTAATTGTAAAGAAATTTCACTACCTGGTTTGCTAAAGAAAATAATAATAATGGAGCAATAGTGAGATGAGAGTAAAAGAGGAAACAGTACGAATCTCGACAACCTTACCAAGTATGCGTTTGGACTAAAACCAATTTTGCACGAAAATATCAGGATTTAGACTAAATAATGCAAAGGTAAAGAGAGCAGGTTGCTTTACAATCATTCTAAAGAGACAGGAAATTAAATAATTGCGATGACACAGTGATGCCGTCACAAGAATCACCAAACAAAGATAGAATGATCAACAATAAATAAAGAGATACATTTTGATTTTTTGGTTTAGTTGTAAGGAAAGCGAAGTATCTTAGATTCTCACAAATACTTACCAAATCATTGTAATACGTAGGATAATAATCACATATAAAAAACGTTTAGTGAAAAAATGTCCCAGTTCCCAATCTGAACTCCACTTCTAACTTATCAAATGCTCATTTATGCCACACAGGGCCATGTTTTGCCTCCTGAAACCACTGACCCCACAACCATCCTCCTACATCTGAAGCTGAAATCTCCCTGGCCCCACCAAATCCTTCTCACTCGTTCGTACAGCTGGAGTCACCAACTCTCTTGGAACTCATTTCTGCGACCCCATCTCATTTGACTGCTACTCCCATGATTCTCCAATTCACCCTCAGAGTACTCTTCCGCTACTCACATGGTAGAACTTTTATCAGACAAATTCAGACGTGCGCAAAAATAATATTAATAATAAATAAATAAATAAAAATATTATTTATTTAATAGGTTTTCGAGGCTCTTCAAATGCCATGGTCATTTGACACATAAATATTCATTATATGGTAATAATACGTTATTAATAATGATGATGGATGATGAATTGATCGACTTTTTGGGAAAGCCAACTTCCTTGGTCAATAGTTCCGTTAGTGTAGTGTATGTTTTGTCCTGAGAGGCGACAGTGATTACTTCCTCGCTGGATGGTGAGGATGCGGCACAGTTTCACATGGTGGCTTGCGGGGGGAATACTTCTCTAGGTACCTCTCCAAGCAGAGCATCGCATGTAGTGCATGTTAGTATAAGATGTGAGCGTACCTACAAGGGGAAAGGACTCGCCGAGGAAGAAGAAGAAAATAATCGCGCGCGATCCGTGTCCTGTTTATTAGGGCACTGCTCCGGCATTCGCCTGGAAGTGTTCAGAGAACTCACGAAAAATTACATTCCTGAGCAGCTGTCTGCTAGTATTCCCCTCCAAAAAAACGATGATGGAAAAATTATGGAATGAGACGCAGACTAAATAGAAGAAATTCCAGATAATCTGCCGAAAACCTTTCTACCCATCAAAAAATCGCATAAGTAGGCAAGGGACCAAACCAAGGCACCTGAAAGACGTGTGCAGGTATTTACGCCCTGAGCCCCATATCTGTTTGATTTTCTGTCTATTGATTGATTGGTGTTTCCAGACACGTCCACTACTAAGGCAATTAGTCCGTTAGTGTAGTGCATGATTCATCGTGAGAAGTATCCGTGTGCACGCCCCTGTGGATGATGAGATCCGGTGTCGACCTACACGTCGACTTGCAGCCAATTTCCCCTCCAGGTATCTCCTGCTCGGAGGGCATCGCCTCACACGCGACACAAAACTCTAATCTTTCGACTGGCAATCCGAGATGTACCGTAGAGTAGTGCCTATAAGTAAGGAGTTAGGATAGATCAAGGAAGAGGAAGGACAGATCGCGCGAGTTATGGTACTGTGTCTCGTTTGTTATGGTACTGCTTCCTTATTTGCCTGGTATTTATCCGAGAAACGACGGAAAACTGCGGATCAGAGCAGCCGGTCGCTAGAATTCTCCTCCACACAGCTGCTGATTTTGACCTAGCTGTGAAGCTAGTGTGGAAAACGCGCCATGTCGGGACTCAAACCTCAGACCCTCCTCATCAGAATTACGGCAGAAAAACCTGCAATGCTGGCTCTGAGCTAAACTCGTCCCGACATTCTGTCTATTTCATCCGCCCCTTTTTTCACCCACCCATAGTTCAACTCATCGAGATATCCACCCACACGACTCACACGCGTTTCCAGCTCACCCTTCCCGCACCCCCCGCCTCGACTCACGCCGTCCCGTCCCCCGCGCCGCACGCTCCGCCGCGCCCCGCCCTCTAGCGCCCGACGCGCCGGCAGGCACCCGCAAGCGCTGTAGCACTCTAAGTAATAGCTCGGGAGTACGTGTCTTGTTCACAAAGTGGCTGCGGGTACTTGGTGCGCGCCGCGCCGGACATAAAATGTCACTCGGGCCGCGGAGGTGCGCACATGGCAGCACGCTATGCGCGCGGCAGCTGACACACCCTCAAATTTGCAACGTGTGCTCGGAGTTTCAATAGCCACTCTTCGGGCGAGTCCGCTCACCCGGTCTCTGACTGGCAAAGGCGGCTCAGGGCAGCAACTCATGTCATTGCAGTGCCTCGAACCGTGAGGTCCTAGGGCTCGAGTCCCGACCGTGGCAGGATTTTGTGAAACTGGCTTAGCAGCTAGGTCGAATTCACACGCTGTCTGCTGGAGAATTCTCGCGACCAGCTGCTCTGATCGGTAGTTTTCCGTGCTTTCTCCGATCCAACCAGGAGAATGCCGGCGCAGTACTCTTAACAAACGGGCCACAGACAGCGCGCTTTCCTCTTTCTTTCCTCACTCCTCACATACAGTTTCACTCACATGCACTACACTACCACACTTGTCGGGGAACCAGTCGGAAGCTTAGAGCTTGTCCCGACTTCGGCGGTAGTACGCTGGTGGGAGATACCTGGCTAGGGAAAAATCCTCTCGATCCGACGTAGGTCGACGTCATTGCCGGACAGCGGGGGAAGATCCCTGCCATCTCTCGCAGCAAAAAACATCCACACTTGAAGGACTAATGATGTTAACAGTTTGACTCGCCCGAAATCACTAATGAATCAATAGCCACTGTTTCAGGCGTGCCTGCTCGCCCGGTCGCTGACCCGCCGGCAAACGCTCGCCCGCGAGACGACGTTCCTACTCGCGGTACCAGCCCGCTGGAGAGCTCTCTCTATAGACTCAGCGTGGGGGCAGGCCGCGTACGCCCCCCACCCCACCCAACCCACCCACCCCGCTCACGCTAAAGTCCCTGTCCCCGCGCCTGCGTCTGTTACTTCCTCCGCCCCGCCCACTCGGTCGCGTGCACGAATGTCGTTTCTTGTTGTCATTCGTCATTTTTCTTCTCGAGAATCCGCACGGAGCTAGTTTATGCATCTCTAACATTTACAGAACTCTCCCGACGGCCTGGAAAAAAAATATATATAGCGGCGACTCGTTCCAGCGTTCCTCTTTCGTCGACAGGGAAGCGCGCGTCGTTTCGTCGACTGTGGATGATATTTCTCATCGCACTCTGCATGTTCTAAGCAGAGACAACCGGCCGGCAGGTGTGCTAAAGTTCAGGGTGTGGAGGCCGCTTTGGAAAGCCTGCTCAAAGGGAGGCAACGGGAGATCCAAAGTGCTCGTTCCGCTTTTCGAGATCCTCCCACTGTCCTCGCTTTCACCCTCCACTCGTCCTACACATGACATCGTCGAATCGTTGACGAGTTCGCTTCGGGCTACCACTCTGCAATTTTGACGACTCGCAAAACATCCGTGTTTGACTCCTAATGCTGCAAAGTGCCCCTCAATTCTCTCTTCGGAAACCTATTTCCCCAAGGACCCTCGGACTGGCAGTATTCGCAACCCATTTACATGTCTTCTTCAACCTTTCATAACCACATATTTATCTTATAATTATCGGCTTCCCTACGCCTATCCCTAGGGATTGCTAATTCTTATCTCCTCTTCTTTCTGAAGAGCTCCCAAAAGCGAGTTTCACCCACGACCCTATACTTTCATAGAAATTACGCAAGCAACTCACTATCTGCGACCTGTGACATCTTTCTTCCGTGACGTATCTGACATCCGAAGACGCGTTCACATACCCTGTCCCCCTCCCTGTCACGATTCTTTGCACACTAAGTCATCGTTAACACAGGCATACAAAAAATGAATTGTCAGAGCCAAAGACTTGACACATATTTCTCTACGTATGTCGACGCGCTGAATCCGAATATGAAGTCAGAATTGTGCACAAACCCTCTTCTTTTTAAATCGCGAAAAAAACACTCTGAGATTTTTTTTGTTTTCGGGGTTTGTAGTCAGACCCAGACTTGACACATGTCTCTCTATGTACGTCGACGCGCTGAATCCGAATGTGAAGCCAGAATTGCGTCATCACCTTTCAGGGTTTTTTAAATCGCGAAACCACTGTACATTTTTAATTTCACGGTGGTTTCTCTCGATTTAAAAAACATGGCAGGTTGTAACGCAATTCAGTCTTTGGATTCATCGCGTCGACGTATATAGAGAAACATGTGTCAAGTCTTTGGTTGACAACTTTTTTTATTTTGTGTGCCCCTGCAATTCCTCCAATGTGCTCCTCTTCCTGGTAACTTCTCCAGCAAATCTCTCCATTCACCACGTTGTAATGTATGGATGTCGGGATCATTTGAGTTGCTAAGAAAAATGGTGTCGTCGAAACAGTCGAGGAAGTCATGGAAAACGAAGCCGTCAGAGTGAACGAAAATTTTGGGAAACCGCGCTAGTTGAATGGGAGTATTCGTTAGTGTGGATATCTTTGAGGCCGTTGTGGACTCATTGGGGTCATGGGGATCGTACGGGCTCCTTATCATTCGATTCGACGGCTGAAGTACGTTGATGACAATTGGGATCGAGATGCTTGAGGTAGTAGGTGCCGTCGAATGAGTCTGGCCGCGAGGGTTGTTGGGATTGTCGGATATTATGGGGGTCATATGATTCACTGAAATGATCATGCCGTCGGTAGCGTAAGGATGTCAAAACGTCCGAGAATGCCACAGCTGGCATGGTGGGTGTCGAGAACGATGGGGGCGTGGGGACGCGGAGAGGCCGGCAAAGACTCGGGCGCGCAAGTGCAGCGAATGAGCGTGGATGACAGCGCCGCCACCACGCTCACAGAGCGGGCGGCGGACACCTCGGGGCGAGCAGGCGGCCGCGTAGGGGAGACAGAGAGAGAGAGACAGACAGAAACTGAACCCCTCCCGCGCACGCAGGCGCCGAAGTCAGGCTCGCCACGCCGCGCCGCGCGACACAGCGCCGCCCCGCGCCAGGTCACCAGCATTTTTACCGCGCCTCCTGTTCGCGCCTCATGGGAAATCACTGCCATTAACACTGAGTATGGCTCCGTGGCGCGGGCCGCTGCGCAGCGTCGCGCCCCGCCCTGTCCCGCCCCGTCCCGTCCCACCCGGTCCGGTCCCGTCCCGTCCCGCCCCGCGGCGCGACGTGGCGCTGTCGCCGCTTCCGCGCCGGCCCCACGCGCGCTCCTCCACCCTCGCCTGCGACCGCGCCCCGCGCCCCACCCCCGCGCCCGCGGGCGTCCTCTCTTCTGACGCGCGGCTGGGGCTGGCACGCTCGGCTAAAATTCATCCCACATTAACCGGGTGAGGCCGGGACAATCCGGAACCCGTCGAGGGGCCCCGCGAGGTCTGCGGTCGCACTCAATTTTTATGCAAGCCTTCTGCGCCGCTTTTTCTCGGCTAATCCGAACCGCGCCCAAATTTGCCCTCTTTGGGAAGTCTGGAGAGTACGCGAGGGACTCGGGAGTTTGCAACAACGCAACTCGGAAGAACGTTAATAAATCATCGAGCAGCGTGTGGAAGGGAGTGCAACCGCCACCGCCGCCGGCGTCGCCGCCGCCGCCGCGCGAGGTGAGGACGCCGAGGTGCGGGAAGAGGAGGGGACGGAAGGGGAGGGGGCGCGCGACCCCCGCGGTTCTAGTCCCCTCCTTTCCGTAGTAGTTGCGGCGATGCCGCCCGGCGCGCACCTAAGCACCTTTATGCGCCAGCTCCCGACCTCGGAAAGCGCGCCCGGAAAGCTCTGTGAATCGCCACGCAGGGGGGGAACTAACCCCGCCGAGAGAGTTTCGTAGGTACCAACTCTTGAGTTTGGGCGGTAACAAGAGGAAGCAAAAATCCGTTGATAAAAGGTCTTATTGTTCCTTTATTGCCGCGCGCTTCATGCAGATGGTCCCGATGGTGACCTAATGTGGAGGCACAGTTTCCTGGCGACATATGGTATATACAAAATTGATTTACTCGTAGTGAGACACATTTAAATTGTACAGAGTATATTGCGAATGTGATGAATGTCCTCGCCTGTTCTCAGTACCTCTGTCGTCTGGGGCCAAGTGCGCAAGGGAGAGGGTAAATCTAGAACGACCAATTTTTTCGAGATATGAGTATTTGTACAACGACATGCTTTCTCGATAAAAAAATGTTAATTTATGAACAACTGTTCTTCCTTATGAATTAATATATTCGTTAAAATTAATTAATAAAATGGCGTCTTTGCAATTAGTATTAACATCATAGTACAAAATTAAAACTATTATGTTGAACGTGAAAATATCGCAAATCGTTTTTGCATTTTAACAGCTAATTCCGTTCTGTCTATTCACGACACACTCCACGAACTTTAACGAACATTTATGACATGATACTTTGGTAACCTCTACTTCATATAACATCACCTTACGAAGGTAAAACAATATTAGTGGGATCAATTTTATATTGTAACCACAAGCTTCATGCTTTATTCATTGACAACTAATGTAAATGAAAGATACATACCATAGAAGAAGACAGTCAATTAAACACACGTTTTCTGAGTCATCTCAAACTGAAAACCATCAAAGGGAATACGTACAAAGAGAATTTATTACAATGTGCCTATCAAATATATATATTTTTGATCAACTGTCAGTTCTCAAAACCACGTTTTCAACACCGCAGTTTTGTATCAGTTTTCAAAACCACGTCACACGTTAGACACATCAGATCACGTCCGTATACTAGAACCAGAAAGTTACGAAGAGTAACGAAGAACAGAGATGAGGCGTCGAGACGTGACGTGTTCGACGCCAAAATAACATTTCAATCATAAGGTGTTTCGAGAGTGGAAGTGTAGCACAAGAGAGGGGATAAATCCTCAAATCTCTTTGAGAACCTCATTCCGTTTCTAGTTATGGTGTGATAAAGTTGTATTGGTGAGCTAGATATTGCACATGAAATAAGTCATCACGATCTAAGGACGAAATTACATTCACGAAAAGCAGTTACCCGCACAAAATTGTAACCACGAATAAGTAAAACGTTATATTGTTCAAGGTTGTGTCAATTTGTATGGTAACATTTATTTAATCTTCTACAATTCTGATTTTTTGATATTTCAATATTTATAATGTTTATAGTTCCCGCTCTTAAACAAAAATACCAAGGTTTGGTACTGGCATGAGTATAGCATAGTATAGGGAATAAAAGCTAATCATTTATGGACGGAAAGACGCCTGGTCCGATCAAACAGATCTCAGAAGATTGAGAAGGAAGACAGTATTCGTATTCAAACTAATACGCACTACTTCAGCGTCTCAGATGTATAAAACGCAGCAAGAAGCCATACTCTGGAAATGAATTTCGACAAGTAGCAAAACGAGAAATACCAGAAACTGTAATTGAATGTGCACCATGCACACAAATAAAGCATATTACTAAATAATTCATTTCTGTTTTCTTCAATCTACACAATATAAACAATAGATTACTTTTGACCTAGACAAAAATTTAGTTTAGTTTAGTTTAGTTAATGCCTTATTTTACGTGGCGAGACTCGGGCCATCAGGCCCGCTCTTCCGTCTGACCACGCAAATTTCGCTACGCTCCTTTCACCTAGCGGAGAAAGAAGGTATTATCTCGGGCGACGAAACAGGCGATTTGAATTTAGCTCAGAGGCGTCATTTAGGCTTGAGGATCTTTTACATGCAAGTAAATCTACTAACATGGGCCAGCCGGCTTTACTTCCCCTCCGCGGAAGGCGTACGAAGGATTTTTTCGCCCTTAAAAATCCACGGCTTCGATCGGGTTTGAACCCGCGAACTTGGGTATGACAGTCCGGTACGCTAACCGTCACACCATCGAATCCGCATCCTAGAAAACACCTCAGAATTAACAAATTGAAATCGAAAAAAATCACTTTCATTGCACTTTATTTATATTACCATCACTGATCCGACAAATCACTCGGAAATGAATCTGATTTCAAAATCAAGTAATTACTAATTACAGATATTATTTGGCATGTTAGCAAAATATTGAGTAAATGTAAATTTTTGGCTCTATCGTCACAAATTCACAGTAAATGTAAATTTTTGACTCTATTGTCACACACCTAGCGACGGAAATGGAGGTTAGTTCTGTACGTCTCCTCACAATTAGCCAGTTGGCTCTTTGATAGGTGTAATGCATCTCTCCCTCGCTCCTGTCGTTCCTACGTTGAAGCTTAGTTATTCCATACGACTGGTCCTGGACCTTTAAACTACCTCGAGTGGTTGACAGTGTCACTATGTTTTCAGTGAGTAATGAAGCTGGGAGGTCACAGTATGCAATAAATATTCACTTGAAAACCCCTCAATAATTCAAAAATTGCTTTAAATTGACTCGTAAAAACCATTAAGTACTCTGCTACTTATTTTTATATAATAAAGATACGGTAAACTGTACAACATTACACGAAATTAATACTTCTTCACCTCCCAGTAATTGCCTCACGCCAGATTTAAAAATCAAACCCATACCTTCCATTTCAACCAGTCTCCGTCTCCTCACTTACAACTACAATGCTAGGGGTCCTCTGTGCCACGTGCTCACGTCCGCACATCGATATCTCACTGTCGAGATTTCTGTCTATGCTTTTCCAATCCCACTCCGTTTTTGTCTCTGTCTGCATCTCTCTCTTTCCCTTCTACTCCGATCTGTCGCTACCTCAGTCGGTCTCTAATCCGCTTCCTTTTCGCCTCCCTTCTCTTCTCCGCCTCACATCTGCACCGGTTCCGCCCTCAACCACCCACATACGTTTCGCCCACATCAAGAGTACAAAAAGCCTTCGCCATGATTATGCCCCAGCTCGCCTACCTACACGTTACGTTTGCATATCGCTTTCGTAGCAGCAGCATAATGTCTACATGACGCCTACGTGATGCTACATGTGGCACATAAAGTCCACGAGACACTAATGACGTCTGCATCACGTCTCCGCTTTCCAATCCTTCCCGTTTACGTGGATCTCTCGCAAACGCTTGCATCACTTTTCTTGCGTCCGACCACGCACGAAACTTCGACGGCACTTCGACTCCGATCACGCCATCACATTCGCCCCATCTCAAGCGTCGATGCACTACACTAGCACACACTTCAGGAGAGCAGTCGAGAGCTGAGAGATTGTCCTGGTTAGAGCGGTGCCTCCTGGAGGAGATACCTGGATGCGAGAAACACCCCACAAACCGACATATAGAACGGCGCCGGATATCACCATACAGTAGTATAAGAAACCTCCACATAACGTGTCATGTACTACATTTACTCAATTAATTGGGTAAATCAATTGGTAGGGTATTGCTCCTCTTTGCATTATTCATCCTAGAAAACACGGAAAATACCAATCAGAGCGGCCAGCCGCTAGAATTCTCCTTCAGACAGCGACAGAACTCGACTTGGCTACCTGGTTAGAGACGAAAATCCTGCCACTGTCAGGACTCAAACTCCGGGGCCTCCCGGTCAGAGGCAATGCTGTGACATCACAAAAAACATTTTTCAAATATCTTTATTTTTCTAAAATAATTATTTTCTAAATTCATTTTTTCGTTTTTTTTTCGTTTGTTTTTTTTAATAAAATTCTGGCCCTCAAGAAAATGTGCGCAGATAAATTTCTTTCCCCACACGTCATATACGGTTTTTACTGTTTTTTTGACAAATAAATAAATAAGTTGATGCTCTGAGCCACCTCTCCCAGTACCGACGAACGGCCTCACCCGATTCCAGTCCCTGTCCTCCCCCCCAGCATTGCCCGGTACTATCCCTGTTGCCATCCCCACCGCCAGTGCCAACCCATCTCCCATCGATGTCGTCCCTCGTCCCTTCCCGGCCCGTTCCCGCCCTCCTCCGCTTCAGCGCCAGCGTGGTTCCCACCCACGCTGCCCAAACGTTGGGCCGTCGGCCTGCTCGCGTCTGCGCTCGGCGGCCGAATGAATTTGTGATCAGCAATCGCGCGATCTATGTATTATTGCGTAGGGAATCGGTGTGTGTCTTTCGTGCTCGACCGCCTCGTGGCCGAACAGGATTTTCCCGGTCGCCGGGGTAGAGAAAGCGGCGGCGGGGAGAGAAGAGCCAGCAAGCGGAAGGATCGGAGGTGGGAACGGGGGCGGGGACGGGGAGAGGACGGCGTACTCGCGAGCTGGAGCGGTAGCGCGTGAGGAAAACCCTGGCGTACGTCCTCACGATCGTCGCTGACCTTTCGCTGTTGTCCCGTGTGGAAGAATCGTTCCCCGAAATGATGACTACCTGCTCGGAGAAATTATGACGGAGTGAGCCCCCGGTGACGAGAAAAAAAAATCTGGCGTTCTGCTCCGCTCTTGTGGGAGCCGTGCGCCCTCTCCGGGACTGACTATTTTAGGGCCGTTTCTTAATTCATCAACGACCGTGGTATCAGGGAGGGTAGCGTGACTTCCTTAAGAACGGGAGAGGGTGGAGTTTAGAGACTACGGGCTACTGGTATTGTGTTGTTTTCCTTGTATCTAGAACTAAAACTCATACACCGTCAAACGGAGCGATAGTGTTCTACATGGGGTAAGAGTATACTAGGCTCCATTTCTTTTGATTTATGCGCATTCTATTGAAATATATAAGAACTTTGGTGTTTCTAACTTGAACAAATAGCTAGCATGATTCTGGAAAGTATTGCTTTATAAATGTGATTCATTTATAAAGCAATAAGTGCCGTGCTGAATATCTGTGCATAATTAGTGTACGATTGCTTTATTGAGTATTGTTGATATCTTTCTGTTTGCTATTGAAATGATAACTTACCTCACTACGGTCATTTTCTAAAGACCACCAAATAAAACAATATCAACAATACTCAATAAAGCAATCCCACACTAATTATGCACAGACATGCACAACGACACTTGGCGCAAAATTAATCACTTTTATCGAGCAAGACTTTCCAGAACCATTATGCTAACAATTTGTGCAAGTTAGAAAACAACAGAGTTCTCATACCTGTCAATATGATGCGTATATCCTATGAAAGGAGCTTAGCATATTCTCACTCCAAGTGGTACAGTCTAGCCCCATTTGAAGGTAATATGTTGATCCGACTTTAATATTTGTACCTTTATTTACTTCAAAAATCACTGTAGTTTCCGACACATTAATCTGAAAGGCAACATTAATTCACGGTTTGTTTGTTATATGGAACAGACTATTTCAGACGTGACTATGAGTTGGAAACAAAAAACCTTAATGAGATACTACTTATTTATTTTTCTTTCAAAAAGGGTAAAACAATATATTGTTTTCAAGCACTCGAACTTGTTAAAACGTGCGCAGGTTCTACTGCGCAGCATTCACAAAGAATTCTTTTGCAAACAGATCATTCACCATGATTTATATCGTTTCAGGACGATGAAGTTTCCTCACCACAACATACAAATCAAATTAACGTTTTGATAGATATTTCCGTATAAATATTATAGATAACAATGTCGAAACATTAAATAAATGAGACCGTTCGTAAAACTGTTCTTTGAAGTTACATACGTTCGCTTTTGTACACTAAAACTATGCTTTTCTCTCCAAATTAATATCTATTCAATGATTTATATACTGGTTTAATTTGTTACGAACAATATTAAAATACAGATTATTTTCCGCATTAGTACATTGATAAATTATTGTGATGGAAAACAGATTGATTATTGCATTAAATGATGCATTAAATTACTTTTACAAAACTTCATAATTGCGAGTAAATTCACATCCACAGTCCAATAGTAAGATATAATTTTCCCTTTTATCGTAAGAATGAAAGCATTTTTATAAACCTTCATAAATTTCGCGTATACCAGTCAATACTGAAGTAACAGACGTAGTTCTAAATGATGTTTATATCTTAGGACTGTCTAGTTAGACGGAGGCATAAACAGACTCTAATGGTTTACAGGTTAATATTTATCTGAAACACGCGAGCCTAGTCAAATCTTTTTTATCCAGCTGGTTGATTTTATTACGAACACAACATTAAAACCTCTTTACGGAAGTAACCGTATCTCCGTTTTCCGATAGGTTACGCCGCCCGAAGCGGCCAGACAAATGCTCGAGTAATTCCCAATGAACACACCAAGATTTCCGACTAGTCATTTCCTCCCGGCGCACACAGAATTCCGCGCGTATCTCGCCAATTGCAGGGCGACCGGTTCCATATGCAGTAAAATTCCGTTAGTTCTACAAGAACGGCTAACCAAAATACACGGCATCGGCCCGCACCGTGGAAGTAAGTTATAAATTCATCAGCCCACGTGTGACTACACCGATACCAGCTTTATACAACCCTGGTAGAAAGTAAAGCACGAAATTGGAGGAGTCCGCTTTGTTAAAGGAAAGACGAACGATCGGAGCCCGAAATATCCGAATCCCATAAATTTTAAAAAACCGATAGAGACATCCATTTTACATTTGACACCCACCTCGTCGGCGAGGCATGACGCGCGGGCACATGCGTACGGCGCCGTCGTAGCCGCCTTCCCCGCCTCCCCCCAGAGGCTAAGATCCCGCAAAGGGGGCGTCGTTGCATTGGATAATTTATCTCCAACAATCACATCAGTTCCGGTGGATACTGTTTGGGGCCGACCGCATTGTTTCCTGACGGATCGTTGAGTACCTTGAAACAGTCGAGATTAATAATTTGTAGATGCGCGGCGTGATCAGTGAATTTCATCCACGCGCTTAACGTTCGCATGCATTTTGAAAGAGCATTCATCATAATTTATCGGTATTCTAATTGGCGCTAAATTTGTTCCTGGACCCGTCAAACGCGCGCGTACGTAGCAAGCGTCGATAGGAGAGCGTTGGCCCGTAACAAAGCGCGCCTGTCAGTTATTGCAGTGCGCGTTCGCCCGGCGGGCAACGCGAGCCGGGGGCGGAGGGCGAATGAGGCGAGGGCGGGGGCGGGCGTGCGGGCGTGGTGGGGAGAGGGAGGCGCGTGGGCGGCATCGGAGAGGCGGTGGAGGTGGAAGGGAGTGAAGAGGGAAATCGAGAGATGGCAGGCGACGGGGTGGCGACGCTGCCGGGTATTGGTAGTAGAAGCGTGGACGGTCGCAGGGTGCCTGCTGGCAAACGGCAAGGTGACCAGACGGTGAGGTAGACGGCCCGATGACAGCTAGAGAACAGACTGAGGTGGCTCAAGGCATCATCATACGTCACTGGAGTGCCTCTGGCCGGGGCTGGAGTGCGGACTGTGGTAGGATTTATCGAGGGCGAGTTCAACCGCTGTCTGAAGGAGAATTCTAGCGGGAGACTGCTCTGATAGAGAGGTTTCTCCGATCAATGCCATGCGAATGCCAGAGTAGTATCCCAACAAATAGGCTTACGGACCGAGCGCGATGTTTCCTTCCCATTCCTTGTCCTACCCTTATTTTCTTACTAACACACACGTACAGTAAGTACACTACTACATATATCTGGAGATAAATCTGGTTCCGGCTGGAGCGGTGTCCCGCTGGTGAAAGATACCTGGATGAAGAAAATCTCATCCAGGGGGAGAAACACCGTCACCTCACATCTTAAAAACATTCACAATACTAACGGAATTAAATATCACAGTAGTTGACGCGCCCGGAAACACAAAATAATCAATTTAGCAATTGGAGGAGGTGGTTACGATGTGTCCGATGTCTGTGGTGAGGATGGAGAGAGCGGAGTGATGATCGGCGGTGAAGGAGAAGGAGAAGAAACGTTGTCTGATAGTGTGCGGAGAACGAAAAGATTGGTGAATTAGTCGTGGTAAAACAGCACGTACTTTCTCGCCTGTATTTTCACTCACAAGTACTCAAATTTTCGAAACATTGCCCATGACCTAATTTCAAAATTTATATTAATTATCTTCATTAAGGGAAAATCTATATCTTTAATATATTAGTTGCGGGAAGACTCCGAAAGAAATGTTGAACTTTTGCAGTTTTCGAAAAAACAGGGTTTTTAACGAAAAAGAGACCTTCACCATCCTCTTAAACGTTCTTCATACCATCCAACAACAAAATTTAATCAAAGGCGATGGAGAATTTTTTTGAAAATTTTGAAAATGCCCCAGAGGCTGTACATAAAGTACCCCTCCCCAAATTATCGGTTTCAAATTCAAGGGGCCGTGACAACAGTCAGTTCGACTGCGAAATATCAATTTTGGACAAAACCGGCTGAACCTTTTAGCCCCTAGCGTTGTTCACAGACGGACGAACAGACGTTTTGCCGTCATTCGATTGTTCGGTATCAAGGACCCACAAAACAGATTCTGACTACACCACGTATTAGAGGATTTTTTTCTAAATTTACCAACTAATTTATCTTTTTTTCGTTACCAGGGCCCTGTGTTAAGAGTTTTATCAGTCTAAAATTCGCCGTTTTTTCGCGCAGCATTATATACCTTTCTATCTACTCGGTAGTGAGAAAGTTAAAATGGAACAGAATGCCGAGGGCAGAAAAAGTATGGGATCCGATGATGGGAAAAAGCGAATGATGGGTGCAGAGAGATAGAAGGGATACATATAATTGGCGAAAACAGAAATGACGATTACCAGAATAATGACGGTGTATGATGACGGGAATGATGACGGGGTAGTCACATGAAATGAAACGCCGTCAGCTGTAACAAACGTCAGAAGGCACGTCACCAGTTACTGGTTAATCATTTAATATTGTAAATAATTAATTTGCCATGATCGTTCACAAGAATGACGTTGTGAAACTACTGCGCCGGCGCGGGAGGATGAGGCCTTTTCTCGTTTTGTCTAAAAGGCCAAAAAGTTGCACTTTTGCAGCGCATCCTAAGGAATTAAATAGTTTTTGAAAAGTTAAATTTAAAAAAGTATTTTGTGGGGAATTTTATCTACTTTAATTTTATGTTGGAAGATGATGTTGATAAGTGCATAATTGTCGAGATGTAAGCGACAAACTGAAAAAGTGCGAAAGTTTTAGTTTTCGCATGTTTTTGTTTTTTGTTGTTTTTTAAGTCGACATTTCTTAAAGTGGCAAATTTCAAATTCGATGTCTTCGTCCTTAACATGAAAGAATTTAAACTGGAAATTAGATGAAAGAGCGATGCCGGGAAATGATTTTTAAAGAAAATCATGTAATCGTAAATGAGAAATGAGATTCCCCTCCGCCAGTTTTCCGTGCGTTCGTTCGTCAGTCACGGTGCCCTTCCCGTCCACCAATGGAGACACGTAAGGTGTCATTCAACGTGTCTGAGTCTCCTGGTGGGGAAGTGATGATTTGTTTTCAGAGCCATCGAGAACACACTAAGAAATTTCTTTTTCAAAAATGTGTTTTTAGCGCTACGATGTAGCGATTGTCACGCTCACTACGTGCCCCTGTGGCACGGTCTCGGTTGACCCCACAAGCAGCTGTGATTACAGTTAAATGTGACGTTAATGAGGCAGCCCACGGAGCGCAGGAGATGAATAACATAGGTGGCTAGATATTATATCGCGAAGACGCCACCCCATACGGTAGAGTATGCAATGAGGGTTTAGAGTATCCGGTGAAGGGTATGGATATCTCGGAAGGAAGAGGATCATCGTCAGTTTGTCACCCCATGCGGTAATTACCATTTTATAGAATATTTTTATGTATATCATATACGATGTTACGAATGAGATAATCCCCTTTTGTACGATAATTTCAACTACAAAATTATATTCTACTATAAATCTATAAGAATGGCAGGGTATGTTGTAAAATAGAATCTTGCAAATGTACATTTCTGTAATAAGCCGGCTGAAAATTTGTACACTGAAAGATTTTACAGTTCAGACCTACTCTTCTGGAAGCTATCGGATTGTTCTCCAATCCAGTGGTAAGTGGGATGGTATTCTGGGATGGTAAGAGTTCGCGGCCCGAAAAACCATACGACAAGAAGTGTTGCGACTCAAATTTTTTGTAATTTTTTGAATTTTAATTCTGATAAGATTGTTTTTTACGTACTTCACCCAATGATGAAATAAAATACAACTGTCCATTTAAAGTTTATTTAATTTAGAATTTGCATTCTTGAACCTTTCTAACATATGAATACAGAGGAGATGGTACAAATGTGGAAACGTGTTGGTAATGTGGAAGCATAACCTGTAGGTCTGGACAGGTGCTGCAGAATAGCTGTAATCGCATCAACTCCTTTCTGTGTTTCTTTAGAAAGCCTGTAAGAACTCTCGTAGTCACCTCGTGGTTAATGTCAGTGAAGGGGTTGCTTGAAGTTTTTTCTACATTTTTCAAACATTTGAGGTAAGTTTTCTAAAGTCTATTTAATCACATAGTCTACCAAGTTATTTCTTAATGCTTAGCCACTTATTGTTCAGCAAAAAAATACGCCACAATCTGGTGCAATTAAGTAAATTCCTAGCTTGAAAATGTAGCGTAGTTTTCACTTCGTATTTCAGTATGGCGATGCTGGTAATGTGGAAGCGCAACACTGGAGGAAATGTGGAAACGTCTTGCGCCTGTTTCAGAAGCCGAGGAAGATTATTGGTCAATCTAAACAAATACTTCACAAGGGAAAGGGAAAAAACAACCCAAACCTCGCAAAAGGAAATTTGAACTTAAAAGTTAGATATTCTCGATTCAATATCCTCAGGAGAATCAGTTATGGAGATGCCTATGGGTAAAATGCCAGCAGAAAAGGAAGACACCAAATGCATTTTGTGCGGAGAGGCGTTTCCACCTGCTATTCGAGGGGAACTTTGGATTAGATGCTTGCTTTGTGAGTCATCGTGCCATACTTTGTGCGCTAGGTGTGAAAATGAGCAGTACATTTGTGACTTATGCAAGTGAACATTTTATTTAAAAAGTTCACTTCCTAAGCCTTTGCGTTGATTTTGCAATCTTTAGAAAGTATATGTTCTGATATTTAATTTATTGGTAGTGTTTTAACGAGAAAACAAATGTTTCCACATTACCAACACATTTTGAAAACCCGATCAAAGTGCCAATTCATTAATAACAATTATTATTACAATGCGAACGTAATGTTTTGCATAAAATCAAAAGCGGTTATTGTTGAAAACATTTGTGGAATTTTTTCCACAATTTAGAAAAAAAACCCTTCAGTAAGCAAACTAGTTATAAAATAAATTAAAAAAGGGTTTCCACATTTTCACCACTTCCTCCATATGTTTGAAACAGTTTAAAGCGACGGTAATGCCACATTCAGTATCTACTAAGGTGGAAAATTATGTGTCAGCGAATCAAGGAAGATAATTGACTGCTATTCACAGTTGCAGAGGGTGGGGATTTCGTATGTTTAAATGATACGAAGGACATAAGCTACTCGTAGCCGCCGCCCACTGTGGGATGGATGTTTTACACGCATGCTGGCAATCCGTAAAGCGGGCGTGGTCTTTAGACAGGAGAGCGCCCACACTCGCACGTGCTCTCATTACCTGGAAGTTGATCCTCTGTAATAACGCAAGTTACCATACAAATACACGAGTCCTTCTGCCCTAAAAAATATGTATGACATTTAATAAATAAAACAGTAATTTTAATGCTGAAACGTTTTTTAATATTTTAATTACGGTGTAATAGCGATAAATTTTCAATTACAGTAAACTATCATTAACACGAACTCGCTTAAGGTTAACACGAACACTATTTCGGACCCGGTAGCGACGTACATGGTCTTATAGCAAGTTTTACCGGTTAACGCCTATTTCGTTTAGCACGAATTACGAACAACTTTTTAGTCCACTGCGTCATTTTTCATTTAACACGAACTTTCAAAGTTTCTCCCTTTCTTTTGTTTTTGTTTCTCTGTGAACCGTCGCAGAGTTGCGACAACGAAGAGATGAGAAGATACTTCCAAAGTTTATTCACAAACTATTTACAAACATCTACGTGTACACACCCATAGGAATTCTATGTCCACTAGGTAGCTATACCCTTGTCCCAACCTAGAACTGCCCTGTTTGAAACTCGTGTTCACGTTGTACTGAAGGCGGCTCATCTCGTGACGTCAGTTTGAGTCACAACTGGAAGTCTACTTGTGTTGCAATAACATCCCACCCCCGGAACAACGCGTCAGCACCGATCTACTCGTCAATAAGGAATGTCCTATCAAGGACTCTAACGAGAAACCGCACTATGCTTACTTAAGAGGAGTTTGTTAGTGTAGATGACGATGTAGCCGTGTGTGCTTCAGTGGGATATGATGTTCAAGCATTTGTGTCTAAGGTGCCAGAAATGTCATCAGAAGAAAATATCAATCAGCCTCCTCGTCAGAAAGTGTTACACTCCTTGAACACTTTAGAACGGTTTGCTGCAACAACAATATTGACTGCTATTTTTACGGAAGACATAGGTCGTGAAGTTCCTGTCTGCGATAGCGCAATATACAGGAATTTTTCACCAAAAATGATCTGCGAATACACTTTACACCCTATAGTACAGTAATTCCCTTCTTGTGCATTTTATGACTGATATAGGATTGGCTGACTGATAGAGGCAAACTGATATAGGATTCACGTACTGTACCTGGTAACACTGTCAATGTAGAAGAATGTCATATTCTATAGTGTTTCTATGACGGCATAATATTATACAGTAGTACGTATGTCCCTATATACTGTAAATGATTAGTGTATAGAAAAAAAACTGTTTTCAAAAAATTAAATTTTTACTCCCCTGTTAACACGATTTTTTGAACACGAACTCTTCATTTTTCGGTCCCCTGGAATTCAGATATCTATCAGTAGAGTTCCAATATTCCAGCTATCCTAACGAAAGATATTTAATGGGACTTTCCAACATCTCATTCATTTTGTCAATTTAATTTGGATATATCGAGTACATCCGTATCTGCCCTGGGTCACTTACCATCAAGAGTCAACAAAAATGTGCGACAAGTTCCCAAAAGGAAACTTTAATGGAATATCCACTCTTTTCTTGCATTGATAAGCAGTAATCACGGTCATATTTATTTCTAGATCTATTTCCTGTGACGTTTTCTAATGTGCATATTAATAATAAATCCATCAATTAACGTTATGGGTATTAATATACATTACGTACACCTATTTCAAGCTATAAAATTTTCAGATTTTTTTGAAATCCAGCAACGTGAACAACTACAATAGAACCTGAAAGTGACAAATGTAGATATATGAAAAATTGGAAAATAATCTACGCAGTTGGGAAATTTACGGAATGAGGAAATACGTAATCTCGAAAAATGAATCGTGTTAAATTCTGATACAAAAGAAACAAGAAAGAGCAAAGCGTGACTATAGTGCGTTACAAAGCGGGAATGAATAATGGAAATTCTTTTGAAGAAAAGCATAGTGATATTCTAGAAAAAAATCAATTAAGAACAGAGTTTAAGATGCGAATGGCCCAGAGCCTAATCCACGCGGCATAGATCTACAAATTATTGTTATACTTGTTCATTCATTTATCTAGAGATATCAATAGATGTCTGTCGTTTGAGGGACATCCGAAACTGTCCTCTTTGGACCAAGTTTTTTAAAAAACGCGTACCAATACGAAACGTAAGATTTTGAGATGACACTTTCACGAAAGAAAATTAATCCCAGGTGTTCACATACCACTTACTTGTAAAATCTTTCTGAGCTGAGATAGTGATTTATATTTTTTGTGTCTGTCTTCCGTCTCTTCAGGTAAAAAAGGTTGAAAAAATAATTCTATATAAGGGATGAATATTCTGGATATTAATTTCTCCAGAAAACGCCTCAAAAATGGGAAATCCTCCATAATTTTCCTTCTATTCTAATATTGTTTTACAGGACAACATATTAGATGATTTCGTGGTCTACTTGCGAATCTGCAAAAACACGATCTTTATACACACTTTTTTTTAACGACTATTCTGAAAGGAATTTTCACAAGATATTAAGGTCACGTATACCGTAAAAAATTGCTTACCCACCTACATTATTGCTGCGAACACAAAGACCAGAAATTCCATTTAAAATCAAATATAAAACCAATATCTCAGCTTCTAATTCTTTGTGAGCACCCTAAATCAAATAACTCAGTTGAAAACTGCCCTTCAGTGTCTTCACCTATAGAAAAGAAATCGAAGTCGTCGTTTCATCACCCTGCAAAGTGAATCACTCAAAAATTACGCTTTTCGACGTTTCTCCCTGCGCCCGCACATCCTCAGGTCACGTATAACTGAATCACACCGCATTTGATGGATTTTTGTTTGATTCGCTGTGTATGCACGACGCGTCGGAGCGATTGACCTGCGTATTGATCGGGGGCGGGACGCCGAGCGCCGCTGAGCGAGCGTGGCAATGAAGTGATAGACATGTATTCTATAATGATTTTAATCCGATAGTTTCACGCTGCGGGGTGAGATGTTGAATGGCAGGAGCTATACATTTACGAGCGGTCGGCGCGCCGCGCAATCACTGAACTGGATCGGAAAAGAACGGAACTCCATTTTTTTCGGGCGGCCCGATATTAGCCACGGGTATTGGATCGATTCCGCGCTGACCGCTGGCCGCCACTTCGGGCTTGATGCGTTCGAGAAGGCTCGCGCGCGGGAGCCGAATTGTAACATGAAAAGCATATCGCCTTTCCGGCAATTGGGGAGCTGGACAAGTTGTATTGTGCATTTATCACTGGTCCACGATTTCGTTTATCACTATGTTTCCCGGAAGGTGAAAGTACAGATTTTACATTACGCGGAAGAATCGGGGTTGTTTGAAATATTTAAACGGCGTTGGAAAGTAATAAAATTGAAGTTGCATGTTTGATAGTGAATAACCAAACAAATACGTTTATGGAATGTATGCATAAGCGTGATGGTGTGCAATTTAATTTTGCTACATTATTAATAAGAACCTATGCATATTTTTAGGGTTTAGAAAAGTTTTATTTTCCGTTTTTCACATTTCACGTAGAACTTAAGTTAATGATTCTTTACACACTTATGTGATATGAACTAGAATAAAATTATCAACATACGTACATTATAAGATGCATTTAAATCATTTTATCTAATATCTAGCGTATAATTTGAAATAACGTTCAGAATATGTAACTGGCGGGTAAAAAACCGGATGAAATGCTTGACATGAAGCCAAATTTATACCGAGCAATCTGTTCACAAGCAAACAAGAAAAATGTAACCTCATGTGATACATTACTGACAGTCTCCCAACGACAGCCTCGCATCTGCTCCGCTGCACTTGTTAACAAATGCACGGAAATGCGGTTTCTTGTACGTTACTAAATTATCTCGTTTATATTTGCAATGATCATTATTTTGCAAACATACGTACAGGAGTGAAATGTTATTAGTAATGGTGTGAATTTGTAAATCTACACTGTAACCTAAATCAATCGAGTTCGAGTGAACACTGTATTTTATAAACACGGAAAAAGTAGAATAAAGATTCTTATAAGAAGGTAAATTCAGTTTGAATATCATATTTTATGGTACTACATTGACAATTTTTGTGAAAACATTACACAATCCACCACACTGTGACTGAAAGATAAATAGTAAGTGTAAAACATCTGTCAAACATAAAAATTAAACCAATTAAGAGACGAATGTTACATAGGTATCTTTCTGTTTATTTGCTTCAGTACATTTTGTTTATGTAGCAATCTTCTTCAAAGAAAAAACATGTACGCTTATAAATTCCAAGCTGATATAAAACAAATTAAGATTAAAGGCAATGAATGCAGATATAATATGCGTGAAATGAAGTAAAGAACAAATAAAACAGTAAAATAACAATGACTTTAATAATAACGGTGCGAACGCAAGCTGGAACTTACTTTAACACACATTATGCGAAGAAAACACATTGAGTGAATTTTGATAAAGCATTTAATAGAGGAAGGGAGACAGTGCGGAAGGAAGCGGGGAGGCATGGAGCACTATCCTCTTAAAATGAACTTTAAATAGGTTGTTGGAGGCAAAGGCGGGAGGGCGGAGAAAAGAAGGTACAGACTTCTAGGAATGGAGATTGGTGAATGTTAGAGGTAGGGCTTTTTAAATTGCGCTATTTTAGTACGTGAGAGATAGAGAGAGAGAGAGAGAGAGAGAGAGTGGGAGGGAGAGAAAGAGCGCACGAAAGAGAGCGAGAGAAAGAACGTGCGCGAGAGAAAGTGAGCGAGCGAGAGAGACCGAGAGAGCGAGTGAGCAATAGAGAGTGAGAGAGGGACAGTGGGCGAGAGAGAGGGGGAGAGAAAAAGAGGGAGAGAATCAGTTTAGGGGTCTGTTGATTGAGGCGAAGTACATCCTGCGTATGGAGATTGTGTGTACGTACTGTTTCTAATTTTAAACTGTGCGAGTATCTATTTTCAATTTTCAGAATATGGATTTTAGTGTTTCTGACGCACGTATATTTGTTTTGTGTGATATTTTATGCAAATTGTGATAAAGTGTTACTAGTCTGCCTTATCCAGATTTTTTCGTATTATTCGATTCTATGTGTGAATTTTCTGACACTTGATTTATGTTTAAGGAGCATTTCACGAGAACCGAGCGAGAAGCCTAGGGACAAAAATTTGTACCTGTATGTCAGAATTATTGGCCCTAGCTGTTTAGGTACTTCTCCCACTGCGACACAAGGTGAATGACTGTCTCGTAATATGCCCGGGATGGAGGGTGGCCGACAACCTTCCACATGAATTTCTGCAAGATTGCCGTGATTGTGTTGGCCGTATGAGATATTAAATTGTCGTGGAACAGAATGATCCCACAGGCCTCAAACGACCAATACAAACACGACACTCTTGCAGAAATTCAAGTGGGAGGTTCTCGGTCAACCTCCGTACAGTCCAAATCTCTCTCCTTGGGATTACGCCATATTTGGTCGCTTAAAACAGGCACTGAGGGGCAAACGATTCACCTGGGACGACGACGTCAAGCAATACGTACGGAACTCGTCCACAACGCACACCCGGGAATTTTACGAGACAGCTAGTCACCGCTTTGTGTCGCAAATGCTTCCACAGCCGGACCAATACTTCTGACATACAGGTACTGGTTTTTGTTCTTAGGCCTTCGGCTCGCTTCTTTTTGAATGCTGCTTATATACACGTTGCAGTAGTAAGTAGGAATTCAGGCACTAAATAATGTCACCGGCAGAACTGAATCTTTTATATCTGCAAGATACTGTTTTGAAAAGAGGGTGTTGATTGAAAGTGTAGTAAGAAAAACCAATTTTTTTAAAGTTTGGACACTATTCAGCTCTAAAGATGATCGCGACGAGACGTAAAAGATTTTAAGAAAGTAAACAAACAAGTAACTAGACAACACTGGTTTCTGTATTCAAAATATCAGCGGCATCACTTTTCCGGCAACTTAATTAGAATGAAAATAGAAGTATGTGATCATGATAAATCTCAATTTTCATTGATTTTCTCCAAAATCAGACTTCAAGCAATAAAAAGGAGAAATTAAAGTAGGTGTACTCAAATGGAAGTTGAAATTCTTAGTGAATTCCTCCCTGCAGATGGACTTCAACTTCCAAAAATTTAGTTCGATGAAAAAAGTTCCCAATCGCTTCCTGATATCTCGAGAAAATGGAAAATGCGAATTTCAAAAGGTTTGCGATTAATCCACAACCATTTCGTTCACCTATGTAGTATACGTTTCCTTTGCATATTTTAATAGTACACCGGAGAAATACCATAATATATTTTGTTACTTCCGGGAAAGTAGTGACAATTTAAGAAGTTTCAACAGCCACAATCTTATGAAATAACACAACCGCCAACCGCATATTTACTATTGGCTATGTCTCAGCAACTTCAAGTCGCAATAATAGACATGCCAATTTATCTTCTCTGCATGCAAATTGGCATGCAATAACCACAGAAATGTCACATACAAAGCATCATCCGTCTTGCGGTGGAATTTTTGTGTACACTGCACCATCACGGCTGACAGGTCGATTCCCAACGCTAATAAGTCCTTGCCATTGTTAGACCCTGGCAGCCAATACAGATCAAGGCAAGCAAAAAATGAGGGGCTGCGATGACATAAGCCGATACACCAGAGTCCAATCATCCTAGAGTGATGAAACTGCAAGGGAGACGGCGAAGCCCATACAGGAACCCCGCACGAAGCTCTGGGATCAAGAAATGGGCGCTGGAGCAATGCAAGCTGGAGCACCAACGTCATCACTTTACAATCAAACTGCAATCCCTCACAACGAAAAGAGAATTTCGTAGTTTTGTCGATAATTGATTTTTTTCTGTGATTTTTCGCTGATGCCTTCATTCAGATGCAGAATACGTAACTCTGATTGTAAGCAATTAAATCTCAAACTTGTTTAGAAGGAAAATTTTATTATGTGATGTCTCTAACCACAATTGTTAGTAGGACCTGTTCTAATAGGAATTTCTTTAGTTACCATAAAAGTGAAGGGACACAGCAACACTGTTACGCTACAATTACCTCAATATGGATTGTGCTAATAAAAAAGTAGGACACTACAAATGACAGATCGAACTCTATCGCGATCAACAATAATTTGTCTACAAATTGGAAGCGAACGTTTTATCTTCTAAAGGAACAAAAGGATATAGTGTTGAAAACAGTTCATTTATTTGGGAATAAAAGGCATTATTTATGTTTCATAGAGTAAAATTTAAGCAAAAGTAAATATTATTGAGCTAGTCATAATTTTGTATATAATATGATCAACACTCTATCAACAGACCAAAAAATTATTTTAAACAGTATGAACTACATTTGCTACTATCTAATGAAGGTATTGATAGCAATAGTGATGCAAATAGTATTTGCAACATTTTATAATTGTATCAATAAGTGAATGATAACAAGAAAAATACTGTGTTAACGACGAATGGAGTGGTATAAAAAATATTGTTTTGATTTAATAAATAGTCCAACAGGTATAGCATTAAAAATATAAAAAGTGGTTTTTTGAAGAGAAAAGTTTATAAATATGCATTTGAATACTTTTTGTGTCAAATACGGGATTCTGAAGGTTTTGATAACAGTCGCGTAGATGAATGAAATTTATAAAATTAGGAGTAATGAACGTAAAATTTAACTTTTAATAGATTACAAAGAAGCAAAGTGGAACTTTTATTTCGGGTGTGTCTGTGTTAAATAGCGTATACACATTATCAATAAACAGCAAGCAGCATGTCAATTATTCAAAAGGTAATGAATACAATACATGAGATACTATGCAACGGAAACATACAAGGTTCCACGTGAATAACGGATAGGAAGAAAAAGTCTGAGAAGAAAAGAAAACTCTCAGCATTACTCATGTCTTCACATGCTCGAAATAAATAACATTCAGAACACTGGTAAGAGCGAGAGCGGTCTAAATTAAATTGAATTAAAAAGTAGCCACCTACGTCTTCGAAACTACACGAGAAAGAATCGTGACTTTTAACGAAAGTGTAAAGGTTCGCCTCTTCATCATTCCCACTTTACAGGAAAGTTCCGTAAATCGTTTCAACTACGCGTAACTCTCAATAAAACTACAGCTATGAAACTATTCTCGAAGCGGCAGAGGAACTCCTCCGGAATGTTCTTCTGAATGACAATAAAAAATCTACTTGTGATAGAGAAAGTAATTACTAAGGCGAATCGAACTGTACCTGAACATACAAATTATCATGAGCCTTAGCACATATAGATGTGAGGGTGCAAATTCAGCATTGTAGTTATGAATGTTCCACGTTTGAGTCCAAATAGTAATGGAGTTTTGACACTAAGATGCTGGGTCCGACAATGTGAATGACGATTCTAGAAACTAATTGCTCAGATCAGTTATTTCTTTGGTTTCATCCAATCAATTCATGGCGGGAATCGATATATTACTTTGAACAACGGGATGCAGAGATCATTCCTACCCATTATGTTTCTAACACCCATTTTCATACCATGGCGACGACTTGAGTCCCCTATCTCTCAAGATCTAATCTCCGATAGTCCGTAGAAATGTGGAAAGTCGAGATATCTACTAGATCTACGCAACAAGACAAAAAAATCGATTGGTTTATTATGTGCAAAATGAACGCAGAAGTACATTAAAAAGGGTTCCTCTACTACGATACCCCTCCCTCCCGGATCTTTCGTTCAGTGTGAAGATCAGCAAGTTGCTGAATCACCCGTGTATGGTTCTTAATGTGTACCACCAGTCGCCGATATACTTTTAAGATACCATTCTTGCAAGCATTCGTCCGCAGAAGATTCTTGAGTTTCGAAATGAGACTGAACCACTAAGGAGCAATGAAAATTCGGTTTTCGGTAGGTTAATAATGATTCCTTCGCGCGATCTTCACTCTAACATGGAGGTAATAGCTCTATGCTATTTACTATAGTATGCTAGAAGCCTACAACAGGATTTTTGTGAGAAATATGATGCCATGTCTTTGGAAGATATAATATTCAGACACCACAACTTCTAAAAGCAACCCTGGAAACTGTACGACTCGTGGCCACTGGCTCCAGAAGATATCGCTGGCTTGGCGAGCACGACCAAACTCGTCGTGGTCACAGCATCGCCTACAGTCCTCCTGTCCTCTGCCTTGCCTTCTGTACCGGCTACACTCGGCCGTGGCGTCACCGTGAGCCCCGCCCTGTCCCCCGTCCCTCCGTCTCCCTGTCCCCCTGTCCCCTGCCCCGACCCGGCTCGTCCCGCCCTCGTCCCTGCTCCGCGCCGCGTCGAGCGCCGTGTGGCGCGCTTCCTGCCGCACTAAGAAGAACGAGCACGAAGCCGAGGAGGCAGCGACGGCTGCGCGGGGCCCGGAGGACCCCACCGGCCCCAGCCCCGCCCCGCCCCGCCCCGCCCCTTCCCAGCCCGGCCCGTTCTGGCCCCGCCCCCGTCGCCGCTGCTGCCGCGGTGGGTTCTTGCTCCGCCTCGTCGGCTGAATTAATATCGCGGATTTAGCGAAGGCGGCGGAGAAGGACGCGGGGGCGGCGTGGGGAAGCTACAGGACGCGGAAAGGCGGGCGGAGCGAGGGGGGGCGGGGGGCTTCGCTGCAGTGGGTGCGCTGGAGTATTGGGAGCAGAGGAGGTGGTGGGGACGACAACGCAACAGCGAGAAGAGAGAATGGGGATGTAAGAATGGCGAGGGCGGTGAAGGAAGAAAGGAAAACGAAACAGAGAGGGAAACATAAAGCCAATGCTTGTGGGGGTAGAAAATACTGGGAATTTGATTTGATTTACATTCGTCAAAAAAAACAGTAAAATCTCTATATGACGTATGGCGGTGTAGTATAATCTGTGCAGGTTTTCTTGTGCTCCAGAAGGCAGTACAGATTGGTGATAATGAATTGATGGTGGGGACATTGAGAAAAGTAAAGGAGGAGAATCCTATCCGTAAGGTAAATATGAGATAAAAGAAGTGCCGGATGCAAGGATGAGGTAAAATAGTGAAAGCGGTTCCACGAAAGCAATGCAAAAGCCAGTGAACTGTGGGGTTGTAATTGGAGGCTGAACTGTTGGTGAAGGATCTCAGGAATGAGTTTCGCTGAGTCCTCCAAATCAAAGTGACTGATGGAAAACGACAAAAGTGGAAACCCAGTTTTTAAATAGCTGGGGCAAGCCTGATTTCGTTGGGAAACCATCCATTGCGTTCCCTCCAGACCGCCTGGGAAACCGTAGCGCAATGCTTCAGGTGGTAGCGGAGTTACACGCCGACAAGCCAGAGCAGTGGGGTTTATGGGAAGCGGCAAGGCATGCGTCTACACGGCACTGCAATGGAGAAGCGGGACAGAGGTCTGGAGGCAGCGTTGCGGGGGGAGGCGGAACGCGTTTTCGGCACAGTGCTGAGGAGGGCGTGAGCGTTGCGGGACGAAGCGACGAGGAGCGAGGAAACCGACGCAGCGGAGACAGCGCACAGTGGCTGCAAATAGAGCAAAAGGAATGGCATTGCGGAATAGTACTTTACGTAGCAAGGCCGTGAAGAAGTACTTTTGCCAGCGAGATTCCTTACCACCAAACCTGAAAAAGTCACTTCATGGTAGTGGTGCACACGATATTTTATTCGTGTTTATATATATTTTTTTTGCATCCTCATCTGTGTTTTGGGTAATACTGTTAGCTCATAATGAAGTAGCACCATGTCAATATAAGTAACATAATGTTACATATGTGGTAACGTTTCCTTAAAATCAAGTAACATTAGTAATCTCAAAATGAAACAAAAGAAGATCCGCTGAAGGCCCAGCCACAGTAAGGGGCAACAAACTTCTTTTCGGTTTCCGAAGTATTTTTAATAATATTACAAATTGTTTTGAATATTAATGTTGAAATTAATTGTGTAGTCGCTCATTATTTAATTGATTCTACACAGTATTTTTCATAAAACTCTTCATGAAAGTGCACGATTTCTTTTAGTACATTTGCTTTATGTTGGCATTTGGTGCTTTATTTCACAGCCTAGGCTCTAAACTTTTAGGACATAGGTTGCAAAAATTATGTTTAGGTTTTATAAATGTTTCGTGAAATTCAACTTAAGATATGAGAGTACGAAACATAAATTATTCTTTCACGGATGCCACAATCCTCCAGGGGGATTTAGCCACAAATCATCGTATTGGCCGCATAGTAACACTTCTGTAGATTATGGGGAATTGTCTATTTTTGAATGTGGAGGCAGCCCTTGAAAGACGTTGAGACAAAACGGAAAAGAGAGTTGTGCAGGGTTTGTGGCCGTTTTAATTTAATCCCATTCTACGGAGTAAGGAGAAAGTTATGTGCGAAAAAACAGCGGATTTTTAGCAGAAAACTTATTATAGGGCCCTGGTAACAAAAAAGTGGATAAATCCATTACTGCATTTAGAAAACAATCGTCTGTCACATAGTGTAGGCAGAATCCATGTTTTATGGGTCCTTGATACCGAAAAATCGTCCGTCTGTGACCAACGCTAGCGCAACAAATGACAAAACGTCCGTCTGTGAACAACGCTAGCGCCTAAACCGTTCAGCCATTTTTCTGCAAAACTGATATTCCCCAATCGACCTGGCTGATGTCGGGCCCCTTGAATTTGAAATCGATATTTAATTTTGGGGGTACATTATATGAAGCCCCTGGGACATTTTAAAATTTTCCAAAAAAACGGCTCCATTCTTTTTGATTATATGTTGTTGTTGGATTGTGTAAAGGACGTTGAAGAGAACGGTACAGATCACATGTTCGTTGAAAACTCTGATTTCTCGAAAAATTGCAAACGTTCGAACTTTTTCGATGTCTTTCTACAACTAAAATATTAAAGATGGAGATTTTTTCCCTTAACAAAATCTTTTCCTTCAAGATTGATTTTAAAATAAGGTCATGTATGATTTTTGGAATATTTGAGTATTTTCGCGTAATTGTGCATGAAAATACAATTATTTATTCAATATCTCGTTACAATTTCTGGATACGTTTTATCAACTACGAGTCGCATCTTTCGAGCCTTCCCCCGTGCTCGGACTGAGGGAATCCAGGGCCCCCTCGGCCTCGAGCAGCGCCGTCTAATACATGTGGCAGTGATTGTCTCCTGTCATGCCGTGTCACACGCAACCAGCCGTACGGCGACCTCTTGACTCCTGCTTCAACTCGTCAGACTCCCGGGCGCTCCTGGGCAGCAACACTACTCCTTCGTTCACACGTTGGCTCACGGACTGACACCGGGAGAGGTGATTCAGTACATCAACTGATGTCACTGCAGTGCCTCTGACCTGGAGGTTCTAGGTTAGAGTCCCAACTGGGGCAGAATTTTCGACACCAGCCAGGTTCAATTCAGTCGCTGTCTGGAGGAGAATTCTAGCGGCCGGCTGCTCTGATTGGTAGCTTTCCGTGGTTTCTCCGATCAACACCAGGCGAATGCTGGAGCAGTATCCTAACAAATGGGCCATGGTCCGCGCGTGATTTTTCCTTCCTCCTCCTTGTCCTATCCTCACCCCTTACACACACACACACACACACTAACACGTACTACACTACTACATATGCCGGGAGACCGGTTGAGATCTTAGAGCTTGTCCCGGCTGTGGCGGTGCCGCGGGAGATACCTGGTAGGGGAAAACTCTGCTAGTGAGCGACAGGTCGGCACCGGATCTCGCCATCCAGCGGGAGCACAGCCACCTCCCGATGAAAAAACTGCTCTACACTTACGAGGCTAATGATCTGAGTAGTTGACGAGCTCGGAATCACTAACAATCAATCAATCAATCTTGCGGACTAGCGGACTCCCGCCCGCAGACCCGTAAGTAGGAGAGGCGACGTCCGGAGTACCCTCGCCTCGCGGCTCCCAGTCTCGCTGGTTGCCTTCCGCCCCTGCCAGCTTGTCAGCGCCCGGCGCACAGCTGCGCGAGCGCCAGGTTCAAAAGCCGGCCACAGCGTACCACAATATCTCTTTTACGCGGCTTTTGTGCAATGGAGACACTATCTGAGATATATATCAGAATTCGCAAGATTGGAATACCGTAGGGTGTAGATTTTGTAATAGCTCAATACCTTCGGCCTAGCCACGTAGTAGTATTAAGTAATGCAAATCATATATCTACTAATTACCTACTAAATAAAATAAAAATGACCGTCGCTACTCCTCGTGCCTATGAAGCTTTAATTGTGGACTCGCAAGAACAAGTGATAACCACCTAGTATTATCAAAATAAGTTTAAAAAACTAGTAGGTCAAACATGGTACGTAAAAATGCGTAACCTTATGAATATGAATATAAAGATGATGGATCTGCTCGGCTGAGCTCCACATTCAGCACTCTAAAATGACTAGTGCCTTTCGATCTGAATGGTCTCTATCCATTCTGCGTTGTTCTCTCTGTACGTGGGAAAAGAGGCCTAAGGGTACTGCTTTCCTTGCCAATGCACAGTTACGTCGTAGAAGACGAGGAAGGAGAAGGAGAAGGTGGGAGGTTCGACCGAAACATGAAATTCAAGTAGCGTTCTGATTTCAAATTTAAGATTTGAGTAGTTTCTTGGATTATTTCATCCTACTAGGACTCTTTATACCGCCATTGCCACAATATACACAATGCAAAAAGTCGTTATTGATAATTGGATGTCGTTTAGAAAGTGAATATTGGAGGGAGCATATTTTACTGGTGAAATAAAAGCATTGATATTATAACAAGCAACAGCCAGCTACCCTATTTTTGCACGATCGTTCTTAAAATATAATGTGCTTGCCGTATGTGAGCGCAAATAGCGGCCTTACTTGAACGGGTTTGAAAACATTCGCTTAACATAATAAACATATAATACAAAATAGTTACCGAATTTAAAAACTTTTAACTTTCACAAAACCATGTAAAATGACCGCAATTAAAATAGTTTTCCTTAATAGGGACATTATTCCTGATTGTTATCACATAATTTACTCACATATTTACACGTACTTTTACATTTTACGTGAATTCTGCATCATTTATAAGTTCTGTGTACATTATATTCCGTTTAAACCACGCATGATGAATTCCATGATGATGAAGTCCTTGCAAGACTGAGTCTATGCAAGCTTACAACATTCGATTTCTGGGCTAAAAGCTTCACTTTAGCTCTGTCATTTCCGATGTTCATATTACCGGATCGATGACATAATTATATCCCAGACATGTTACACATAATATGCATTTTCAGTCAAAGTGTTTCATTCCTTTTTATTTTACATTGATATGATTTTAAACTAAAAAAACATGGAAATATTGTAGCGATGAAAGAAGACGACAGGATAACATAACATATCGTCTGCTATATTAGTATTCCAGTAGTATACCTTCCTTTTGCGGCTCTCACAAGCAATGAATCTTCATAAATGAGGTATCTAAATAAAGAGAATTTCACGGAGACGTGGCAAATTGCACTTTGACTTTAAAAATATGAAGAATTTGTTTAAAAAAACGCATATAAATATTCATGTAAATGCAACCCGCAACGCATATCAGGATTTTTTAATCTATACCGATAAATAACTCCTAAACTAGTGTTTATAGAGCCATAAAAATGAAACTTTTGAGGCTAAGAATTCAAAGAAACGTTTCTCACATCGTAATCTACAGGATGAGAACTATTTGATCATTCTATTACATTTTTCCTGATGCAAAGTTTCTCGATTCCATCCCACCTGTTCAGAGCCTGCAGAATCTGCAACTGTATATGAAATTACTAATTACTTGATATTCTATGCGATTGAATTACACAGGTATACCTATTTGCTCGCTAAAAAAGTTAAATAAGAATAGTTTGTATTGACAAGAATGTATTACATTGTTATCAATTACGAGGTGACATATAGAACAAGTGGTGGAGGATAAGAGGGTCTTGAAGAAAAATATATATTACAGGCTTAATATGGAAATGAACAATAACGTGGGGTACAGCATGCGAGAGTTCTAGCAGGGGTACGCTAGTGTACATTTAAATACAATTTTCGTACGAGGATAGTGTGGTTTGAAGTACAGAACATTTAGACTTGAGAGACAATTAGACGTACACAGAAAACTGTCCTTCCACCTTTCAGAGGAAGTCAAGAGGGTTTTGATGTTTGGGTCCAAAAAGAAGAACCGTTCCCTTCCCCTGCTGTTAGTACTTGCTTTAGTGGACATGGCCCCATGCTGATGTGTTTCCGGTCGGAGCGAGACTGTCTCTCATTGAAAGGATGAGAGGTATTGTCTGCTACGTAACAATATAAAGTAATTAGTAGTGCAATTATTCGAACTATTTAAAGATAGAATTAAAAACATGTGGAATCTATGTGTGGAATCCACTTGAAGCACGAAATTTCTTCCATTATGGCTAGCTTTCTTTCTTAAAATTATTTACAATGACTTCTAAACGATTGATATTATTGTAGAATCACAAAATTCTGTTAAGTTAGGCACCAAAGATACTTAATTGGTATTTTCAATACAATAGCAGTTAGTTATTTTAATAACAATTTGAAATTTAGAACACACATTCTGCACCAAGGAAATAATAGTAATAATAATACATGCTATGACAAAATGAACATTAATATAATTGACTTTATAATTTAATACTGCAATTGATTAACAGATTAGGTTTGATATTGGATAACAATCTTTCTTCATTGCTGAAAATGTGTGTGTAATTAATATTCGTCATGGCAAATTCGTTAACATGATAAATTCTTAGCTCCGAGCAACAGAGATCAATGCCCAAGAGCATTACATTACGTAAGTAATAACATCAAATTCCTACATAGTTCACAGTGTAATTTGTCTGTTATGTTTTTCATTTACAAAACGTGAATTATTTAGAAATAGTATATTTCGTTAAAACATACAAATTCATTTACTTTTTAAATAAATCAAACATTACAAATTATTACGAATGAAAGAATAATACGCTGTTCGAAAGTTAAGAATAGTCAATTCTACTCAAACTTACTGGTTTCATATTAATCGAAATTAAAGTTGGGATGAAACTGAAACCAATTCTTATTCAATTTCCTATTTTTCAATCGAAAGTAAGTCGATTCCCTCATGTGAGGCATAAATCAGTACCATAAGTGCTGATGAACATATTTTCTATTTTACAGCAGCGAATAATTATTGATATAAAAATTTGGGAGCGGGGATAGAAACTGCAAAGATAAAGACAACGTACACAGATTGCGAAACTTCCCCAAATGTCACACAAAGTTTTTCACTGTTTTCTGACATTAAATAAACATGAAAAATGGTTACTGAATAATTATCTCAAGTTTAATTGAACATACACATATTGAATAAATATAAGCACACTGAATAAAATGGTTGCTTTCATATTTGGAGCAATATATGGAGATCTCGGAGCAATAACATGCTATGCCACTACACGTACGTTTTGAGAAAAAGAAAGAAAAGGTTTAGACATTGCATTCTACACAATGGGATAAAGAACATTTATTCACGAATTATACTGCCATCTCTCGTCGAATCTTTGAAGTAAAAAAACCGAACATCTCGATACATCTATGGGGCTTCGCAATACACTACTATCTCAATTTCATCAGAAATATGGCACAGCTTGTTATTGCTCCTAGGTCTTCATATAATCTATGGGATTATTGTGCTGTGCAGCCCTTCAGCTCCCTGGGCGCCGGCGCCGTGAAGGGCGCAGTCGTCGTCTGAGTACAGCAGCCTCCCCATGCAGTGCACAGCGTCGCCGGCGCCCGTTCTCCGCTCCGCTCGGCTTCGCTCTGCCCTGCTCCGCTCCGCTCTGCTCCGCCCCGCTTCGCTTTGGCCCGCGTCTCCTTCGGGCCTCGAAATCTTCCGCCTAACAAGCGGACCGCAGGCTCGGGGGGCGCGCCGCGCCGGCGAGATTTAGAAACCGAGTCGTAGCTTTCGTTTAAACGAAACGCGTTATTGCCGAGCTTGCAAGACCATCTAGATGGGATTAGCCGTCCCGAGCCGGGGACGAAGCTTGCGCAACACGCCCGGCCCACCCGCCCCGCCCCCTCCTCCACCACACCCAGTCACGACCTCCTCCTCCCCCTCGCTCCCGCGCCCGCCCTCCCCCCGCTCCCCCGCCCCGCGTCACCTCGCCGCCGCCATTTACATAGAATAACAAGACGAATTTTTCGAAAGTGTTGCGCCCGGTCCGCTCGCCGAGCACTTGCCACCAGCGCGTATTAACAACGCAGATTTTACGCACTTGCGCGCGTGCGGACCGCGCGGCGGAGAGTCGGAACCAGGCCACATATATTTTAATCGACGCACGGAGCGAAGTATGGAAAACAGGTCAGTTCCTAGGGAGCGATACATACATTCTCCTTTTTTTTTGCCGCCTTCTCCGGAGCGCGAAGGGCAGTGAAATCTCCACGGAATTTTCAAAACGCTCTTTCTGAAGTTTGCGCTATCGTGCACTTATACAGTTGAAGTTTAATTAATAGGAAGGCGAATCGTACAGCTGCGCTGGGAATGCGCGAGGCCGTCGTGGAACCGTGCCAGATGAGGAAGGGGGGTGAAAGGAGCGGACGGGGGGCGGATTTTCATATCCTCCGGACTTGTTTTCTTTATCGCTGTTTTATAGACAAGTCCTTTACACGTACCGCGGCGTTGATAACCTAGATTCGTAATTCGAAATTCAAATTTCCGTCGGGGAGAGGCCTTTAGACGAACTTAGATCCCGGCCGCTTCTAAAAGGGCGGCAGCGCCGCGTCTTTGAAGAGCCCCGCGGGACAAAGGAGCAAGACGACGGTGCTAAATCCCGCGCAGTGTAAATCCCAAAGCGCCAGCGGCGACCCGCTCCGAAGGGCGGAAAGGAGAATCCGACTTCGCGGAGTGCCGTGCCCTGCCCTGTGCCGCCATCGCCGCCGCCTTCACCCGGCGCTGCCATCCCCGCCACCTTCTTCCCTCACGCCTCCGCCGCCTCGGATGCTTCCACTCCTTCCACCGACTCCACCCCCTTCAGACCCTCCACAGCTCAACTACCACCATCGCTCTGTCCACTGTCACTGTCCACAATCGCTAGTCACCACTCCGTCTGCGCCACCTTCCACCTTTGCTGTCAGTGTAGTTCTCTGATGCCGGCGTGCCGTACGCCGGGTTCGCAGCCGTCCTCACCACATACGCCTCCTCCGATGACGTACCTCACGCGGCGCTGGCCCTCGCCCTACCCGGTCCACTTCCTCACTCTCCATCACCGTGTTCACCTTTACTTTGACGCCTCCATCGCTTCTGTTGGACGTTCACCTTCGCCTGCGTCTCCACCGCCTCCGTCGCCGAGGCTGCCCTTGGCGCCCTTTCGCCTTGGGGGTCGCCGGCCGCCTCTCCAGCCCTCTGCCCTTCCCACACCGCCGCCGCGCTCCGTCGCCCCCCCCCCCCCTCCGCGAAGCGCTCATTTGACGCTTGTGTGAAGAAGTGGTTCTCGAGGAAGATTTCAGCGCGACCTATCTTGCCTTTCCGCAATTGCTTGACGGCAGACGGTGTTTAACTTATTTATTAGGTTTCGGTTCCGACGGAACGTATAGATAAATTCAGTCTCCAGAGGATCATTCATTCTAATGGACAGAATAACTGATGTAAATTCCATTAAAAGAACTTTTATCGTGTTAAAAGTTGATTTCTAACTTTGAAGTGATAATTTGATGTTGACGGCGCAAAGGAGATCCTAAAGAAGATCTTAAAGAAGGTCGATATTGCATTTATCCGTTTAAAATAACCTGATTTTGTTCGATGATTTATTTACCCAATCTGAACAACCACTAGAAGTATATATTTTATACAGTGTCGATCATAGCCGTGTCGTTCATTAGCGAAAGTTCATAGTCAGGTACTAATTATTGTGTTTTAACGTTCAGCTTAGAGGAAATTATTTCAGTTTCTTTCAAGAGAAAACAGATATGTTTCTCCAATCTTCGCCATTTAAAAACCCGGACATATGAAGCAAGTTATTTATCTTAGTTCAGTTTTTACTCCCTCATTATATCTATATTCTCTTCGTTCTTTCAAGAAGGTAAATTATATCCTACCAACTTGAATTTCAATTATCATACATCTTTATTACCTCACTAGCATTATATTTCACACTAAAACATTTATGTTCTAATTAACTGAAAATTGGGTACGCGAATAGTGCGTTCTAAACATTATCCCATAGGATTGGGGACATAAGCTGTATCCGAATCCTACGGAATATAATTAAAATTACTTGGTTTTGATATACCATTTACTATATCCACATGGAGCAAATCTCATTGAGTAAAGAAAAATGTATTTTAGTTTTCATGTTTAAAATGGAAAGCTAATTACACTTTCAATTCATACTTCCTCTTAACGTGACAGTTCATCACTAATTCAAATATTGAATGGAACGTGATTACAATATATTCCTAGGAATTAAAGGAAGTGAATAGCACTAAAATAATTAAGAAATGTTTTTGGTTTCAAGTTGTTCTGATTAATTTTTAAGTTTTCGAACGGAGATTACTTATTCCCTTTCACATTTCGGGTTCACATTATTACTCGTTTTGATTCCACAACGGGATAACGAAGTTACTCGCACAGTCGTGCTTATTATCAGTTAATTACTCGTACTATTTTCATCCATAAAATAAAAGGTCGTAATTGAAAGTCACAAACGCACTTATTATCATTTCATATCAAACATTGGATTTTCTCTTGTGCTATTTGTCCACGAATGCAAAGGCACTCAATCTACAGAGTACAG
The DNA here is from genome assembly GCA_031308135.1 of Acheta domesticus. NCBI lineage: Eukaryota > Metazoa > Arthropoda > Insecta > Orthoptera > Gryllidae > Acheta > Acheta domesticus. Next base: position 205,367,181 of record JAHLJT010008446.1, read on the forward strand.
TATAACGAGACTAAGCGGAAATGGCATTGGGACAAATGAATTATTGGACAAATAATGAGTGCTCTGTAAATTAAAATGATATTAAAATTCGGCCCGGAATTAAATATGATTGTAATGGACATCTCAGGTTTCAAGTACTCATTTTGATTGGGTCAAGGTCATTTCGTGATTGGCGTACAATTTCAAACGCCTTTTTTTTCTTTTTTGTACAAAATGCGTGAACCATTACGGACTGATGTTATTATGATGACCAAAAATGAAGTATGGATTATATTACTGAATGTGAATTAAGTAATATCGAATTACAAATTATGTAATTTTCCTGCAATGGCCAAAATCATATTTAGAAATTACATGAGTTTAAAAGGAATCTTCATAGTGAGCAAATAAATAAAATTCAATAGTTACAGATATTTGATATTAAAGTAGTGGCTTGAAATTTACTCGCTAATTGTCAATTTTAAGTTCTCAACATCAAGCAACACTTTAGATATTCAAATATTCTGTACTAACTTGGGTATTCATGATCATTCTATAAATGCGCACAAATAAAACCAGAACCCTTCATCGACAATATATCCAACCAGAAGTATATCTTTTGTTATTCTACTTTTGAAAGCAAAAAGAAATGACATTTATTGCACGGGATTGCCTACTTAAATGAAGCTTTAATGAGAAGTCAAGATTATATTCCTCCCTTGCAATCGCGTATCAATTACTCAGGCAAATATCCATGTAGCGCAGTGTAATCCAATAGTACAGTAATTGAAAGAGACTCCAGTAATTCAAAAAGTGACTATAACGTCTTTAGATACTATGGAACGTCCTTTATGAACTGAGAAATGCAAATATTTGACTGGGTTATTCAGTCTATTCTTATACTGCGCGTACCGACTCTCATAGTCAGTGCCTCACTGCTTACGACACACTCGACGTCATGAAACATCAAAGCTCCAAGGAAGATGCGGTCTTCCATTAAATATTTGCTATTTACATGTTGCGTTATGGAACATCAACTTTTTTTCTTGGTGTGTAAAGAACTGTTGTGTTGTGTATGAGTATTCTACTATGTCATATATTGCAGTATTCGTGAAGACAAGCTTCGTGTTACTTAATATACAAATATTTAAATATATTTTAGTGTTATACGAGAGTAATTTATTTGTTGTTCTTGATCAGTGTACGAGCTAGGTTTAAGACAACCATTTTGTGTGGGATTGTTCTGCAGCATTTTTGCTGCTACAAGCCACCAGTTGTCACTATACACTTGTTTCGCGGGACATTTAGAAATAACAATTTATGAGTATGTTGCGATTCAACAAGCAGACTTTAAATTTCCAAATGTAAACACGCCAAATACTCGTATGTTGTGTATGTGGGGCAGATTAAACAATTTTTTGGGTTGGCGTGGTTTGTGGGGTGTGGGGTCTATATTCTGAGCACAGAATCCTTATTTCATTCATGTGCTTTTTGTTTTGCGTGATCAAGGTTTTCCAATAACCACGTTCCGCGGTTTCATCTCGCAAGAGGCATGTCCCTTTATTCCAGGAATTTAATGGAAATTTAATCACGTGAGAAATGCATTCGTATCCAACGGTTATTTGATATAGTAATTCGTGAATTTGGCAATGGGTTACTGTTAAAGAGGACAAGAGAGACAAAAGACCTTTGTCACCCGGGATTAAATGTAAAATTTTCAAGGAATAAAAATGTACTCACATTAATCTCTGTATTGTGGGAAGGGTAAATTTGAAATCTTTTATGCAGATATGAAAAAATTACGAAACCATGAAAGTACTGTAGTATCTACAATTGTGCATACTGAGAAATCATCGTTAAGTAGTAAAATAAATGAAATATTACTACTTGCCTTTTTTACGCGGAAAAGAGGTGTACATCAATGCATTTTTAATAGCTAAGTGATTGTTGAAATTACAGTTTTTGAAAAATGTGTGCAGCTTAAATCCTGAACTTTAGCAGCTTAAATCCTGAAATTTATTTAACTTTCTGGTGAGACTTTCTAGGCCACGAGCGTTTCCATTCAACGCATTTTAAAATTATTTTAGTGTTATTACTAACTTGGTAATATACATGAAATTGTTATAATTAAAATTGAATGCGTAGAGCGACAAATCAAAGGGTTGAATTCTACGTATTTTAGAATAGTGTAATACGTTGTTGCTATATTTTATCATTGTTAGATATTAATAACATTGAATATTAAAAGTTTAAGAAATTTTAAAATGTATTACAGAGCACACACATTGAAGATGACAGTATGCCCCACAGCGAATATTGTGCTGTTGCATAATATTTATAGATTTATAATTATTCCGCCTCCAAAAAATCAGCTCTCACCTCGAATGTTGCACGATATTATGAATAGAAGTTTCCTGGAAGAACCGTAGAGAGTAGACTACATGACAAAAGTACCTGTCCCCTCGCCTAAACTAACAGTTTTCTGCTTACTCTTTCCCTCGCGCATTTAGTTGTCCAACGTACCATCCATCCCACACACCCACTTCTTCCACGTACGTCATATTATTTCAATTATTTGATGTTAAATAAAGTTGTTTTGTCTTTGGGCGATCACTTACAGTGACCGGACCTTGAAGCTAGTTAACCAGGAGGTGGTCAGCGAGCAGGCTGTCCGCAGTGTTACAGGCGGGTTGCGGCGTTACACTTTCTGATCCCCGCCAGCCGTCGAAATGTCACGCGTCCACCCTCGCCGATGGCAATACCCCGCACATCTATCTGCCTGCGCCCGCTTGGCCGCCCGCTAGTTCGCCCCTTCGCGCTCAACCTGAATTCCCAACCGCTCACTCGGTCACTCGTCCTTTCCCTCACCCAACCCAACACCTCACCCGCCCACCAGTTCACTCGTCCTTCCTAACATCTCATCCGTCCTCATCCTCATCCGCGCAACCTAACATTCCATCCACCCATTCATTTGCCCATCCTTCCTCAAGTCCAATCTAACATCCCACCAGCTCACTCGTTCACTTGTTCATCATCTCGTCCAACCTAACATCCCAATGGCGTAAATTAACGAGTGGATCAGCTACCATACCGTCTTGTCGTTCAGGTTACCATTCCATCCACCAGGTCATTCACCTATCCGCTGCTCGTCCATCCAAACCCAACGCCCTTCCGCTCACTCGTTCACTCGCCCGTCCTCTCGCCCACCCTAATATCTCAACCGCCCACTCGTTCGCTCTCCCGTCCTAATGTTCCACCTACCATTCCATGGACCTCCTCGTCACACGCCCTCTGCTCGTCCAAACAATCCCATTCCGCCCACTCGTACATTTGCTCCTCTTCTCGCGTAACCTACCATCCCACCAGCGCGCTATTTCAGTCGCCCGTCCTATCGTTCAACCTACCATTCAAACCACCCGCTCGTTCACCATGCCGCTCACCCAGCCAACCATCGCTTCCGCCTACACGTTCACACGCCAGTCTTCTCATCGAATCTACAATATCACCAACCCACTCGTTCATTCACCAGTTCTCTTGCCCAACCTACCATCCCACTCGCCCACTCGTTCAGACACCTGCTCTCCCAGCCTCTCCTCGGCCTATCCTCACTCCCTCTTGCCCGAGCTCTCCACGCCCACCTGAACGCTCTCCCGTCCGCGCGCCCGCCTCGTCGCGACCAACGGCCTCTCGCACGAACCTCCAAGCCGTCAATCCCATGCCGGCCCCATGCGACAACAATTTGGGGGCCGCGACCGTCGACTAAAACCCCAAAACTGTCAAACGACGCCACACGCAGCAGTCTCCGAGAGGGTCCCAGTCGCCGCGCCGATCCGGCTGCAGGGCGCCCGCCGCCCGCCCCCGCCGCCCGCCCCCGCCCCCGGCGACTGCCGCTCTCCAGCCCGCCAGCCAGCCCGCAGCCCGTCCACCGGACTGCTGCGGTTTTGCTACCCTTCCGCGTCCGCCCACGCCCACCCCGCCCCCCGCGAGCGCTGTCGTGCCCCTCCCGCGCGAAGCCGCGACCTTCCTGCCTCAAGCGCGATGCGGGGAGGGGGAGTGCCTAGCACTTACCCAGGACCATTTCACCCCCTCTATGGTGCGCGATCTGGTGTCTGAAATCGTTTCGGGAAAGTCACTGTTCCATGGAGTTGCAATTTCATTTTTAGATATATCCATGATTCCATTCATAAAATATACACATTTCCGATACATCGATGTTTTTAAAGCATAGAGAATTTACGAATTTTTTTCTTGAACATATTCCAAAATTAGTATCTAAAGAAAACAGTAATGCTACATCAGCACGCAGTACTTTCTCGTATTATTTCTAACTTTCGCAATTTTCAAAAATTCAAAGTGCAGCGAAATTGGAACTATGGCCATTTTTATTAGTGTACTATTCGAGAAAAGTAATTTTAAAAAAGTTCTGTTTTTTGAGAAAATATTTTTAATTGCTTATATTTCACTCAAGATAACGCGAAACCGCTCACATTTTCCAAAAATGGTACATGACCATATTTAAAAGTTCGTGAAACATTACATTAAGGGGGAAATTTTTCCATATTGTAGTTTTTGAAATACGTCGAAAAAAATTGAATTTTAGCAATTTTCGATAATTTATTGAGTTGAAATAAAATAAAATAAGACCTGTGCGATATTTTTGAGACATGTTTGAAAATGTGGAAGCTTCGTGTGCAGTAAACTAAGTGATCAAAAATATCCGGACACCTGATTGAAAATGACATACCAATTCGTGGGGCTTCCATCGGTAATGCTGAGATTCAATAGGGTGTTGGCCCACCCCTAGCCTTGATGACAGCATTTACTCTAACAGGCATACTTTGAATCAGGTGTTGAAGGTTTCTTGGGGAATTGCATCCCATTCTTCACGGTGTGCTGCACTGAGGAGAGGTATCGATGTAGGTCGGTGAGCCCTGGCAAGAAGTTGGCCTTCAAAAACATCCCAAAGGTGTTCGATAGGATTCAAGTAAGGACTCTGTGCAGGTCAGTCCATTAGAGGGATGTTATTGTCGTGTAACTACTCCGCTACAGGCCGTGCAGTATGAACAGTGCTCGATCGTGTTGAAAGATGCAATCGTCATTCCCGAAGTGCTCTTCAACTGTGGAAAGCAAGAAGGTGTTTAAAACATTAACGTAGGCCTATGCAGTGATAGTGCCACGCAAAACAAGGGATGCAAGCCCCCTCCGTCAAAAACACGATCACACAGCCGCCTCTAAATTTCACTGCTGGCTACACTCGCACGCTGGTAGATGACGTTCACCGGGCATTCGCTACCCACATCCTGCTATCGGATCGCCACATTGTGTACCACACCACGTTTTTCCACTGTTCTATCATCCAATGTTTACGCTCCTTACACCAAGCGAGGCGTCGTTTGGCATTTACCTGCGTGATGTATAGCTTATGAGCAGCCGCTTGACCTTGAAATCCAAATTTTCTTACCTCCCGCCTGCCACAGTACTTGGAGTGGATTCTGATGCAGTTTGGAATTCCAGTGTGTTAGTCTGGATAGATGCTCGCCTATTACAGTTTATGACCCTCTTCTACTGTCGGCGGTCTCCGTCAGTCAACACACAGGGTCGGCCTGTACGCTTTTGTGCTGTACGTGTCCCTTCACGTTTCCAGTTCACTATCACATCAGTAACAATGGCCCTAAGGAAGTTTAGGAGTGTGGAAATCTCGCATACAGACTTCTGACACATGTGACACCCAATCACATGACCACGTTTGAAGTCCATGAGTTCCGCGGAGCGCCCCATTTTACTCTCTCAAGATGTCTAATGACTACTGCGGTCGCTGATATAGAGTACCTGACAGTAGCTGGCAGCCCAATGCACCTAAATGAAAAATGTATATTTTTGGACGTGTCCGGATACTTTTGATCAGTTAGTGTATACCAAAGATTTAAGATTTCTGTTTCAAATTCCCAGGGTAACTTTGAAACCAGATTGATCAAGAAATATCAATTTTGAAGAAAATCGTCGAAACTGTTTACGTGCTAGCGTTGACCACAGACAGACGGAAAGATGACAGAAGACAGAAAGATGTTTTGCCGCAAATCAATTTTTTTGACATCAAAGACCCACAAAAGGTTGGTTATGGCTTCACATCGTGCTAGAGGAAGTATTTTACTACACATAAGAAACAAGATTTGTCTACCGTTTCGATATCCGGTTTCCACAATACCATTTTTTTTCTGGAGAAAAAGTGTGATACTGCAGCGGAAAGTGGCACGTTTTTCGCAATCATTTGTCTTTACTACGTAACCACGTATTAAACGAGAAGATTTGTTCATAGTGTACCTACTTTTAAATTAGCTCTTTATCGTGACTATATGTGAATTTCACATGAGATATACCATTGTTTTCCGGTGATAGAAAAGTGTATAAAAGCCATAAAGAGTTTCGCGAACATTCATATTTATGTGATTTAGGACATTGTAAGGGGAAAAGTAAAAATGTATTACACTGCGGATGTCTTAACCTGAGGAAATTAATGTACACACTTCCATGGTTGTGTTAACTCAATATTTATCATTTAAGCACTTCCGAGAAATGGATTTGAAACGATTTGTTGACTCCAAATTGGCGCAATCGCGAGCGAGACCTAACCTGCCTTGTGAACCAAGCTTTAGTTAAACCTCTTCTTGCAGAAATAACTGTCAGATACTCATTACAATAATTCACAGATGCAAATGTTCACAATTTCTTTAACATTGATGTATTTCTCGTTAAAATTCGAATTCATGTTACTGATAACATAAACCTATGTGATTCATCCTTGATTTCGAAATTATATACCTAGAGAACAATCGACCGAACTTTTTATCTTGTGTATCTTTGCTGGAGTTTAATTATGAGAACTGTTACAGTTACACTTATCGCCTGTTGTTAACGTTCCTTTAATATCTATCCTGAAACTAAAACCTTCCTTCTTTCTTCCCTCCCGTTTCCTCACACAAAGGCCGTACATACAGTGCACTTCGCACAATAGAATACGAGGTCGGCGTGCGCGCAAACGTTGGAACTAACTTCCCTGTGAAGGTGAGCGAATAAATATTCGCGCCCCGATGTCATCTCTTCTCCTCTATTCTCACTCTAGCCCAACGCACAGCCCCCGGCCGGGTGACGAGGTACCTCGCAATGGGGCTGCCTATCTCCCGGCCTTGCCATTGTCCCGTCTCTCGGGTGTCACCTCGTCCCGCCCACGCCGCAGCCGCCCCGCTACTTGCTCCTGTCCTCTCTTCCCCTCCCTCGCTTTCTCTCTTTCCCTCTGTCTACCTCGCCCCACTCCACGACGACCTCGCCTTTCTGGGCGCGGCTGCAGTCCTCTACTGCCATTGCCACTGACGAGTCTCGCGCGCCCGAAATCCCACCACCACCGTACAGTCACCTCCACCACCATCTCTCCACCGCCGTCACCCCCACGCCGACACCGTCTCTCTCCACGCCGCTGTCATTCCACGTCCCGCGACGTCACCACCGTTCCGTCCCACGGCGACGTCCCAAGCCCGCGTTCCTGAGAGACACCCGCTCTCCGCCTCCCCGCTCCCGCTTCGTCCCCGCCCCGCGCCGGGTCTCGCGCCGCCACTTCGAGCCCGATCGCGAAGCGAGCGTTGTTCTCCTGGGCCGATAACCGCGTGGGAGGAACCTAAAAGCCCGGAGAGCGGCCGGGCCGCCGCGGCGGCGCAGGGCGGCGGGGGGCGGCGCGAGGCGGCGCGGCGAGGGCGCGCGCGGTGCAGTAATATGCGAACGTTACGCCGGTGTCACGGCCGGCGGAGGCCGACGGGGCAGGCGGGGAGCGAGGACGGGGCAAGCCGAGGCGGGGGCGGGGCCGGCAGCAGCGACGGCGTGCAAGCCGATGTTCCTCGCACTCCTTGATATTGGCCGCGCCGCCACCGACCGCTTTAAGTAAACCAGAAATATCACGTGAGGCTTTTAGGGCGCCATCATAAATCCGCGAGGGGGAGCGCGCCCTCCTTCCCTCCCCGGCCCCTTCCCATCCTCCTCTCCCTCTCCCTCCCTTTCCTCCCGGCCCTTCTGGCGCCGGGACGGCGGTGGCAGAGGCAGCGGCAACGGTAGTGGCAGTGGCGGGGCAGGAGAGGCGAGACGCAGTATTATTTGCGTGCGAGCCAAGCGTCGGCGGGATGGGCGGGGTGTGGAGTGTAGGTGGAGAGGGCGGGCGGAGAGCGCACGAGCCGGTGTTTGCGCTCCAGACGTCTCCCCCCCCCTCAGCACCGAGACCCGGCCGCTAGCCCGCCTTTGCCGCGCTGCCCACCACCTCACGGGTAACCTAAAGCGTCCTCAGTATTTTTACGGAAAGTTGTTGTTTGTCTTCACCACTTAAGCGCCATCTCGATCAATGAAGATGGGTTCATTCAGTGTACCTTATGTGCAATAAAATATTTTTTCCCTTGGGATTTGTCTTAGAAGATACGATGCATTAGTGTTTTAAATCGAAAGTTCCTGGGTAAAAATCAGTTTATGAATGACGAGACTGCCGAAAATAGAAGTTTAACTTCTCTAGCAAAGGCGATTCTTTAAGAAAAAATATAAATTTAATGATGACAACTGAATTATAGGAAGGCAGAATGCAATTATCACGTGAGCCTTCTCCATTGGTATGTTACCATTAGAGTATAAATACATATGTACCAATATGTTTTTATACTCTAATGTTATATCACATTATATTTTAATTACATGCAATGTTATAATGATATAAATATCTGAAGATATGAAGGACGCTTAAGGGAGTATAGTGACTGCCATTTTCTCCTAGAAGACAGCAGATACTTTAATTTATATTTCTCCTAATGAATATTTTAGAGATGATCTTTAGTAAACGAACTGTCTTACTACATTGTATTCTGAAATGTGCAGCGGATTCCATTTAAATGATCATATTCTCTTCATTTTAAATAAACATAATCCTTAATGATTATTTGATTAAATACCCTGATGTAGATGAATGAAACATTTCATATTAAGGAAATGATTTCTAATGCTATTGCCTTGACGAATTGTGCTGAAACACTATTAAAGCATACAGTGTGGATATTCGTGAGAGTAGGTCAATGAAATTCAGTTATTATTACAATGCCAAAGTTTCGGCCATTTATTTGACCTGCTTGAGGGCTATAAATATACAATCAATTAATATACAATATATATATATATATATATATATATATATATATTACTTATCAGCAAGAAACGTCCACGTACAACTTGGCATTCATAATTAACTAACAAAACTAGGCAGTTCAATAAGCTCACCAGAAGGAAGCATGTAGGTGGGTCAATCCTTCAGTGATGAGTATTCTTAAGGGAAGGCTTGATAGTAGGTCAATCAATTGTTTGCAGACACTGAAAGGGAGATATCTTCAAACTTGGGCTCTAGTACCTGGAACAAAAGAAAATTAATTATAGTATGTCTTTGAATCAAAGAATATCTAAATAAGCGAAAAGAATATTGCATGTAAATATTCCAAAATACACATGAAAATTAAGTGCACTTCATGACGTTCCATGCACATTTTGATTGCTACTAAAAGTTATTGAAAAAGTGATCAACGAGGAGCGAGCACGTAGATAAAAGAGAACTTTCAACATCAATAGAACTATTTCTGTAACACTTATATAAAATTCCTGGGTTTACGATATCACTTTTGTCCGTGTCTAACACACTCTCGGACGTTACCTAAAAGAAACGTGTGAGACGATTAATTTTAGTGCTTTTATTAGCACTTGGAATTGGATTAAAAGGGAGGTAGAATCTAAATTACATTCATCACATAATTCATTCAATGACTGTGCTGGGTTATTCTAAAAACAGAAACAACGATGAAACATGTGATCAATATATAAATTTGATACAATATTCTAAGAAAAAACCAAATGATATTGGTGAAGAAAATGAGTTGTCGTTTGCACACGTTTGTCAAGCGCATGAAAAGCATATTTTCCACATGAAAAGGCTAAAATTAAAAATCTGATATTCGGAAGTGAAGCTCAGTGACCTGGTAGCAAGGCTACTGTCTATCCTGCACAAATACATTCAGTTCTTATAATATATTATACACTAAAGAATGATGGGGGTCTTTTATTTATAAAAAACCCAATCCACGTAAGTGGGCTACTACTGGCGAGGGAATTACGCTCCCAATTTCTGTATCAGAATAAAAAGAATCAATATTAACATTGTCATTCCATTCAATGGCTCCATGTCTTCAACAACCGGCTGAAAAATATTGCCAAACATATATTGATACGACGGTCTAAATGGAGATACACCATTTGAAAGGTAAATAAGGTTGACAATAAAATGCAAAATGTAGTTAAAACACTGTATTTACAATTTTTTAAACGAAAATCCTACATAAAGCGACAAAACGACCGAACGTGAACACACGTAATACAAGAATTTTAAATTTTAAATTTATGTGTAATAGATAAGATTTGGGAACATCAGAAAATAAATACTGTCAAACAAACTGAAAATAAAATACTGGAGTATTTACTAAGTTACAGAATTTAATTTTTCATCAGTCATCATGAAAAGCAATACTGTCTTTCCATTCAGTAGCCCAATGACTTTAACATTGTCAGAATCAAGAAGACAAGGATTTCCATATCTATTTTACTTTTGTAAAAGATCGTGGTCCTCTGTAAAGCTTTGTATATTAGGAAGAGAAACTCTGAAACTTTTTCAGATGCCATCTTGAAGGACCACTAGCGAAATGTCCGCACTCATAAGAAAGTTATTTAAAAATAATTGTGAATAGTTCACACTTTCGGTACCGATTGAATATTCACAGCAATCTAATAAATCAAATCAGTTTCAAAGGAATTGGGGCAACTCCCATCTACACCACTTGTCACCGCCTGTCAAGAGGCAGATGACGCCACTGCCAGGATAAGCTTGTGCCAACACCTGCACTGTTTATACTGTTTCTAAGCTCCGCCCGTACCTATACTATCGATACGTAACCTACAACTACTTCCTTTGTACTGTTAATGGGATACCATATGCCTAACACGATTATCAGCCTAACTGAAAAATACAAAATATGAAGTTACACCACATAGGCTTCAAGAGACGCAAATTCAAAGTGCGGATTCACTTGTAAGTCCATTAATACTGATGTAACTACAAAGCTCCTGAAACTTGGCATCAGCTGACCTGTCGATGAGCGGCGACTGCCATTGATCGACCAAAGAAATGATCATGATAACATTGATCGCTTCATTTCCTATCCATGCGCGGACTCCATCGTCCCGGTCGTCCTCACTTCTCGTCCTCCCGAACTGGTCGTCCTCGTGTTCCTGCAGCCCGTACGTGCCCTCACGGCGTTAGCTTCAAGGTGAAGGAAGTGAGTAGATGTCTTCCCACCCAACGTTGCGCAGGATTGCGCATGAGGTTCGTTAGCCGGCATCCTCTGTGCAACAGGGCGGCGGATCTCAAACCCACATACACAAATCCAGACGGATAGTATGAATCCAACTGTCAGGGTTGCCTAGGTTCCGACGACAATCATGTCGATAGCTTCAAGGTGTAGGCAGTGAGGAGACGGTTTAGGTGTCCTGAGTCCCCTAGGCTTCGGACCCTGGCTTTGTCATGGCAGTGGATCGACACTGGGCATAAAGAAGGGACTTGTCCTGATTGATTGCGAGTGGCGCATTGATTCAACTCCGGCAGTGGCCTGCAAAGCCACTAGTTCTGAGCTTGCGTTGACTGACTGCTCCATGATTGGCTCTGAGCTAGGCCGACACAAGCATTGAATGGGAAGAATACCAAGAGGTTAAAATGTTTTCTCGTGGGATCCAGATACCAGCCTGTCGGGGTATTTGTGCGCCGACGGGGAGTGCGGATCGGGGCTAACGCCAAGGTGCCCACTCCTGAGAGATATCTCCCTGATACAATATATATGCACACAAGACACTGTACTAGCCCGTGCGTGCCTTCACCTGAAGAACCCTGTAGTACGTGATGTTAATGATGCAGGCTTTGGTGTATGAACGGAGAGATATGCAAAAAATCCGCGAGAACGTAGGCTTTGTTGAGGACGGAGAGCGACTACTAGTTCTCGGGGTTAGTCTCCCATCGGATTATCACTTCGAGGATGTGGTATGGTCTGACAGCTGGCAGCGAAGATGTGTGATAAAGGGGGACAATCAGGGCATCACGGAATGGTTTGGCAAGTAGTGTGGTCATGAGTGAATATGCTGGAAATGGCGGACGTCAGAATAGCTTTCTGGTAAGTTGGGTAGGTGATTTCATGACCAGGTGTCCGAGCAGCAGGACCGCAGGCCGACTCAGTGACATATTGTCAGGAAGGTTACCAAGGGTAGGATAGATGGGAGACAGGGTGGATGAGAAGTGGGGCTAACAAAAGTAACTAGGAGGTAAGATAGTTTGGAAGCAGGATGGATAGGAGGCAGAATGGTCGGCAGGCAGTATGGCTGGGAGACAGGGAAGTTGGAAGGCAGAGTGTCTAAAGGGAAGCAAAAGCAGAGAGGCATGGTGACGAAGAGTCAGAGTGGCTAGGGAAGCAGGATCGCTGGGAGGCAAAGCTTCTAGCTATCGGCGGTAAGGTGACATAAAGCAGGAGCGCTTGATGTGGTTCAAAATTGCGGGGAAAAGTCTGGGGACATGCAGACGGGATGGCACGCGAGTAGTGCCGGAAAGACAGTCGCTGGCACGGCAGAATACGGGCATCGACAGAATCGCCGCTGTACGAAACGCGAGAGCGACAGAGCAGGCCCCTACGGAGCAGCATGTGGCGGCGCGGTTGACGCGCGATGGAGCAGGGCGGCGCGGCGGGCGAGGAGGGCGGCGAAGGCGCTGTCAGCGGCCCGCGGCGCCGGCACCAGAGACGCGCTGTTTTGACGGGCGGCAACAGCCGGTGTTTTATTGATACCTGCTTCAGCCGCTGCCGTCGTCGTGAGTCGATACGCCAGCTCTCCTCTGCCTCCCCCGCCGCCGCATCTGCCTCGCCCCGCCCCAGCGGGCCTCCGGGCCTGCGGCCGTTCCGCTCTGCCGCCACCTCCGCCCGCCCTCTTCTCGCCCGGCCCCGCGCCGCGCTCCCACCCCCGCCGCCGTCGCCGCCGCCGGAGGCCGCTTTTTCGCGCCCGTTCCTGCCTCAGCACTCCTGGCGTTCGCCCCTCTCCGCATTGTCGTCTTCCTGTAGTGTTTCGCGCTTCCTTCCGTCGCCGGTCCTTGTTTGTCGCCTTCGCTTTGGCGTTCTTTGGTAGTGGTCCTGTGGTTTTCTATTCAAGTATTCCACTTGGCAAATTATTTGGAGCTGTCGTTTTCTGAAATACATTCCTTCTCCCACTACTCTTTGTGTATTACCGTTTTAATAGTGTTCCTATTTTGAAAGATGTCCGAAGACACTATTACTCTTCTCCAAAACTATTCAACATATTCCTTGAATTCCATTCATTCATTCCTAACGTTCCATTCATTTATTCTCTTTCAATAGTCATTTTCTCCTCCGGTATGAAATTTACACTGTTTTCGAACACGTCCTGGTAGCATTGTAATGTTCAATATTTTGTTTGTCAATATTGGTTTTAACAGACTGATTGCTTTCAGAATCCCTCTAAAATTCGTTGGTGTTTGCACAATCATAATAATAGCTTATTTCAAAATTTCCACTCGTACAAATCATATAAAAACCAAAACAATAGCGATGTGAGACAATGGCAATGACAAGTCTCAGTGTAATCACTGATTTTCAAACCGACCAAAACTCCAAAAGTCCATTCCTTGATACGAGTTTTCGTAATCCTTTGACCAGCGCAGTCCCTGTTTGCCCCGTCCCCTCTTCAGTGCGCTTCCGCCCTCTGCGCCCCGCCCCTCCTCTCTCAGCCTGCTCCTCCTCATTCTCGCGCGCACTGCCTCGGCCCTCGGCCTCCACGCGCTCGCAGGCGCCGGCGCCCACCGAGGATTTGGCGCCGGCGGTGGAGGCGGAGGAGGAGCCGCGGACGGCTGACTTAAAGGCGGAGGCTAAGAAGCGCGGACGAGAGGTCGCGGCCACCGCCCTCTCCGCCACCGCCCTCGCGGCCACCCCCCCACCGCCCCGCCTCCGCCCCGCCTCCTCCCCGCCTCGCCACCGACTCAGCCCCACCTCCGCCTCGCCTCAGCCTCGTCTCCGCCCTGCCGTCGGAAGTCTTTCCGCTCTGCCAGTCTTCGTTGTGGCCTTGTCCCTCGGATTTACCCATGACTAGTCCAGCTCTGGGTTCTGCATTAGGCTAAACAGACGACAGTAGAGGACATCAACAATACAGATCTAGATTCATGATTCTAGATTTTGTTTAAATTGCAACTTTAAATTATTTACTTATATATTGAAAAATCGTATTTGAAATATATTTTTCGAAAATCTCTCTATTCTTTTAAGAATTAAATTACGAATGGGCAGCCTAATCACTAATTGTAATACAAGCTAGTATCTGTGTTTGGTGGATATTGCTTATTTAACTTTCACTACTGATTACTAAGGCTTGGGACAAAAATATGGTATTACCGTAGTCTTCGTCACCTGTCACACTGCTACACGTTCACCGCCAACATGACAACACGAAGTCTTATCCACATATCAGAGGAAGGCGTTCTTCTCTAAGGCAGTCCTAGACTCCGTGGTCCAATTCCACTTTCGCAAACACCTCTGTTTCCGACATCATCCCTCAATCGATCTCGTTGCACTATTGCAATTGGTTCCTTTTCGTTGCCGCTAACTTCTTTCTAACACCTGTCGTTACAACTGTCTCCACCTTCGTCGTCTTTTATCTCACACATCGTCAACACTGCCAAAAAATGTCATCGCTTTCAATCTACTCTTGGCTACTGTCATCTTGCTCTTCAGGTAAGGTCAATCAATTACCCTATGTATATCGTTAGTTTTACCGCCGTACTCTCAAATATAGGAACATAAACACTACCCACTAGATCCTCTTCCTTTCTCCTCATATCCTGTACTTATTCTTAGCCAACGGCGCCTTCAAAGATGCAACACTCGTGAGAGTCATCACGTTTATCTCTCTACTTCTATACGCGTCTTTGCCTATAAGCGCACATCGCCATCACTGCCTTAAAACTGTTGACATATTAACATTCCTACACGTTAGTGTGCGCGTACGAGTACTCACTACCAATACTTACAGTTTATACACAGTACCAATACACAGTTTACAATATCTTGATTCCGTAGCAGCATTTTTGCATACGAATTACACCCATTTCACCACGAATGTCCCATCTGCCTCCCCCCCACTCCTCTGCCTGCGCCTTCGCTTCCATTCTCGCCGTCGTCGTCGTCGTCGAGTCGGTCGCCGAGCCGCGCCCGCGCCTCCTTCGTCGCCAGCCACCACCCACCGTTGAGACACGAGGTCGCGGGCGCTGCGGTCAAGAACAGTCGCGGCGCGGCTCTGCTCGGCGAAGAGCGGAGGGTGGAGGGCGGAGGGCAGGGCCAGGGCCCGGAGGGCGCGAGGGGGCCGGAGGGCGACGCGGCGGCACAAGAAGCGGCCCCGGGGCGCGCCCTGCAAACAAGGGCGACGCCGCCCTTCCCGCCCCGCCCCCTTCCCAAGGGCCGTCCAAAGACAAGAGCTCTGCGACGCGGACACCGCCCCGGCGCCCGCCCCGCTCCACCCCGCGCGCTCCGTTCGCTGGCTTCCGCCCGCCTGCTGGCCTGCTCGCCCGCCCGCCCTCCTGCCCGCTTGTGGTTTTGCCCGCCACATAAATATCCCCGGAGCCTGACGCGACGATTTGCATGCCCTCTAAGAAGCTTATCTTCCATCTGCTCCGTGTCAAGTTGCTTTGCAGCGCGTTTCTCAACGAATACAGGATGCGACGAAAATAGAACGCTATTTGCAGGCTAGAGGAATCGCTACAATACAATGAAGTATATTTTGGCTAAGTAGGTCTTTTCTTCGTATCCCAGATTTCTCGACAGTTTCTACAAATTATCTGGAAGATGAGAGCGCTTTCATTGCTGAGGCATGAGAGCAAGCAACTAAGAAGTTGTTACCCACTGTTCAGAAATATTGAATATGACAAGTATTACAAGAAAAATAATGTTTCGATATCCCAACAACCCGTCACTGCACTTCATGTGTAATAAGTGGCACCCTGCAATGAGCTGCATCCTACTTTCCACAAAACCCTAACCAAGCTCGGGGTCACATAGCGCAAACCTTCTCTCCAATCCAATCATTACATACCGTAATACGTTTCATGCACTTTTATGTGTTTCATTTGGTGTATAGTACATTTACATTTCACAAAAATCAACATTCTGTATTCCATTCTTCTTCGTGATATTTCTAGCGACATTTCCAGGTAAAGATGCAGTCGAGGGAAGAGAGAAATGCTAAATGCATATATTATATTTGCGGACCTTTTAGCATTCTTTTAAAATACAAGGTACGAATATTACAGTCAGAATACAGAACAGTGGAAATGAAAGAACTCGAGTGCTTTTATTGTGGTCCCATTCTGGCCATCACTACTTTGAAATGAAATAATACCGCATTTCTCACTTCTCATTCCGCATTTTTTCTTAGAATTTATGTTTAATAAAGAAACTTCAAAGAATGAATCTCTATGTATAATAATAATATCATCCGATGATTTATGTTAACGAGAGGTTCACAAAGAAGCAAATCAACACCAACTTTTTCATTTTTCGAATCTCTCTCATCACAAAGGATACTCCCCACAAATTGCGTACTGTTTGTTCTCTTTACTCAGTGTGTTAAAATACCCTATTACAGCATGTATATAATTCGACAATTCTTTTCAAGATTTACCGAATACTTCGGTTTCTTGCGAAGTAAATCATCGAGCAATTTGTACTGAACTACTGTAAACAAATAAACTTCTCTACCCACACCTCGCAAGCTAATAGCAACCTTAGGGAAACACCTTCATTCTCTGCGGTACCAGCGCATGAAATGTAACCTGCATCAATATGGAAATATATCAAATGAGTGGTCAAAAGAAAACATATGCGTAGTCATCCGTTTTCGTTAGGAAAACGTCCGGAACATGTTTCTCTTAGTGCTCTAAGTTTCTTTCTCGTGTCATCTCTAAGAAAGGCGATGAAATTACCTCTGTCCAACAAGTGTGTATAAAGTCACAGACGGATGAACGACTCGGAAGGACGAAGAATGGAGCGACAGTTCATCATCAAACGCGTTTGTTATTGTTATGGATGAAATGGCTCAGCGTGTCGAACCGAAGCAGTCGGATGGTTGGACAAATGAAGAAAGGGGTAGACCATTTCCAAGATACTATTGTGACTACAACTCAACTTAGTGAGTGGAAGAAACGGTTCAACGACCAGAGAGCTTCCGTCCGATTATGGTAATAGCATCGCACACTATGAATAGTGATTTGAGAAATTTGGTATTAATTTTTTAACATAAAGTGGTGTCAAACGAAAGTTTATTATTCTATTAAATCAAAGCGAGTGCCAAAGTGAATAATTTACCCGTAATCTGTGTACTTCCAAGGTAAGTGATATGCATCGGAATTATTCCAGTAGTGAAAAAAAATTGAAAACTATTACTTCATATCAAAAATATAGATTTAAAACACTTTCAGTATGAATCTACAAAACATTGACAGTACACGTCTGGTTGGTATACCGTAAACGACAAAACACTAGCGATTACTCTGGAGGCGGATTGATAGTTTGTGATTGATTGTCATGAAAGTCGAAACTTTCTTGGTTCGTACACGACGCTTCGAAAAACTCCTACCAGATCATCTAGAAACTTTTTTTGCATTCCAGGATTAAACGATCTTTTTTGTTACAAGAAATCGTTTATAAAAGGACATCTTACGGTGCAGATTATGTTTTTGCCGTTTACAGAACAAATAATTGCGTCGTCACACATTCAGCCAATTGCAGGCAGAGAATCGTGGGGGTGGTACCAGTAAACGAAAGAGTCGATAACAATTTTCTCGCAGAGGTCAAATACCCGTGACGACACAATAAAGTTTCCCAAAATTAACTTTGATTTTCTTATAAATTTATACAACTGTTATACAAAAAATAGCGTATGCAACTCGTTTATAATGTTGCTTTATTGCGTTCGTAGAAATTTGAAAACTCTCTCCTTACGTCGCTCGCTTTAAAAACGTTTACTCAAAAAAAGTTTAACACTATAAACTATAAACTAGTTTGCTTAAACTATTTTAAGAGCAATACGTTTTGTATCTAACTTAACAACAATTCAACAACAGAAAATTGAAGAAATAACTATTGTCAAGAAAAAAGTGCCTCCCAAATGCCTTTCGTATGGTATTCCGACTCCCTTTTTTCTTCGTGATTCACAAGGAGGTCTGTAACCGCTCGCCGGAGAACACATACTCTCATTTTTTCTTCCTCATAAATGATACAGCCTAAAAATGAGAGGTTATTTTGCTTCACGTTTCGTCACAGCAGTGGAGCCACATCCATCCACATTCTGCTCTGCACTCATTCTCTCTCTCTCTCTGTCTCTCACATACACACACACACGCACACATACATACATCCAGATACATACAGAACCGGACGGAAACATGGTAACAAGTCTACTCACTTCCACCACTCGACACTCGGGCTTCCACTAAAAGCCATTCACATTAATTTTTACTCTCAAAGGAATTTACCGCAATTATTCAGCTACGCCTCTAACGATGTTTCCTACGTTCCAACTTCCCTCGCACGTCCATCCCCGAGCCGACAATATTTCGCCGGGCGCGTATCCTGCGGGAGAAGAGAAGGGACTCGGCCCGGAATTTCTAGGTAACATCGCGTCGCTTCCTCGCGGGGCTGGTCATGCCGCGTTCCAGACAGCCGATCGCGTGTGTGTGTGTGTGTGCATGTATGAGTCGGTACGATGGGGCGGTTGTCTAAATTCTCCTCATATGCGTCAGAGCAGGACAGCTTTATTTACTCGCTGCGAACGCCTCTGCGTCGCGCTACGCGTGGAAGTGGGCGGCGAGAGGCGAGGGTCGTGCAGTGAGCAGTGGACGATGCGTGGCGTGGGCCGGGCGATACGCGGTGGCTGGCCACGAGCAGAGTGCTGACAAAGTGCAGGTGGTGGTAATGGTGGTGGGTGCCAGGTGGAGATTGGCGGGTGTTCATGGTTGGTCGTTGATTGATTGATTGATGTAGAGTGGTCCGTGGTGGGTGGTCCGTGGCGGTTGGACCATGGCGGGTGGTTCGTCGTGGATGGTCGGTGGGGGTGGTCCGTCGCGGATGATAGACGGCGGATGGTTGGTGGCGGAGCAGTACCCTACTAAACCGGCAACGGACTGCACGTGATCTTTCCTTCCTCTTCCTTTTCCTACGGATACCCCTTAATTACACACACACTTACACGCACTACAATACCAAACATTTTGGGAGACCAGTCGGGAGTTTAGAGCTGGGTGGTTCCCCGCTGGTGGGAGATATCTCATTCGGGAAAACTCCGCGAGCTCACATGTAGGTAGGCCCCAGATCTCGCCATTCAGTGTGGTCCGGACCGGAATTCGGCCATTCAGTGTGGTCAAAACCGGAATTACTAATGATTCAATCAATAAAAGGAAGAGATGGTGACGAGTGTCAGGACGATAGAAGGGAGGAGAGCAGTGAACGTCGGGCAGTGCAGCAATGGAGGTCGAGTAGTGCCGGCGGGCAGCGGGCGAGAGAGTGCGGGCAGCACGTTTGTTCGAATCGCACGCTCGACTATCTCGGATTGGAGTAGATTAAAGCGTGCCCGTATCTCGTTCGTGATTGAGTAGATTTGCTTAGGGTTTTAGGGCGCAGGTTTTTAGACCGAGTGATCGTGTTGGGCAAGTTCGTGTTTCAGTTCTGGGATATGGGAGGATGTACGTTCTGGCTAGCGAATTGCTACGTGATATGTATGCGAGAAGAACTTACGAGATTATACATTTAGATGTTGGTAATTGGAAAGCGTAATACTCGATGTGATACGATGATTTGTCAAGATTTACGTTTTGTCATTATGCCGAATGTTCCTGACATCCCTTTTCGTGTATTGGGGCTCGCTAAAAACAAATTTTCGAATTCGAGCGGGAGTTGTAGCAAACAAGGAATATAATGGGTTGGGTATGATGTAATATGTGTGTATCAATAGTAATTTTGTGTGAACTTGAAATTATATTCTTCATTCTAGATGGTTTATAGCAGGGAATTTTGATTCGTGGCCAATAACCCATGTTCCGCTGGCCATAAATGGATTTAATTTCCCTCTAGAAAAAACGACATAATTTGGATTTTAAAATAGTTTCGATAAACTCTTTTATAAATAAAAAAATTGATTTTCAAATTCGTTCTGTTTTGCTGTTTAAAATATTACCCGTCCAATAAGTTTTTATTATCATTAGTGACACAAACTCACAATATTATGTAAAGTGTGTAATGAACCCCATATTTCTTTAGCGCATGAAAAAGAGACAAATGTCGCTACCTTCGCATTTTCCGCTAGAAAACGGGTAAACTTGTGTCCATTTTGACAGTGCAATAAATTGTGAGAAGTAACTAATATAATTAATGAACACACGCCGTTACATTCGCGACTTCTTGTTATTTTGGAAGAGATAATTTTATTAATTTACGGTTTTATGCCATGAAATGACTAAGACTCCATTATCTATATGAGTTCTCTGTCTCCGCCAGTAAAAAAATGATAAGTCCTATTATAAAATATAAAAAATGATTATTCCTATTATTCATACGCACCACATAAAAAATTATAATAATACCAAGACCAATGATAAACCGACTTCGAAATATAACCCGCGTTTGAAAAAGAAATAATTACCAAAATACATTTGGTTTTTTCAAGATAACAATCTACAGCGATCCTGACCGAAAGAGCCCAGGGCTGGAGTCCCGGTGTGGCGGATTGTCAACGGTCGATTTCATCTGCTGTCTGGAGGAGAATTGCAGCGACAGGCTGCTCTGATCGATTTGTGGTTTGCAGACGTTTGTCAAGCACATGACAAGCAATTTTCCACATCAAGAGCGTTGTTTGTCGAAAACGCTCGTTTCCACTTGTTTTCATAATTCAATTGTATATTGGTGGGCAGATTGCAGAATTTAAGAAAAGGTGCTAGAGTACACTTCTCCCCACAGTACGTCAAACACAGTTTTTAACTGTGTTTTTCACGTTAAACAAATAAATACTTCTTGAAACAGCTGATCGTGTAAATAAACATGTATATTCATTTGAGATTCGAATCTCTGATATGTGGATGGAGGATCTGATAGTGAAAGATGCCATCCATCTACCGAGTTTACTAAGCTATTTCCATATGCTAAAAAATAAAATTCGTTTTGAAATTTAAAGCACGAAACACTCATCATTCACGATTTCAACATTATTTACTTGTCAATGATCGACTCCACTCTACAGGTCAATCAAAACTAATCCCATATTTTTATGCAGTTTTAAATGCAAAGTATATCATTTTTATACAGGCCAAAAAGATAATATATTCGGTTTCATCTTTTACATCATTGGTATCACACCCGTTCACCTGAATTGATACAATCAGAACCACGAGAAACGTAGTGTTGTTATCGTTACGTTAAATTGCAAATTGATATTTTTAATTATGATATAAAAATAGAACGAATCGAATTTACGTTTTAACGTATCTTCCTAAAATATGAAATACATAGTTTTTTGTTCTACTATTTTTTTCTTCAATATTCGTGAAGAATAAAGCTTACAAAAAGTATCTATATACGGAGTAAGTATTCAATTAATATTTCTATAATATTGTTAATTTATTTGCATTTAACAATAAAATAAATCAGTGGCATCGAATGCCTTAGTTGTAAGATGCACAAAAATATAAATCCTTGATATAGAGAGATACGTCGATGTTTCAACGCTAGCTTTAGAGAGAGAAACTATGAAGCAACCGGTACTGGAGACTTCCTGGCGCTTGAAGCGACACACGCTCGCCGCGCGAGCTACGCACACTGCACGTTCGCTACTCGCCCGCAGCGGCAGGCGCTTCCGAGGGCAACTGCAGCGGCAGCGGCGGCGGCGGCTGGAACGTGGGCGGGAGGCGGTGGGGCGGGCGCGATCGGGACGAGCGTAATCCGTTGCAAAGCCCTCGAAACAACACGCGCGCGGCACCGCGCGGCGCAGCGTAGGCCCGTGCAAAAACGGAGCAGCCATCGGTGACGCCCACCGTCCACGCCGCCCGAGCCTCCCGCGCCCGCCCGCGTCGCCCCGCCCGCGTCGCCCCGCCCGCGTCGCCCCGCCCGCGTCGCCCCGCCCGCGTCGCCCCGCCCGCGTCGCCCCGCCCGCGTCGCCCCGCCGGCGTCGCCCCACCCGCGTTGCCCCGCCCGCGTCGCCCCGCCCGCGTCGCCCCGCCCGCGTCGCCCAGTCCGCGTCGCCCCGCCCGCGTCGCCCCGCCCGCGTCGCCCCGCCCGCGTCGCCCCGTCCGCGTCGCCCCGCCCGCGTCGCCCCGCCCGCGTCGCGTCGCTTCGCTCGCGCACATGCTCCAAACAGAATGTTGGAGGCCAAAATTCAAACTCACGTTCAGGCCTTCCACGTTCAGGGAATTTCAACCCTGAAGAAAGCCACGATGCGACGGTCGAAATGTTGGCAAGTCAGCTTATAACCCGGCGTTGTCAGGAGGCAGGAGTGTAATGTCCATTTTTTCATGGTGCTTAGTGGCTGTGGTTTTCGATAGATTGATTATTTCATGTTTCCGCATGCGTCGATAGCTATGGTCATTAGTCCCTTAAGTGTAATGCATGTTTCATGACGGGAGGTGGTTGTGATCTTCTCCTGCTGGATGGTGAGATGCGGCGCCGAACTACATGGCGGCTTGCGAGTTTTCCCAACCCAGGTATCTCCCACCAGCTGGGTACCACCCTGACCGCGACAAGATTTAAGATAGATGGTCTCCCGACATGGTTAGTAGCGTAGTGTTTATGGGGGTAAGGGGTGAGGATAGGGTAAGGGAGAAGATGGAAAGGTCGTACGCGGTCAGTGGCTCGTCTGTTAGAGTACTGCTCCAGCATTCGTCTGGTACTGGAAAAGTACCACTCAGATCAGCCGACAGCTCAAGTTTTCCTCCAGACCGCGAGTGCGATGATTTTCGAATATCTGACAATTTTGAAATGTTGATAAGTCTGTGAGTGTCAAGCTCGAACAAGAAGTATTTCGTTGATATTTTTATCAAACGTTTTCCATGTCACCCCTGTTTATATGCCATGACGTCTGTGCTGTTGTTGTCCACTGCATGCAGAGGGCCGAAGGAGAATGTGAAGGGACAAAATAATTACGCAGTGACGGTGTCGGCTTCCGCAGCCGGTGTCATGAGACTGAACTCGACTGTCCTGACGATTTCGTCACCTCTTAGGATGGTTTAATAACGTTTCAGTCCTTAAACGTCGCCAGAATATCCATCCTGCAGATGGTCGTGTTAGGAGGGTCGAAACATTAACAAGCCAGCCTTCAGCTAGGCGTCGTGTGAACCATCGCGAACGTTCCCGAGAATCGATAATGTTTTCTGGACAATTTTGAGATTGTTAGCCATTTTTTGTCAACGTCCCACTACAACGATCACGTTGTCTACAAAAACTCCCCCTGATCATCGTAGGGATTGGATTTCACTCAGTTGCTGTTATAGTACTAGAGTTTATTTCAGTATAAGAGAAAAACAGAAACAGAACGTGTCACATTTTAAAGCGGAAACAAAAATTTGTATTCAATTTTGTACACCTGAAAGAGCAAAGGAACAAATGCGGTATAAAATTTCACACTTTTGAAATAAATTCACCGCCTTTTCAACAAACTCATTTTACCGTTAAACCTCAGGAAATGAACCCTTCGGCCGCACGAGAAAAGAGAGCGTAATACATTTTTAAATCCGCTAGATACATTCGAACATCCACGCGTGCGATTACTTTCTTCCTGCATTCCGTACACTTATTTTTTCTTCTTTTTCTTCTTCTTCTTCTTCTTCTTCTTCTTATTTTTATTATTATTATTATTATTGTTAAATATCAATGGCGCCACAAATTTGTGATCGTGAATATGTTGTGCTGATACGCTATTAGAATACCCAAAGATGTTGACAGACGATCTGAAGGGTAAGGAATTTTATCAACATTGTCAATGTTAAGGAACTGTGGTTTGCGGCGGTGAGACAAAAAAGTTGAAATGTATACATATATAATATATTTTTTCGAACTACTGAATTTTGAGAAATTAATATTAAAGTATGCTTTCAGGCATTTATTTTAATATATTAATCATGTAGATAAGAAAATGTAATAATATGTGTAATAGTAGTAATAATATTTTTTCTTCTAACAACCTTGAATGACGTTTGCGTCAACTTGACATTTTGCGTCAATTGTCACTTGGGCTCTGCTCATCCCAGCAGCTTGCACAAGCGCAACGTCCGGTGTCCCCAGCTCACCGGACACGCGTCACGCCAGCCAGCGGCGCCCGCCCACCCCCTTCCTCCTGCCGGGTTTTTGGTCCACCGCTCCACCGCTCCCGAGTCAACATCGCTCCGGCCGCGCGGCCACGAGCCGCGGGACAAACCGTTCGACAACCCGCACGCCACCGCCGCACCACGCCGCCAGACGCCCGCGCGCCCGTGCGCCCCGACACATACCGGCCTTCCCCCGCAACAAGCTGCGCCCTCCACCGCGTATTACGGCATTCACTGCCCCGTGCCACCGCACGCGACCGCAGTCCACCGGCAGGCCCGCCTCCCACCGCCCAGCTGGCGCCGCTGGCCGCTGCCTCGCTCCCAGCCCCGCCCACCAGACTCCATGGCACGAGGGCAAATGTGGCGCTCTTGACGTCATCATGTTATCATTTATTTATTTATTTATTATTATTATTATTATTATTATTTTCTTTGTTGGGGGTTTCTCTCCCGGATTCCAGGTTTGAGGGACCTCTAAGCATACCACATTCCTAGCTAGATATTGGATATATAAAACCGTGGGAACAATCGGGCAGGTTTCAAGAATTACTGACTTTTGAGCTTTTAGAATACTTTTGTGACGAGGAAGACCTACTTTTTTAAATAATACTTTAGATTTTTGTTAACAAGACCTGTTGCAGTTATTACAATTGGTGTAATCACAAGACACACAAGTTTGTATATATATTTATTTATATTGATAGGGGAATGTATATGAGTTTTTTGTTTGTTTCTGCTTTATTGATGTTGTGGTCTGCAAGTTGTGTAACATCAATGATGAATGCTTTCTTTATTATTATTATTATTATTATTATTATTATTATATTCAAGGCTCTCGCCTAGCGAGTAGTCCTACAGCAGACACCTGGAAATTTTGAAAAACAAAGTGTCCGCTACGCTAGCAAACACGGGCGATCAGGAATCGGCGTGAAATTATTAAAACTTACAATGCGTGTAGTACTCAGGAGAACAGCCTGATGCGGGATGTTACTGACAACTTGGATAGACGAAGCAAATACGTTCAAGAAATGTGCATAGATTTTATCCCCTCCCTTACGTTGCATATTTTTCTAACTATTCTTTGACAATACGCTAAATTAAAATGATGTGCAAGTTTTATGGCCATGAGGGCGAAGGTTTACGGGTCGAGTTCCATTCCAGTAGATGCTATGCTGGCCTCTTTATGCTTCAATAATATAACAACAGTAATAATAATAATAATAATAATAATAATAATAATAATAATAATAAATGACGAAATATCGTGATATTCAGTGTTGGGAAACTCTCAAAGAGCATCATCTGCGCCAGTAGTGATTCGGATCTTCAGGGCCATACACTCCTGCGTGATAGAGCTTCATTTCTGACAGACCATGCAAGCCACGGAGGTCTCAATGCAAGTGTAGTTCACCGACTCCCTAAGACCGCTGTGCTGTGCACCGTTCATACCCTACGCACGTAACTATGGAACTCCTATGTCCTTGAAGATGGGTCGAATCCAGAGAGATAACCACCAAAATTAGAACAGAAGATCGTTTTAATAATAGTAATAATACTTTCGAATTTCAAAATTAATATATTGAATATATATCTTAAATATTTTCAGTTTAGAAAACTAAGAAAGAGCAGCACAGATCCAAAGACACAGTTTTGGATTCTTTGGACAAGCGTCCACTAATACACCTATTAGGTGGCGTCAGATCTCATTGTCTGGAATTTTCTATTCATGATCGACTCCTATATCCGACGCCAGGGTTCATCATAATATCCTCAATCATCATATATTGAAGCGTTCTTTGAACGTATCCAAGTATGGCTTATTGGATTATGAGTCTCAGAATTATTAAACTTATATTAAATATATACGTTATATTTATTTCACTCTTGTGTAGATATTAAATTTCAATTTCAATTTCACTCTTGTGTAGATATTAAAATTGTATTCAATCAAACCTTGGGACCAATGGGCAAGGACCTTTGGATGCCACAAGAGGGTAAATGTCAATTGGGATTTTCATCATAAATCACGTGGGCTTTGTAGCTAACTGATGATTTTAAAGTCGGTTATGTCACGCGTGTGAAACTAATCAGAGAAAACAATGTAACCGTCAACTTGCAATATACTCGACTCTCTAATGACTTCGTTCGATTCAGGAATCTACCTCGTGGGCAAAATCCTTCTCGCATTCTGGTCAACGGAGCTTCAATTATGGACTTGCAGATACATACATTCAGACACGAAATAACGAATATGACTAGTATTGTTTAGGTTTGCGGAACGCGGTTAGCAGAACAACTGCATACAATCCTAAACAAATAAAGATGCATGGCAGAATTCTACGTACTGCCAGCTCACCGATTTCCTAAATTATCATAGTGGGACTTCTCCCACAGCTTCCCACATCTCAAGAGACCGGCGTTATTGTTTCAACATCTCTAGGATCACTTGCATTACCCATACAATAATGCTTAGAGAATATATGTTCCACCGGTTGTTTAGGTCTCACATGCTCAGCACTTCATCTGTTTAGAATAAACGTTACACCCGTCATCATTTTACACAGCCATTACCCACTGAGTATCACCATTTCCTCAATTGGTGCCGCGTTATGATGGCGAATATGGCATTGGGGATGTGGATGCACAATTACAACGTGAATTATGTCTTTTTTGTTTACACTGGGGTGAAAAAGGTTTTCTAACACTTCAATATTTTTTTAAAATGTGCTCTCTGTACTTAATAAATCCTTTCGGAGAAATACAATATGACCTATAAATTCAGTTCTTTCTATATTTCATCTTTCTAGTGTCAATAAGACATCACTATTACAGTTTACCTGCTGATAAAAAATAATACATGATTGCTATTCCACTTGGTTATGAATTTTCCTTTATACTTTTCTTTAACATAACACACATGATTATACGCTTCCGCATAGTGTGTAGTTGACTCACGTAAATTATTTTATGAGCAAATGTTAAAAACGGTAAATTAATATATTATTAGAAACAAATAAGTACGAATAAGTCAAAATCGCTTTCCGTGAAACTTCATTTAACTTGCTGCTCTCACCGCCTGCTTCACATGCTCATATTTCTACTCCTCCCTGTTAACCCCAGACTCGCACTGCGTTCCAAGTTATTTCCCGCTCCCCGGCGTCCCCACGCTCTGACCGCCCACACGCCCCTCCCCGCCGCTCCGCGCCGCGCCGCGCGCCTCTGCGGCCGTCGCCCGCGGCGGCCGCTGACGCGCCTCGCCCCGCGGCTCGCGCGCAGATAAAACCCTATGGAAACAAGACGAAGTTCAAATCGACCTGTAATCCCGCGCAGCGCGAGACAAGTCTGGGCGAGGGACGGGGGGCGTGGGAGAAGAAGGACGGACGGTCGGACGGGGGAGAGCGGAGAGGAGAGGAAAGAGGGCGGGGAGAAGTCGAGCGAGACAAGCAGGAAAGGAGGAACGGGAGACCATGCGGCGGAAGCGGAGACGAACGGAGTGCGGGGGGGGGAGTAAGAGCGACGAGGGGGCGGGAGAGGGTGGAGGGGGAGGGGTGTCGACGGGATCCAAGCCGAGCGTGCGCCGTCGCTCCCGGCCCATCAAACTCGGCCCATTGCGAGGATCATGCGCTCAATTACTTCGAGCAGATTATTTCTGTAATTAAACACAGCGTTATGGGGCGGCCGGAACAGCACCGTGGCGGCGGCGGGGGGAGGGGTGGGTTGGCGGCGGGGGTGCCTTCTGCGCCGCCATCGTCTCCCCCACCCCAACCTCCTACCAGCGCCCCCCCACCGCCCTCGCCCACGCCTAGCCACCGCCGCCGTCGCCGCTTCCGCAGCCGGATGAAAAGTTCCGCGCTTATCTCCGCCGTCTGCTTGGCGGCCCCGCCACGCCCCGCCCATCCTTTTCTTGGAGCGCGCGGGCAGCAGGCGCGTGCGTATTCAAACTGACGTCAGCCCCGCTGAAGTTCGGCGGCGCGAGTTTCATTACAATGTGCTCCATCGGACGTGCGACGGCGCTGGCGGCGACGGCGGCGGCACGGCACGGCCCGGTGGCGTGGTGCGCGTCGCGGATGCGTACGGAGAGACAGAGAGAGGGAGAGAAATGAAGGGGGAGAGAGTGGGAGAGAAATGGAGGGAAAATGAAGTTTATAGATATATGTAAACTACCCCTTTCGTTATCTACTAGCCTTTTCGTTTCACCTATCCTTTTCGTTATCTAGTAATCTTACACTGCGAATAAAATGTAAGAAGGTTGCGTCGATATCTGAATGGCAAAATAATATTCAGTACTGAAGGACATTTTAATGTCATTCTCGGAGGGGAGGCCTTGGTGTATAATAGTAGTTTATGCAATTAATTTATAATATTAAGATTTATTGCACGAATACATGTTTTGCAAACGAGCGACATTACGAGCGAGTTTTCAAATTTGTACGAACGTAATAAAGTAATACTATAAAAGAGTTGCATACACTATTTTTTGTATAAAAGTATTATAAATTTATAAGAGAATCAAACACAATTTTGTGAAACAAATTTCTTTTGACGTCTCAGGTATTTGACATCTGTGCAAGAAAATGATGGTCGGCTGTTCCGTTTACCTTTCCCACCCCATGATTCTCTCGCTGTGATTAGCCAAACGTCTGATGACGCAATCATTTGTGCCGTAAAATGCTAATACGTCAACATTTGTACCGTAAAATGCCCGATTATGAACGATTTCTTGCAACAGAAATGGTCATTTATAATAGTGGTACACAAAAAATTGTTTTTCTTCTTTCCTTAGTGCAATTGATGATACAAT
Organism: Acheta domesticus; assembly: GCA_031308135.1. Taxonomy (NCBI): domain Eukaryota; kingdom Metazoa; phylum Arthropoda; class Insecta; order Orthoptera; family Gryllidae; genus Acheta; species Acheta domesticus. Next base: position 205,396,457 of record JAHLJT010008446.1, read on the forward strand.
GAATATAGTTACTTTTACTTTTCGTAATTGTTATATTTTTATGGTTTAGTAGCTATAATAATTAAATAGTAATACGATTAATTCATTCCAATGCTGAACAAAATGGTATTAAAATATTCTGTTATTTATGGATTGATGCATTGTGAAATTATGGGCTTTGAAATAAATTGCAAGCGGAACAGTTTGTAAAAGTAATGTTTTTCATTTGAATAAACTTTATTTGAACATATGTAATATACTTGCAATGCATATACAACGTAGAGATACAGCCAGATACAAAAAGAAATAGGAGATAGAATGGGGAGGAGAATGAAAGGGGAAAGAGAGAGGAAGTATTGGCGAGGGATAAATAATGTGCGTAGGGACAAGGAGAAATAGACGAACAGTGAGATAGCAGGTAGGGAGGGGGAAGTGAGAGAGAGAGGGATCGAGGACTCGTATCCGTTGCGGGCAAACGTACCTCGCGCCGGGAGAAACGTGCGTTGCGTTCGCTCCCTGCCGCACACTTCTCTCGTGCTCCTCCCCGCCCCGCCCCCGCCCCGTTTGCCCCTCCCCGCCCCGCCTCGCTGACCCGCCCCGCCGCCGCCTCCGTCGCTGTCTGCCTTTATCATCGGATAGGCGAATCGAGAACGCGATAGCGTAGTCCTCGTAGCATGACGCTCCAATTATCACGCTGCTCCTGGCGCTGCCGTCGAGCTCGTCATTCTATCGCTCTGTGGTGGCGCTCGCGCAGACGTTGGCGGGCGTGGAGGCGGGGGCGGGGGTGGAGCGGCGGGTGCTGTGCCGCGCTGGCAGTCGCAACTCAGCGGACACAGGCTGCACGCGTGCTGGAAGCGACTATGGCAATGATACATGGTTATGTGTGTGAGGACGTGTGAGTGGAGGGGAAGTGTGAATGAGAGTATAGTTGCAGGCAGCGTGCGTGACGGAGCCTTCAGTAGTGAGGTGCATAGCTTTTCAATTGACACAGAGAGACGCAAGGCGTGTTGGACAACGCAGCGCGTTGGCGTTTCGAGGAAGGAAGTGCGTGAGTTCTTGTAACGGCCACATGACGTCGATAGTTGCACGTTTGGAGCTCCAGGATTGGATTCACGCGCGGGAGATGGATTATCCAAGTACATTTGGCTGCGTGGGAACTCACATCTTCTGCGAAGTCTGTCCTTTGGAGGACCTATATTTTAACAGGTACTCGCAGCAGCGTACTCGACGAAAAGTTGCTGATTATGCGTTAGATGATACTTAATGGGAAAATAAAATTAGGAATTTGGTGACAATTTTTTTTGGCATATGTGTAGATGGATATATCGATGAGTTCAAAAGTTCAGGCTCTACATTATTCATATTCGATAGAAATGCATTTCAAATTGTCGTCTAGAGGAGAATAGAGGATCAATATGAAGTAATCAATTTAAATGTCAATGCATGGTGTAAAATGATAGAATGTACAGTATTTACATAAAATAGTGAAGAAAAGTCGCAGGTGAATAAGACCTGGAAGAAGATTGACCTGGACCACAAGAAAGAATTAAAATAACGCGCGTGTGCATAGAGGCAAAGAGTCACACTCCACACAAAAGTTCAATGGGATTCGGAGATCGGTAAACAACCTGAGATAGTACGTCAAAATAAGACATGTTAAATCGAACGAAAATGTTATAAACAGCATTCTCTCTCTCTTCATGGTTTCATTTATCTTAATTCCACGATATTTGGAGATTGTGTATTAATGTTTTAGATAATTTAAAATCTCTTTTGATGCATTTGACAGTATTTTTGTTTATGAATAGAGAGTTTCATCTTGGAAATGCAATTACTACGAAGTCAATTCACACAATAGATGTAATCGACCTTGATAAATAAACAACCTAGTAAAACAATTACAAAACACAAGCACGAAACGATCGAACGTAGATATTTTCAGTGGATGATATCGTTACTAAGGGAGAAAGTTCACAGTGGACGAAGAATTGTTAGAAAGAGATGCCATGGTTGGTTAACATCCGCAATAGGATATTACATATGTATCAGAATAGTTGCATTCCAGGGCCAAAGACGTGAAATATTCGTACAAATGGTGACCCACATTCAGTAATGGAGACGGCACTTTAAGAAGAATCGAAAAAATATTATAATCAACGTTCAAATAAGGGATGCATTTAGGAACAGTACCACACTATGCATGTGCGGTTATAATATGCTCACTATCAAAAATAGTACTGTCGCGATACACCAGTGCTTAAATCTTCAGGTTGCCACCAGTTATCTAAATAATTTAATTAGTAGACAACTTAACATCTAATTCGTGGGTTGTTCTTTTCTCAATAGAGGAACTGACACTTAACATATTGACGTCAGCAAAAAGCAACTTTTCAATTCAAATCTGGTGGGTATGTGAAGAAAATGTTACCACAAATTAGCACTCCTGGTCACTATTAATGTCTGCAGATAGAAATACCAGGCAAGAGTATGTAGAGTAATAAGAGGTGACATATGCTTTGAAAAGTAAAATATGTTGAGAGCAACAGAGCTCCATAGGATGGTTTTGGAAATGTCATAGACAAAGTGCTCGTGAATGGTAAACACTACAAAAAACCTATTGAAGGGGATGAAAGTTTCCACTAAAAGTATCCGTGCTACAAATACACCAGCATTCAGGTTAGAAATAAATATCACAGTAACAGCGTTTACACAAAATCGCCAGCGAAAAAGGAATGAGAGTATGATACATTGTAAGTACATGTACGTCACTGAAATAGAGACATCATTATGTTGAGAGGAAACTACATTTATCATCGCCGGGAAAGAAGAACATATTGCGCAGGAAGTGCCAATGTGAAAATTACAAATTAACAGAATTAAAAATAAATACGCGGCTTGAAGTTCATAGCCAAGTTGATGAAATTTACTCTATTTGATATTAAATTTGAGTTTTTAATAACTCAATAGAAAATTTTAATCCACAGCTTAAAAAGAATAGGATTTTATCTTCCATTTCATTCCACTGAATTATCGTTATATCAATAAGCAGAACAAATTATTCATGATACTTCATGATATACCAAAAGTGAAGGGGCAATGTCCCTTTAGAGCCGGTCAGCAAAACGTTTGCTTCTACGGGCACACTGCACTCAAAAGCCGAATGTCGGCCCGCGAGAGCCGCGAAAGTGCAAGCAGTGGGGGATAGGCATCTTTGCGGAGAGGGGAGTTCTCTGAGATTGCACAGTGGTGACGACGCGGCGCGTAGGTTGAATGCCTGGGAGTCTAATACCTCCCTTTATTTTCCCTTTCGAATTTCCCTAAAATCTGATTTGTGACAAAAATATGCCTACTTTCGTAATGAGGCAAACTCTCACATCAAGACTGACATAATGAAATATAGTCATTTCAAAGAAGGGTAATATTTAGCAGCACGTACATTTGTAACCATTTTCCCCACAGGTCGGCACCGTACCTCACCATCCAGCGGGAGAAGAACACCGCCACTTCCCATGATAAAAACAAACACGAAATAATCAATCACAGAGACAGTGAATGGAAGAAACGTGGTGAGGCGTGGGAACAAGACTACGACGGAGGATTTATCAGGGCACGAAGAAGGTTGTATTAGACCGAATGACTCCAATGGAACATGGAGAGCCAGACGTCATGGCGATGAACAGCGAGGTACGGCGGAGAGCTTCCGGAAGCTCCAAGGACGGCGGCGGGGATGACGAGCGGGGGCCGGCGGGCAGGGGCAGAAAGCGGCCAGCGGAAGCGGGCAATGGCAAGAGTAAGCGACCTACTCGCCTCTATCGCCGCCGTCGCCTCGCGTGCTGGTGCAGTGCGCCGCCTCCCTGCCCGCCCGCGCGCACCTCTCGGCGGCCGCCGCGAGTGTTGGCGAGTGTTTGCGCGCGCTCGCGCTTGCGCTCAGCTTGTCGCGGCCCCTCGCGCCGCTCGAGAGCGGAACTCGAGCCTTCGCGGAGCAAACAGCCGCGTCAACAATCGCCCGCCCGCCTGCCCGCCGCCCGCCGGCCAGCTCGCTGCTGGGGAGAAGTGCCTGCGTGGCCGCGCGGGACGGACGGCGGTGATGGGCGACGGGGATGGGCGACGGTGACGGGCGACGGAGATGGGTGACGGTAATGGGCGACGGGGATGGGCGGCGGTGATGAGCGACGGTGATGGGCGACGGTGATGGGCGACGGAGATGGGTGACGGAGATGGGTGACGGTGATGGGCGACGATGATGGGCGACGGTGATGGCAACGGTAATGGCGACGGGGATGGGCGACGGGGATGGGCGACGGGGATGGGCGACGGGGATGGGCGACGGGGATGGGCGACGGGGATGGGCGACGGGGATGGGCGACGGGGATGGGCGACGGGGATGGGCGACGGGGGATGGGCGACGGGGATGGGCGACGGGGATGGGCGACGGGGATGGGCGACGGGGATGGGCGACGGGGATGGGCGACGGGGATGGGCGACGCGGATGGGCGACGGGGATGGGTGACGGGGATGGGCGACGGGGATGGGCGACGGGGATGAGCGACGGTATAGCGACGGTGATGGCGATGGTAATGGGCCAGGGAGTTAGCGAGGCTGATGGGCGACGGAGATGGGTGACGGTGATGGGCGACGGTGATGAGCCATGGTGATGAGCGACGGTATAGCGACGGTGATGGCGACGGTAATGGGCGACGGGGATGGGCGACGCGGATGGACGAGGGGGGCGGAGGCGAGCGCGGGCGAGCCTAGGTGCGCGAGGGAGGTGGGTGAGGGTAGGCCAGAGACTGAGGACGGGAGAAGAACTGGAGCCACACGTGCGTGGGTGGGCCGGTGATGATGGGTGTGCAACAGCATCGGCCCGTTAACGAAGGTTGGAGAAGGCCAGTAAGGGCCGGCGATTGACTCCCGTGGCCGGACAAGAACTGACGAAGCCTGACTACGAGGCAGATGCGGGTGCGGGTCCGGATGTGGGTGTGGGTGCTACTGCGAGTGCGGATGCGAAAGCGGTAGTGGTTGCAGTTGCAGATGCGACTTCCAGCCCCAGTCCGAATCGCAGTTCGAGTCCCTGGCAGAGTCACAGTCCGAGTCACAGTCCGAGTCACAGTCCGAGTCACAGTCCGAGTCACAGTCCGAGTCACAGTCCGAGTCACAGTCCGAGTCACAGTCCGAGTCACAGTCCGAGTCCGAGTCCCAGTCCGAGTCCCAATCCGAGTCCCAGTCCGAGTCACAATCGGAGTCACAGTCCGAGTCACAGTCCGAGTCACAGTCCGAGTCACAGTCCGAGTCACAGTCCGAGCCTCATTCCGAATCTCAGTCCCAGTCCGAGTCCCAGTCGGAGTTTCAGTTCGAGTCAGTCTGAGTCCCAGTCCCAATCCCAATCCAATCCCTGTCCCAGCTCCTGACAGCGTGCCAGACCGAATCCGAGAGCGAGTACAGATGCGGGTGCGAGTGCGTGTGGTGGGCGTCCGTGCGCGGTGGCGCCGGGAGTAGGGCACGATGCGGGCGAGGTGCACGGGGTGGAGTCTGCTTGAATTAGCGGCACGAGAGCCCTCCAGGGCTCTCCGGATGGAGTGCGGATGCATAGGTCGGCGCGAAAGGAGATGAACGGGCAGGGGAGCGTCGCGGTCACTAGAGAAACATTGGAAGCGAAAGCGTTACGGGGCTGTGCTAATAAAATATAACGTTCTGCATGATTGACGATTGAGACTATTATTTTGTGTCAAATATTATTTAGTTTTATAAAACAAATATAATATTATCATGTTTGTTTTTTCGTGTTTTGGATCATTGTTGTGTATGAAAAGAACAGTAGTGGCTTTCAGCGTTCATAGGATACCCATCATATTGACCCTTGTTAATCAGCAATCATAAGCAATAATCATAAGCAATCATTTACATATGCCAACACCGAAAGAAGGTGCTTCAAAATGATCCCTTTGGGAGTAATTTTTACACTTCAACTTCCAAATGCACAATTTACAACACATTTAAATATCAACAAATAAAATGCCCTAAATTGATATATTCTTGACTGATCAGCTGATTTCTATCTAGTTTGAAGATTGATATACACAATTTACTGAATTAAAGCGTTTAAAAAAATACATTTTTCGGTGCAATTCCTAAAACAATATTTCACCCTATTTACTTCAACTTCATACATAATTACGTAGTAAAGATAGCTGCGGGAAAAGAGGTGATTTTTCGACAAAAAAGCTTTATTTTCGGGATCTGATAACAACAAATTGGATACATCTTGTTCCTATATGTAGTAAATTACTTCGTTTAACACGTTGTGTGGTCACAATCCACGTTTTATGTGTCCTTGATATCGAAAAATCGATTGGCGGGAAAACGTCTGTCTCTGACCAACCCTAGCACCTAAACTTTTCAGACGATTTTTTCCAAAAATGAAATTCCGAGATCAAACTGAACGAACTCAAAGCCCAGAGAGTTTGAAACGGATATTTTGATTTTTAACGGTAGGCCTACTTTAATTAAAGCCTCAACATTTTCAAACTTTTCTCGAAATAGATCTAAATTTTTACTTACTAAACTGTGTCTTCGAATGGCGTAGAGGATGCATAAAACTGGCGCAGTTTTCATTTTTGTTAAACTTTCGGAATTTTCGAAAATCGTTTAAAATAACAGAAATAATACGAGAAAGTATGTGCAATTTGAGCACTTGAGCTTGAATTTCTTCGTTCCTACGCATCCGTTCGTTTTCCACTCCCCTAAAATACCGCCTTTCCTTCGCGCGTCGTTGTGAGGAGGGCTGGCGCCCCACGCGGTGCGTCGGCCGTGCGCCGCCCGCGCCGCCAACGGGAGGCTGCGGAGAGTCCTCCTGGCGCAAGGTACACGCAGTTGAGTCGGCTTGTACAAGCGACACTAGCGCCCCGAGGGCCCTCCACACCGAGTGCGGATGCGGAAGACGATGGAGAGGGACAGGGGGGCACAGATTACTGACAGGCTCATTACGATTCGACGCTGCGGAAACAACATCCAACCGAAAGCGTATTTACATCTCAAGAACACATTTAGATGACAAATGTTATCAGTAGATCATCATCAATACGAAATTCATTGAATAATAGTTATTTGAAATTTCTTTGTGTATTATTCAAAAGAGCTTTCATAGATGTTATGACACAAAGTAACTGTTTATTGACAGATGATCGCGAAGAACGATGCCGAATGATCGAAGTAAATCAGAAAGAACGTCGCATAAATACAAAAAAAAATTATATTGTGCAATGAAAAAAATGTAAACGGGATTGTGTTGAGAGCAGAGAATCATGAATTAATGAGTGGAATTCATCTTTAAATTAAAGAATCACACAATTAATCGATGTTTAATTACAATTAGTTATTTAAGCCCATTTCGTTCTATCTAGCAAAATATGTTTCCCCCAACATTCACACGTAACCCAATTACACACCAGTGCAGTAGAAACCTTTCCATTAGACTGCACCAGTGTTTCACAAGCTTCTTTTTTTTTAAATCCTGTCTCGTGTACGCAGGCGTGGATTCACGCGGTTTCGCACGTTCTGGACAGGCAGCACAACAGGACGGAGGGGCCTGGCGCGCGAGGTCCACCAAGCCGAGCCTGGTTCTACGCGCGACACCACTGCTCCCAAGGGTCCTCGTTGCGGAGTGTGCACGCAGGGATCCGCGCGCAAGAAAATGAAGGGAAAGGAATAGTGTTGTTGCAGAGGTGGCAACAGTCGCGAGGCTATTTACTATGGCTTAAAATTACTGTAAAATAACCTAAAAATTGAAGTAGAAAATATAAATTCACGCATAATAAACAAAATTTGAAATACCCAAAAAGATATAAGGAATCGTTTCAAGGACTCTTCTTTAAAATATTGGAACTCACAATGGAAGATGGGGTCTACAAAGCTACACCAAGTAAGAAATTCTATCCTGGAACCAGGTCTACCGAGATCAAACTTCAAAAGAAAAGAAGACAAGAAGTCGTCATTACAAGATTAAGGATCGGTCACTTTAACCTAAATTACTGTCATCTGTTCAAAATCTCCAACCCTGAACCCTGTTCTAAATGTGGCGCTACCATGTCTATTCCTCATATTATTCTCGAGTGTCAAGGACTTGATAATGTTAGAAAATTATTAAAAATAGAAGTTAGCTTATATTCTCTATTCAAATCAGAAGAAGGTTGTAAAAAAATTTTGAAACTATTAGAAATAAGTAAATTGTTTAAGGTTGTAATTGTTTAATAATAATGCAAATTTTATAATGAAATATTGATATAATGCTTACGGTGTAATGATACCACTGTGTGTAACCTTATGTAATTTACTGATGTTAACAAAATGAGGTCGCTGATGACCTGAGCTATTATAAAGCGACCATAAATAAATTTAAAAAAATTGAAAACTTTAATACAAATATTTTTGCAATTAAGTGCTATAAATTTACAAGTTGTAAAGAATTATACTGAATGGAAACTATTTACAAATTCGAACTATTTGAAAACTTAAAAGTAGCATTGGCACTTTTGGAAATATTATCCAAATTCGCATTATATGTCGTTTCGAAATAAATAGTATTATCTTTCACAAACATTAATTATCGGTACAATCTATAAAAAAGAAGGTATCAGAAATTAATTTTGAATATTGAAACATGTAATTCCAAGAAAAATATTATAAAATGCTATCCAAGAAAAATTCAAGGGAAACTATCAAAATACATAAAACCAAAGAAAAAAAAGAAAATAACAAAGAGTTTGTATTAGTGAAACAAAATTCAAAGATATAAAAATTTAGCGAGTTTTCCTTGTATGTGGTGAAAGGTAATGTGACGAATCATTTAGCGACAATGACAGATTGACGGGTATTTTCAGGTTTTAATATTAAAGAATGGTGTATTCTATTTCCATGCCTATATTTTTCGCTTTTGCATAGTAAAAGCACCACATCATCTCCTTCAATTCATGACATGTCCATCTCTGACGATGGCTTTTAGCTACTGCCCACTCTGGGTCCATGGGACTAACATCCGTGACGTCGACAAGGTGACATTAGCTCGGTTTCTAAGCAGGTATGGGACACTGGTAGAACAAGGGACGTTAAGGTTCATTACATTTCTTGTTCTAACCATTTTGCTCATTGGTTTTAAGTTACGTTTCGCAGGTAGCAAGTTCGAGTTCACAGATGACAGTTAGGCCATGGGTTATTTCCTGTCATCCATTACTGCGACACACAGTGGCCTCAGGACATCCTCCCGCAGGGCCCAGCAATGGGTCCTTCAATCGTCAGTTGGCGTTACTAAACCCTACGTGATTTTCACCGACTGCTGAAGGCAGCCACCTTCGTTGGCTAATGTAAGGTTCTGGCTTCCACTCTAATCAGTGACCTGGCATGGCAACCCATTTTCTCTCCTGTTCTGTCCATGGTCCGATAACAGGGAGTCCAAAATTTCATGACCTTTCCCCTCTCTTCTTACTTGCCGCTGTGAATGCAGCCGCTCCTAACATGAAGGAAGACGCTGCAGCCGCCCGCTCCGAATCATACTATGCTGCGAGTTTCTTCGACGTGCCTCTTCCGCCATCTTCATCAATTCTCCTTTCTTCTTCGAAGATGCTGTAGAGTTCTCTGAGTACTTCTTCGTCTGACCCCTCACCTTCAGCAAGGGAAGCCCTTCCATTAGCTAGGCTACCGCTGACATTGCTCTCAGTCTCATGGGGAAACTCAAGCTCCACCACCAACTAAAAGGTCGTGTACTGCCTAGATGGAGTGATGGAGTTGTTATTATTATTATTATTATTATTATTATTATTATTATTGCTGCTATGAATCTTGATGGCTCTGAAGTCAAAGATCTTAGCAAATACTAGTGTATGTAATGACTGGAGCTGAGAAATAAAAAACTAATTTAATTTGAATTCCATTTATGTTAAAACAATAAAACGTCAAAATTCTATTCGTCACAAATGGCTAAAGATATTGAAAAGAAATATGAGTGAGTTTGCATGGAAGGCTACGTACTTCACTTAGTTGTAAAAGTGACACCCCATACTTGGCTTTGAAGTACCCTTTATAGTTCTGTAGTTGACTATCGCACACGCGCTGATCTGTACGCAAGAAGGGGAGAGAGTTCTGTGATTAACTGTGACGCTGCTTTCAATGACAATTAAGATCCGTTATGTCACAATAAGTGATGTGTTGAAGATCATGCTTAGTTACAATTGAGTATGAGCCTCTAATCTAATGTCTCTGTCCTGAAATGTAATTACGACAATGGTCGTATTTTCATCAAATACCCCTTATGCTTATTACCAAAATGTAATCTGGGGAATGAAATTATAATTTCCCAAATCGGCTATGTGGTACACCTGTGAATTTCGATCGAGAGAAAATCCTTTGTAAGCGCACAATTCCCGTTAACAATAGTATTTCTTTTTCATTAGCCACGTAACCAAAATCAAAACCACATAGATTATTACTGTCAAACAAAAGTTCCGGTAATTGTTAAATAGAGAACCAGTAATAGACCCTAGAAACAATAGATATTATAATAGGTGTACAAATGTTTGTTGTAACAATTATATGTTCTCTATCCTTTCGATAGTGTAAGGATAAAATGAAGTATGCTAAATATGTGTCAGAACGTTAGGAGTACATTCCACACATTATGTTAGGAAACAACAAAGAACCAGTTTCACAATGCCCAATTACGTATTACCCAGAGGAAACGACTCTAAAAAGTATAACAGTGTTTTCAAGTAATTGTTTTTGGAAGAAAGTTATGTAATTCTTGTCACGTAGGATTTGTAAATGCTTTAACTTTAAAGACCCAATTAATCGTATAAGGATACAGGCAATTGGAGTGTGTTCATTTTAAAATAGTGCTTTCTTTATCGTCATATCGAACTTTAAGAGATTTACTGCTTTTACTTAAATCAACTTTCTGAACGGTATTCATTATCCGTTTCACAGGAACATTAATTTACGTCCTATTTGTCAACAGCATCAAAGGAAGGAAATCTACCCAGACGTCGACCAGGAATTCTGCGCCAACTCGAGCGACAGAACTAGAAACACAGACTTAATGATAAAACAGCTACAGAGACCTATGCTTCGAAGCAGCGGTGAAGGATAAAGATAACATATCGGATCGCAAAGCCGCAATTCTAGGAATACGTACTTATCAAGGAAAATTTGTAGCCGCTTAACGGCTTCATTAAGCGCTTTGGAACGCCACATGCGAGGCACAATTATAATCTGCATAGATGGAGTAGTGGAGATTGTGCGGAGTGGAACTGTGGGCGGAGCAACTGTACATAAAACACATCGTTGATTATCACAGGAGTCTCGCGAAGAGGGATAGTAAAACACGAATAAACTTTTATATGATAGACGATACATCAAGGGCCAACTAATGGATCTTGCATTGAACACTCGACAAACTAGTATACGGGAAACTTGAAATATAGGGCGCACACCGGCTATTAGCTCACTTTCAGAATGTTAATTCAATTCTTGTGCCACTCAACCTCTTCGTTAGAAAGACATTTTACCGTACGTGTTGTTGGGCTCTTCTTCCATCTTTTGAAAGGATCCTTCATGTAGATTATTACAAAACTCTATGTACATACTTTTATAGTACTTCCATGGAATAACAAAAGACATAATACATTTCAGTTGCATAGTAGGTAAGTTTGTTGTGTGTGTGTGTGTGTGAGTCTACAACAAAATCTTAAGTCGTCTGTAACTCATGATTCAGTCCTCTACCTCTATATCGACAATTAAAGATTCCCATGCATTATAATGTTTTTCCCTAATTATACCTATATGTTGCATAAGTTCAAAATACATAAAAATGTGAGATTTGTGTATTAAAAATGTTGAAGGTGGGAAATTAGTGCATGTGGTACACGCACACATGTACTCAATAAATAGAAGCATATATTCAACGACATTGAAATGCATGACGTAAAATCTCACAGTGAAATTTATGGATTGTGGAACTGATGGTGGGTGTGCGGATTAATCGCCTTGCTTGTAGATTCGCATATTCAAATTACGCCATATATGCTACAACTGTATGCGAGACAAATGTCCTTAGTGCAGAGCCGACGATAATAAGTTCACGTGTACAATGTTCAGGGTGTCCAAGATACATCCAAAACAATACATTGCTGAAAAATATACTAAAAATAAACGTATCACGAATCGTTGTTAATTTTAAAAATAATTTAAGTGAGTTTCGAATTTACGTACAAAATCAGAGATTTCTACAATCAAGTATTCTTAAAACATCCAAAACATTGCAAGACCTCGATTTGCCCTCTGTTACGTAAATATACATTAAAATTTAATAAAATATTAACAATTCGGTCATCATTAACATGAATTACTTTTTTTAAAATCGAGACCTCCCTGGTCTGTGCAGAATGTATTCAGAATCAAACGAATTTAGTATTTCCGAACACAGATTTGATGCTTCTTCGTATACACACTACAACATTCAATCGACACAATCAACATTAGTGTCGTATTTGGGGACGTTCATAAAGCAATTGTACCATCTATTAACGGAAAGTGACAAGCAGGAAAACACGCGGAAACGCGAGAAAATAGCTATTCAATCAATACTTAGGGAGACTGCTCAAGCTAGCATGCGGAAAGTCTGGTAGCTGGTTGACGCGTATCTACAGCTGATAAGTTTGATTCATTATTTCGGTAGCAGGAAATGAGATAGCAAACAAATCTGGTTTCATTGGTTTAAAAAATACAAGGAGAGTTCTATTAGCGGGGCCGTTAGCACAATATAAAACAGCAAGATAAGCATTTGAAAAAAATGATATATTCGCGAACGAAGTTTGAACGGGATAAAAAGATGCAAGCAAAAGATAGAAAACTATTGTTTTCGTACAAATATATAACTTCTCGCTTAAGAAGAAAACAAATTGCTGAATACGCTGTGTTGTAATTAATCACAAATCAAAACATTACAATACTGAAAATAATTGCAGCTGGTAACCGCAATAATAAATTAATTACGCAGCCCGACGAGTATGCAATTTGTCATGGTAAGGTTTCGTAATTTTCATATTAGAATAGCCAAATTGTTTATCTAAATATTTATTAATAATTGAATGGCAAATAAGTAATAAGTAGACAAAGGGATCAGAACATATCCAAGTGCTGTATGTTGGGCAAAAACAGAAAAATTACAAATGCTTCAAAACTCCCACGAAAAAGAATTATTTAAAATCTACACTGACCTATCCACAAGCCACACAAATAAAATTACTACTCCACATCTCCAAAAGTAGCACTACAAATACAGATAAGTGTATTTATTTATTTATTCTAACACAATTTTATTACTATAATTTAAAAAATTATAAGAAAACATAATATTGTGTATAACACGGGTAAACAGTTTTATCCACACGAGATATTCTGAGCACGTTAGCACAAAGTTCTCCCTCGTGGATAAAACTTTTTTAATCCCTCGGTCTACAAATAAATATCTCTCGCTTATAGATAAAAACCAAGTCCGTTTAACGGACGTTCCCAGCCTCCCGAGGTCATGACCTTCGCCGCTCGCAGGCCCAAGAAGTCCCGCCAGGCGTTTACGCGTCGAGATGCGCCAGATCGCCGTCTGCTCACGTGTCCCGGCGCCGACACCGCTAAAGCTGGAGGCCTCGTGACAACAGCACGACGACGCCTCTCCAGACAATCCCCGCTGCCAGCAATCCGACAGATACCGGCGCGCGTACACACACGCGCGTTCAATCAATACCCGGCCGCGGTTTCGATAGTGCGAGCGAGCGGCGCACACCAAATATGCCGAGTGTATCGATTCCGTACGACATCGCGACGCCTTTGCCGAGGGGTTGTCGACTGTCGAACGATCCGCTCGCTGCGTGTCGACCCGCGTCGGATGGACTTTGCTTCGAAGAAGGCAAAAATGAGAAAAATGCCTTAAAGTTAATTTTTTAAATTTTCAAGTCAGCCATTTCAAGTAATATGAATTAATAGACGGAGACCATGCAATTTTCAAATGGAGTTATATGAGTTGAAATGATGTGTACTATATCGTAGATATTATGTTCTGTAAACTGATTTATTTTGGACTTGCGGCCATAAGTTGATTGCATAAGTATCATATAGAACTGAGAATCTCACAAGGTCTTATCACCAGTGAAGCAAGTCCACCTTTAATACAGTTCAAATTTGCACATGCATATCGTGAGAACTCTACAATAATCACCACTAAGTTTTAAACGAAGTAACCCTTTTTTACTGAAATGAATTTTTCAATAGTTCGGTATATTTAGTCGTGTAGCAATGATATACAGGTCGCCCGGAAAGAACTTCCTGTATTTCTTTGAAAGATCAGTAAAACTAAAATTACATTTTTAATAAAAACACTTGAAAAAGAACACTTGAAAAGATATAAAACATGTTGGTATCTCTTCATTCTGCGAATAAGTGGAAAATACTCCACCCAGTGACATTCGGCCGTTTTAGCGTGAAAATATGCATTGAACAGAAACAAAAATATTTCAAATGGATTAATGGAAGCGGAACAGGAGAACAATTTCATGTTATTTCATTACGCATGGTACACATTTTTTAGTTCTCGTTGGCCAAATGCTGGTTTTCCAATCATATTAAATACATGCACATTATGCGCGCTGTTACAATTTTGATCCACTGTGAACCAAACGCGCCTCCTGATTTGTATTTGCCTCACCGTTTTACCCTCTTAGGTAGTGATGCTTATCATCACTCAAACAGCCAACGATTCAAACATACCCATTACTCACATTATATCAACAATTCTCGAACTTAGTCGGGGGTACCTATTTATTTGATGTGAAGGCTCCTGAGACCTACTATGTTTGCGCCGTTTTGTGTTCAATGAAGTTAAGCCAATTACTTCCCGCTGACCCTAATCGATGACACGGTTCAATGGTTTGATGCTTCTTGCAAATGCACAAAATTACAATCCATTATAAGAATAAATTAGATGAAAAATATGGTTATGATTCGAATGTCTTGAAGTCTGTCTTGAACAAGAAAAAATGTTCCAGTATTGTTGAAGAGGAACCCATAGATATATTCGAAGTTCCATGGTACGTAGTCCCATGTATAATTGCTGTGAAGTGAGGTGAAGTTTAGTCTGAATTCTCAGGTAATTCTGAATGTTCAATTCAAAGAATTGTGAACAAAATGAGAAACTCTTCTAATATACACCACTAAAGTTCACTACAGAGAGAATAACTGGAATTCAGCAACAAAGAGTTTTCGCCATTCAGGTCCATGCCACGGTCATGTAGACAAATCCAATAGCAAACAGTTATTAGTCTTTTACTACAAAGCTTGGATGACGTAGTAACTTGGTTTCCATACAATTATTCAAGTGTTTTATATATTGATTTGTAAATATAGTGATGCAAAGAGGACAGTCTTGAATCTTAGTCACGCAAAAGTTCAGAAATACAAAAATCTATGGAAATTCTCAACAAATGATGTAACTTCGCGTGCAATGATAAACTGTATAGGAACATCGAGGAAGCTTAGTAAAAGATGTCTCCAAGCTTGCGCACTGTAAATCGCAAGCAGTGTAAATCGGCAAAAATCTACGAATACCAGCTTGTAGTTTCTAATCATGAGGCCTGCAATCAAGGAGAGTGAGTGTACGAACTGCAGTACGTCAATTCGTATTTCAGAAGTTGTTTTGAAAAATGGAAAAGAATGCTTGTTACATATATTCCTCCTTTGCTACGTTAATTAATCAGAAATCTAAAATAATATTTTGTTGAATTTTTTAATACACAATATTTTATAAAATAGTAATATCTTCTCACTTGATTGCTATAGATTCTGCCTACTTATTTTGCAGTAGTGTCAATGCAATCGTCTCGGAAGGAAGTACCTTTGGATTGTGTTTATTTCACACGTGTTAAATGCTGGCATTATTCGTATGCAATCAGAAACTAATTGCATTCTAAACAATGTAGCTAGTTCGTACTTGAAGTTGTATACATACAATTGAAGGTCTAGATTCAAATATTGCTTGTAACGGAATGTTAATCGTCGAACGCAGTATACCACTCGACACTACATCTGAAAAGAAAAGTAAAAAATACTACCAACTAGGTACAATCTGCAGGATAAAGTATTTCAGTTGGGAAGAAAATAAACCAGCTTATTCTTCTCAGTTGGATGAACAAATATTTCCTACGGCATTTCCAGATAAAGGCTTTGTGTCTCTACAGCTATTTCTCAACGGTTTCCCTTCTGTAACGTCCAGAAGGTTGTGCTTTACACAATCGACGAGCCAACAATACTTCTAAGAATTCCCGAATAAAAACCATTTTTTTCGGTTACACCCGTAGAAAATGCAAAATTGTAAGCTGACGGAACTAGGGTGCAAATTAAGACCGGCCTGAATTGCACGCGGCCCTGAGACCGTGCCCGATTTTAGGCCGTCAGACCCTTCGCCCGCCAGCCAGACGTCAGAATGCTCTGCTGTTCGTAAATGACGCTAATAATCTCCCGAGTCTGTAACAGCGCTTCGAGTCTTCGAAATGCCAATAAAGTTCCGGTAATATACAGACGACGACGAAATTTTAAACTTACAAAAAAACGCTTTCTACGGGAATCTAAGGTCAACATGAACGGATTATTTGATGACCTTGTGGAAATAACATGCTATGTCACATTTCTGATGACATTGAGATATAACGCCCCGTAGATGTATCTAGATATTGGGTTTTTATTTTAAGGATTCGCCGCAAGATGGCATTGTAATTCATAAATTAATGTTCTTTATCCCAATGTGAAGAATGCAATGTCTAAACCTTTACTTGCCTTTTTCTCAAAACTTATGCATAGTGACATACCATGTTATAACCCCGAGGTCTTGATTTATTGAAAATATTATGGGAAACATGCTGGTATGCTTTATTACCACCTGAAGCTACTCATCCTGTGTAGTCCCTCTCCACCCTACCAAGGTCGCTGGCATCGCCGTTTCTACCATTAACGTTGCCATGGTTAGCTGTAAACATATGATTCTTTTATACTCCCGGAAAACGTCCAGTAATAATTTTGACCTTCAATTAGTCGGAACCTAAAAGCGCAATTGGAACGAATCAACGTGCATTTATCAGAAAATGTTGCGGGCTTTCAGAAATGACAAATTCTCTTCGGTGAATTTACTCACGTTTTTCGAGATGTTCACGAAAAAAAACAACTAAAAAGGGCGCACTTAAATTTTGGATTAAGGGAGTAGTAAAGAAGATTGGAGTCATTGTTACGAAATATTATTCACATAATACTTTTTACTTTCTTGTTAAAGTCACGTGCCCACAACTGTGTTAAGATCAGAAACAAACTATAGATTTGTATAAAAAAAGTCTGCTTTGTGAAATAGAAACTAATGATTTGAGAAAAAGTAGCCCAAGTTACGCTATTCAAAATACCCTGTCTTAGTGAAAACGGCATCAACGGCAATTCATCCGTTTCAGAGATTACCACGGATAAGACGACATGAAGCCAAAAATTGTGAAAACAAATGAATGTTTTTATATCACGTAAATAACATTACAAGATTACAAAAAGGCCGTTGCATTGAAATCAGACACGGTCACATACAACGTCTCACAATTTGGTTAAGTGATGAGCAACTGTTCATGAGTTGACAAAGTAAGTAAATGCACTCAAATAATGTCACCGTAACAATCCGGAGATCAGCGGGTCCAATCGGGAGCATGCAGATTTTCACGAGTGCTCGCTGGCAAATGATGGAGCCGTACAAAGCAGGGCGTGTCCGCGCATGACCTTTCCTTAGCGCTGGAGCTGGCGCTTATCTCCTACGCGGCGTTCCACGCAATTCGCGTGGGACGGCGGCGGGCGCTGGCGCGGGGGCGGGAGAGGGGGAGGCCAGACCACGCACTATACTGGCAGTTCTGCCACCGCAGTCAACGGCCGCACACAAAGACACACACAAACGCTGGCACGCGTGGCCCGGAGAAAAGGAGCGAAGCCCGAGAGCGCGGGAGGGCAGGAGGGCGGCGAAGGGTGCGGCGGAGCGGGCCCAGGGGGAGGGGGGAAGCCCATCAACGGGGCATGGGGCGCCGAGAGGCCCCCGGCAGGGACGGGCCCAGAACACACTTGCGGGGCGTCGGCGACGCGACGGCGACGCCGAAACGAACTGCCGCCGCCGACGCCGGCGTCCCCGCCGTCGCCGCCGTGTGGGCTTAAATGAAGCATAAATTAACGGACGGAACGCACGGCGGCGGCTCGCGATGCCTTCCGCCCCCGCCCCCGCCCCCGCTCCTCTGCCCCGCTCCTCTGCCCCGCTCCCACCCTCGCCCTCCTCCTCACCCCTCCCCGTCCGCTCGCAATTCCTCCCCGCCCCCGCCGGCCCCGCCCCCTCGCCGCGGCAATTTACGGGCGAGATACAGCAGCGACGCCCCGCGCGCGCGCGCACCCGCCCGCCCACCCGCTTCGGGGAAGGGGCGGGAGGCGAGGCCGACGTCAGGGGCGTCGGCGGCGTCGCGACGCCTATGAGATTAGCGCCCTTCGTCGCCCGCTCGTTTTCTGGAGGGCGCCGTTCGTCCGACGAGGACGCATCGCGTCGTTCCGGTGCCGCGTTCTCCGCCCCTAACCCCTTCCCTCTTCAGTCGTGCGCGGCGGGCGAGTCCCGCGGGAGGGCGTCGCGGGGATGAGGACCGAGGGGAGGACACGGTGTTAGAGCGGCGGCGGCGGCGACGACGCTGGCAGCCGTGGAGAGGAGGGGTAGAGATAGTGAAGGACACGGTCCGCGCGCCGCAAGCACCGCCGAGAGGACATACCTTCATTTGTTTTATGAGTTGCGTGTTGCGTGACCGGGGTTCACCTCATCTACTCTACGCAAATACCGGCGTCCTCCGGCGTCCCTTTTGGAGCGTCGGTAAATCTCCCTTCGAGGTGCTCGTTCCGCCCTCGACTTCTTACGCAGCATAATTACGCAGCGGTGGTGAGACGACGCGCAACGCCGGATGCGCGTCATCACCGCTAGGAGCGCCGACCGACGAGGACGACGACGACGACGGCAACGGCGGCGGCGGGATTCCAGCGCTCGCCTGACGTACGCACGCGCGCCAACATGGCGGAAGACAAAAGAGCAGCCGCCGGCGTAGAACCGCTCGCGCTGCCTTTGCCTCCGCGGAAAAAAGCAGACAGAGTTAAGGCGCTCACCAATACCCGAATCTGACCTGCCGTAAAGGCAAGACTAGTGGGAGCTGCGTGACCTGCCTACGGCCGCCGCGGCGCGGCGCGGAGGACCTGTCTGCGAGGCGAACGCTAAGGAATGAAGGAATCGCGTGACATTACTGCAAACCGTCGTGTACTTGCCTTTTGCGCCTCGAAAGAAGGATCGGGAGGTTTGGGGATATTTTTCTCCTCCGTTCCGTTCCCACCGCCGCGCTGCGCCGTGCCCCGAAGTTGATCTGTGCGACCGTAAACGTTGCGCTTGTGTTTATACGTTTTCGCGTATCACGAGAATGGAAACTGTGCTCATTTGTCTGGTAGAAATTTCCAGCTTGGGATATTACTTTTGAGATTTTACTGTTATAGTTAAAGTATTCTTCCTGTGCAATGAGAATATTTATTAAAAGTATATTATTTACTTACACTTGAGCAGAAGCCCATCCAGGATTTTTCTCGGGGTCGAGGGGGGGGGTCCGGACGTAGTGTCAAGTAGACTCGATGTTTTCTTGTAAAGAATTTTTCATTTATGCTGAATATAAAATGTATTTTTATTTGTTAACTTATTGTTAATATTTATAATGTTAACTATTGATAGTACACTGAATGATTTTCGTTAATATAGAAATTAGTAAAAGCTAGGTTTTTGAATATCTATCGTTGGCGTCTGGGGGGAGGGAGTTGCTGAAGCTCCCCAGCACCCGCCCCCCTTGGGTGCGCCTTTGCACACGAGTCCTTCAATGACAATAAATCGAACATGCATACCTTTCTAATGATTTATCAGTGCCGATAGCGGCTAAAGGCATCCGTGCTTTATCGGCGCCTGCCGAAATGAAATTCGCAGGCCGACTGATCTAATCAGTGGTTTCCCTGATCCCTTACATACTACTGTCGGACCAGCATCTTATACTATGGGTCACTGACCGCGCCCCATCTTTCCTTCTCATTGTCACCTTCAGTTCAAACTGGGGCGTCCTGGAGTAGTACGCCCTATCGCAGAGGTGTCAAGGTCTTTTACTGGTGGCTGTGGCTCGCGTCGTGGCACTGTAGTATGCCACGAGCGTCTCTGCGCAACTAGCGTCGGGAAAGGGAACTATTACGAGTGGTAGTAACACCGCCGTTTTACAATAGGGATGGCGTTGTCGTACTGGCGGGGTGATGAACTGCGTGGAGGGCCGATTTCGTCGTGGCACTCGTGCCACGGACTCCCACTCGTGGCATCGACCTTGACAAAACTGCCCTATCCCAACTCGACCCATCTTACGCTGGCGGGTTAACGTTGCGGACACTGCTATTGAGCGGGAACAAGAGGATTTCTTAAGTGACGAGTTCACCTGCAACGTTTAAGCATACTTATTGCATTTGAAAAATTTACATGGTTTTAAAATCACCTATATATTAACTTCCTATTTAGTAACGTGTAAAATTTATTACGGTTTTACTTTCACAATTTATATTTCACTGCATGACGATATATCTTCTTTCATTCTGTCATTTCAATATAAAGAGAATTTACATGTTCGTTTCTATGAAACAATTGAATGGTTAGCATTCACTCCACGATGTCTAGTTCATATCGCAGAAAATACTTTTGAGAGGTTGAAAACATTCGCAGAGGCATATGTTGGGTCAATGAGGTAATTTATATGTATTGGCTAACTGTAAGATATGAATATTTAAGAGCGTTATTTATTTACTTATTTATCTATTTATTTATTTATTTTCTTCCAAATCAGCATCATGGACCTTAATAAGTTACAACTTATCAATTCAGGAAGATTTTACTACAAAATTTCACTTTTTAATTAAGAAAACCCCAGGAGGCACCTTTTAGATCATGTGATAGATGTTCAAAGAATCTTAAGAGAATTTATTCGATTATTTAAGGGATAAGTGTTAGTTCAACACGCTTTTCTCATTTTCTCAATATTTACTAAAACAGGAGGTGTCCACATCTTTCAATAAACCAATCAATTTTAAAACTAAGAAGATTGATGCCTATCAACCGAGAAATGCCGAAATTTTGCACAGAGAACAATAAAAAACATTTTTGGATGCCAAAATTTAAAGAGCACAAACTCATCAGGAATAGTATGAAAACGCTTCTAAAGAGATAAAAGATGTGAAATTATTCCTAGCATTTCAAGACCTACGACCAGTACGTACTAGTGTGTGCATGCGTACAACGTAGCAATAAAAAATACTTAATTATTCCATATACTTTAATAAGTGTGGAAATGGCTTACCTAAAAAGAACATTTGTTTAGCATTTTGTTTCCCGAGATATAGCTGATCAGTAATTGCTTAAATGGTGATACGTACATTGGCATTTTATGACAGGTAATTATTATAAAATACCTGTCATTACAAATACGAAACGTTAATCAACGACATGTATTACAATATTTTAAAACATATTGATGTAACTATCACACACATCAGCATTTGGTACTTAAGAAATCACTGTACAATGAAGTAATATACGTGATTTACGAGTAGTCATTTTTATTACTGTGCCCGACTTCTTACTTTATTTGTTTAATATCACAGTAAAAAGTTGCTTGCTTCCCCTCGCCGTCTTCGTATCACTCGTCATCGCAAGAAATAAACGGGCAGTATCCGGCACGAAACTTCATACAACTTCACTACATTTGTGAACCTAATTGAGATTAATCATCGGACTATAGATTGTTCAAATATGTTAAGTTCAAATGGATGCCACCGATGAAAACATTTCTCTCTAACGACAAAAGACGTAAAACTCATCAGCATAAAATCATTTCGTTACATCACATTATTAGTTTCAAACGATTAACACCAAGTAGTTAAATATAATTAAATTAATTAATTAAATTAATTAATAGAATACAACAACTGCATTAGCTATGCGCGGAAAAGTGTCAAATTGGATGCTGAAGTTTGCAGAGAACACACTCAAACCAAAGATATATAATATGTTATGATAAGACAAAATTTTATATACAATATACTTTTGAGAAATATTATTCAAATATAAAAGCAGAAATAAGTTAAATATACATCAATAAATTACGCAAACTAAATCTTTGTTTCCATTAGAATAAATAAACAATAACGATGTTTCAGTTGTAATATGAAACATGTTTTACTGGAAATAAAATAACTAGTGACCTATAGCAGCAAAAACTGGTCATCAATTGCCCGCCATATGAGAAATAAAAATATACTTTCTTTTTTCCTCGATCACGCTGCAGCTCAGACAGGGCATTGGCGTCATCGCAGGAGTCTTTGGCACAACATATATTTTGAGCATACGAAATACACAAATCAGACTGAGACACTACATTGAATTACATTATGCAATTCGTGTCGCAGACAACGCTACAAAACAATAGTTTCGTGCGATTGGTTTGAGACAGAATGGAATTACTGAGTTCAATTGGTATCAGAGATGATGACATACTTTATCACTTGTTCAAATCAAAGTTAAAACTATAACAAACTAGATTGATATGAAACATAGAAATACACAGTGCAGCTAGGTATCACATGTAATGATATACTTTTTTGTTTTTGCATCAGATAATTTACTGCAATTTACACATACAAATTTTCTAGCAAGATTGGCCTATGCAATTACGCATTGCAATGTGAGACAAGGCTGTTTCAACCACTCAATTAATTGTACCGGATCACAAAGTATTAAAGCATTGAATAAAGTGCAAAAGAGACGTGGCATTTTCAAGAGGCATCGAAACTGTCCACACTATGAAATGCATGATATTCATGAAGTCGTAGGCTTCCGCGGCCGGAGTGATGTGGATGATCTTGGCTGTCCGG
Source organism: Acheta domesticus (assembly GCA_031308135.1). NCBI lineage: Eukaryota > Metazoa > Arthropoda > Insecta > Orthoptera > Gryllidae > Acheta > Acheta domesticus. Next base: position 205,419,503 of record JAHLJT010008446.1, read on the forward strand.
GTGACGCCGCGTCGAAGGCATACCAGCCCTGAGGAAGACCACGATAAGATGGTCGAAACGTCGGCAACACAGCCTTCGACGCGGCGTCACCCGGACAACCAAGATCATCTGCATGATATTCGTTTTTGGTCTTAAAATTAAAACTTATATTAAATGTCTTATTTTTCTGGAGAAAGAATCAATGAGTCATTTTGTAGCCTTTTAAGTAATGTATTCAGAAATAAACAGTATTAATGTTTTAAAAGTACATTTTGTTGACATATCACAAGGAAAAGAATCCCAAATGAGAAACGAATTCTATTAGAATGCATTTTAGGAAAAGTCTGCGTCAACACAGGGAACTCCTGTTCACACTAGAGAGCAGATATTTATACGTCTTGTCACAAGTGTCCAATGAGATCTTTATGTAAGATCTCTTAGGAGAGCATAGTGAACATAAAATTGAAATATTGCACATAGGCTATTGCTGCAAACAGAAAAAAGACTGAGGGACTATTTACGTCGGAACCGGCACGTAATTAAATATTTTCATTGAAAAAAGTTAAATATGCCTTTTGTGCAGTGCGTGCCACCGGCATCACGAAAACATTTAATAAGAAGACACTGCTCTGATTACAATATGACGTTAAATCAATAACGGCCAACAAGCTGAACTCACGTATGAATGCTGATGCAAAAATTGTTCATGATATATCGCAGGCAATTGCGGAGACGCATTGGTGATTTTTCTGCTCATATCCAAAAAAAGGTTATTAGACATTTCCACCTGAACGTAGACATACACCAGACAAAGAAAAATATGGTGAAGAGAATGTAATGATTCGCAAGTAGGAAGAATAACAAATATTTCCAGTTAGTTATAATTCAATTCTGAGAAACCATGCCATTGAGCATGCCATCTCTGTTATATTTTTAAAATGTTTCGTTTGTCACCGTCAGAAATTAATATAGAATATAGTAGGCAGACTTTACGCAGTGAAGGAAGATGAAAATTACTATACATCTTCAGGGGTTAAGTGTGTGTTTGTGGCAAGAAACGCAAAAAAAGTAAAGGGTGTTAAATCCAAAAGATATTTTAGGAGTAGAAAAAAACGAGCCGACATCGTAATAACAAAATGCGGATCTACGTAGAAGGCGATCAACTACGAGCAGATTACATCGGCCTATCATCAACATTATCATCATCATCATCATCATCATCAATATGGTACAAACTGCAAATATTTTTAATGTTAGTAGAAAGATTGGGGAAAATATTTTAACGACAATTAAAATTTAGAAAAATTGTAAGGAAGAACAGGAGAGAGATAAAAACATGGAAGAATAAGATACGAGATAATGGGATGAGAGAGCATACGACTAGGAAGTATGAGAAGGGAAGAGACAGAAGATAAGTAATGAGAAAATACGAGGAGGGCGAATAAGAGAACGGAGGAAAGAAGATGGTGCAGCCCGTGGAGGTGGTCCGAAGCGAGTATCTCGTAGCCCGAACGGGCCCTCAAACAGGCCAGAAACGGCGCCGCCACTTGAAAAGAAGCAGCTGCGGCCGCGGCTGTGGCTGCGGCTGCCGCCGAGCTCGGGCCCGCACGCGCTCGCCGCTCAAATTTATTGTCGCGTACATGGCGTGGAAACGCGCGGGCTTTCTTTCCCTCCGGAGCATCGCTGCCGCTCCCGCCCCCGCCGCCGCCACCCCTGCAGCCGACGCCCCCGACCCCGACCCCGCCAGCCCTACAGCCGCCGCCGACCCCGCCTCCGAGCCCGCCGCCGTCCGTGCCGCCGCCCCTGCCGCCGCTCGTGTTCCCGCCCCATTTCCCGCCCTCGCTTGCACCTCTGCACACGCCCCCGCTACTACTCCCGCCGCCGCCGCCGTCCCCACGTTGCCGCCCTGGCCGCCGCCCCGCCTTCAGCTCTGCCGCCAGTCCCGCCTCCGCCCACGAAGCCGCCCACGACGCTGCCGCCCCTCCCTGCCACCGCGTGCAGCTCAGGCGTGGCGCACTCTTTATCTCTAAATGCCCTCGCAACGAGCACCAACTGATGCTCTATACAGTTGCAGATTCTCCCGCTGCCAGGAGGCCGTCTCGCGCAAAATTTGCTCAATGGGAATACTTCATGAGGAAAAACACTGCATAAACGGTTTTATTCGTTAGAACATTTCACTGACGTGTTCGATTTAAATTTTAAAAAGTTAAAATAATAATTATTGTAGTGGGCGCTGTCTGTCGCATATCGCAATTTATCAACACGTAATTGTGGTTGAAATCCTTTCAGTGTTGCATATATTCACTAAAATGACGGAAAAGTAACGCACTGTTAGATTTGTTTTGAGCATTATGATATTACGATAAATAACTATCGTTCTACAAAAACATAAAAGCGAAGAAAATTAATTATAGAAGTGCGTACAAAGTCATATTGTTCTGACGCAATTTCAAGTGTTTTCATAACTTCTTCTAACTAAAGCAATTTATCGCTTGGAAAAACAATGTTCACCACTTTTACCGCAAGAGAGAATTCGTGGCTTGTCTTATCACAAACAATATAAACACTCATAAATTAGGGCACCAAATAATCAGCATACACTCATTCGAAAAACATTTCGCCATGTGAATGTTTCAAAGTATATTACCTCCTCAAACAAAATGTTGGGAAATATTACTTAAAATAAATGCCCATCTCAACTGGAAAATTTTAAAACGCTTTGAAAATTAATCGCATGAAATTATTATATTCCAACCATTTGAATGTTTTCGACCTGTTGCAACTGTATAAGCTCTAGGAATGAATAGGACTTTGGAAATAATACAACACAAAAGAGCAGATAATGAGGAATAGAAAAGACCTGAAGAAAACTCATAGGTGTGAACATAAAAAAGTTGCGCATGGTAACTTTTTTTAAAGATCCAAAGTTACGAACATTGTCAAACAACGGTGAAGCCTGCTATGAAATAAGAATGGCGGCGCTCCGAGACTGAACACCTGCGTTTGAGGGGGTTCAATCGCAAGTGAAGCGGAAGTGAAGCGGACTGCTTCCCAGTCATTCCGGAATTCGCCGCGTGCTCACGCATTATTTACGCCGGTCGCCGGCCCTCCGTCGGTTTCCTCAGCATCTGCAACCCTCGCGCAGCGGCCGGGGACGCTCGCTGCCTACGGCGTCGGCCCCGCCCCCTTTTCCGTTTCCACCTCCTTCATTATCTCAGCGCCCTCCCTCCCTCCCGCCCTACGGCCCCTCTCGGCCTCGGTCTCTTCGCTTGCCTTCGCCGCCTCAGCTTCTTTCCACGGCGTGTGCTTCCCCCTGACCCCCTCCCCCTTTCCACCCCTTTCGCCTGCTGTTGGGCTGCTCTCTGCTGTTTCCAGTTTTCTCTCTGCTTCCCCGAAAACTCCAGCTCCACTGAAGCGTTTACTTTTCGTTAAATAGTTCTGTCTTGTTGCCGGTCGACCTTTTCATCATTTCTTTTTTCTACTCATCTTCTCTTACCGATCAGCTTCACACTTCATTACTTCACACTTCTTTATTCACACTTTTTTAACACCAGCCTCTAAACCATATATTCAAAGTCATTTACTTTCTGCCACCAGCTCTTCAACTTCTCCTTCCTATTATTCAAATAAATGTCTCTTGTGACTTTCACATTTCTTCTCCCAATTACACCTATTTAATTCAATATTTAACCAATAATAATAAAAACAATGTCTTTATTGATCTTAGGCCATAAGATTTCGTCTTCCACCGACGACAAAGAGAGAAAACTTTAGCTTAACCTTTAATCAGTAGTCCTCTTTATTTTATTCTCACCTCCACCCGAATTTCTTCCCTCTCTCCATCACATGGCTATCTACAAATATCACCGTTTACATATTATGACGTCGCGACATTATTTCCTTTCTCCTATTGCATCCCAAAATACGTCGCTGCTTTTTAATCTTTTTTTTGTCAAAATTCATCAACTTCCTTTATTCGTTCCCTATCCAATATATTACTCATGCATCTAGCTTCTGTCTCCTTCCACTTTCACCAGCTGAGTTTAGCGCTGAGCCAGCATTGCTGCTGACTCTGTTGCGACTGTCACCGGGAGGTCCTAGGGTTCGAAACCCAACAGTAGCAGATTCTTAATACCAACTTCATAGATGGGTCCGATTCAGACACTGTCTGGAGGAGAATTCTAGCCAACCGGATCTTCTGACCGGTAGTTTTCCGTAGTTTCTTCGGTTAATACCAGGGGAATGCCGGAGAAGTACCCTAGAAAACCGGCCAAGAACCTTGCGCGATCTTTCTTCCCTCTCCTTTGTCCTACCTTCACCCCCTTACACACACATACACATACATTTACATGCAATACACTACCCCACATGTCGGGAGACCAGTCGGGGGATTAGAGCTTGCCTTGAGTAGGTCGGTGGTCCGAAAGACGGGTGCCTTCAGGGTAAATGCTTTGCAAGCTGACGCCTGATCTCACCTTACAGACAGAGGGGAACACCGCTACCTCCCTGAATATTATATTCCTTGCATTTACCGGAATAAAACAGTCACTACACTAACGGGACTAATGACTGTAGGAGTTGACTTTCCCGAAAACATCAATCAATCCCTCCACTTTCTGTCTCCCTTCTAGTCTCACAGCACAGCCAGCTCCTCTTCATCCAATCTCATCTCAGCGCTGTTGCTCTTCAGCTAAGATCTCTTTAATAAGACAAGGAGATACACATATTTGTGAAATGTTTAATTAAACGAAATACGACGTGGAGGTAGTCCTATGTGTGAGATCTTGGCTGTCCGGGTGACGCTGCGTACTAGGCTGTGTAGCCGCCATTTCGACCATTTTTTTTTGACGTCTTCATCAGGCCTGGTCTGCCTTAGTCCTATCGTAGACCTCCTATAACATATTCAAAGGGCGTATTGATCACGTTTTCCACAGGAGAAATAGGCAAAAAATATTACTTACCACTTGTGCCCCCTAATTGGTGACAGGGTGGTGACAATGGAGTAAAAATTATAGTTATAGCGTGAATGGCCGCCGAGCAAGTAACCTGAGTAAACATCGTCAAGTCAACTGGTGGCGCATTGGATATCAAGTGTAAAATGAGTTCGAAACGTTTCTATTCAGATCCCGGCTGCGGCAAGTTTTTGCGTTTTGTTTTGTATTATATTCCGAAAAGCTGTTTATTCATTATTCACTTCTTGGATTTTTCAATGTTGCTTTTTTATGTTTCTGAAGTAGAACAAATGAAATCGGGGTATTTAAAGTAGAATCCTTCCACGCTCGATCCGGAATTAATTCACACTGTGCCACTACCTAGTGCCCTACCCTGACGGACCTTGCTCATTTTTTCGGTCGGCCGTTTACGTGAAATTTTTGCCCGTTTTTTTGAAACGCGCGAGCATTGTGTTCTACGAATCCGCCGAGCATTAAATTCACACCGTGTTTCGATTAATTCTGAATTTCCTGACCCTGGATGCCCCCGTGCAAGTTCCTCTTCATCGACATCCCGCTTCATCTACGTGTCACATATCTCCGTTTCGCTTCACTTACGTTCCGCCTCACGTACGCTCATCTTCATGAACGTCTCTTTTCTACGTTCTTCTCTGTCTACGTTCCTCTCTGTCTACGTTCCTCTCTGTCTACGTTCCTCTCTGTCTACGTTCCTCTCTGTCTACGTTCCTCTCTGTCTACGTTCCTCTCTGTCTACGTTCCTCTCTGTCTACGTTCCTCTCTGTCTACGTTCCTCTCTGTCTACGTTCCTCTCTGTCTACGTTCCTCTCTGTCTACGTTCCTCTCTGTCTACGTTCCTCTCTGTCTACGTTCCTCTCTGTCTACGTTCCTCTCTGTCTACGTTCCTCTCTGTCTACGTTCCTCTCTGTCTACGTTCCTCTCTGTCTACGTTCCTCTCTGTCTACGTTCCTCTCTGTCTACGTTCCTCTCTGTCTACGTTCCTCTCTGTCTACGTTCCTCTCTGTCTACGTTCCTCTCTGTCTACGTTCCTCTCTGTCTACGTTCCTCTCGTCTACGTTCCTCTCGTCTACGTTCCTCTCGTCTACGTTCCTCTCGTCTACGTTCCTCTCTGTCTACGTTACTCTTTTCTACGTTCCTCTCTGTCTACGTTCCTCTCCGTCTACGTTCCTCTTCCACTAATTTTCTCTTCACCTAAGTTTCCGTTTACCTATGTTTCTCTTTGCCTAAGTTTCTCTTCACCTAAGTTTCTCTTCGTCTATGCTTCTCTTCACCAAAGTTTTTCTTCATCTAAGTTTCTCTTCGCCTAAATATCTCTTCACCTATGTTTCTCTTCACCCAAGTTCATGTTCTGTTTTCTTCATCCTTCTTCCAACCAGTCTATCGTCCGGGTTTCTAGCTTCTGACTCCTTCCCACCTCGCCACCGCGCCCTCTCCACTGCCGTCACCCCTTCGAGCGCCCCTCCCCGTCGCGTAGACGCCGAGCGCCCCTTCCTTTCTAAGGTTTCAATTCGCGCTTCCCTCGTATTTCATTTACATTACGCCTTGCTTTCTTACTTTTCATCCGAGGAGAGTGCCGGCGCAAACGCGTGGGCGTGCTAAAAGCTGCTTCTGTCTCGTCGGCGCGAAAGCTTTCGCCATAAAACCGCACGGCCTCTAATTGGCTCCCCGCGTGATTTTTTTCCCTCTCAACAGATTCCGCCTCGCCCCGTCCCGTCCCGTCCCGCCCCGCCCCGCCCCGCCTCGCTCCTCCAACGCATGACTAGGTCCTCTAACAGCCAAAGGAGGTCTTTGCTCTCCCTTCTGGATTTAAATCGTCTCTTGGGACTACTGCATCTTTTCCCACGCAAAATTTAATTACTGACATGGAACCTTCCAAGGCATGCCGAGGCTCTTTCCTTTTCGTAATCACAGGGATACAATCCGCTGTTGGCGTCTTGCAATTCTGAATATAAACATGTACAAAACATAGACTTAATTACATGGTTCCGTAGTGCTTAAATGCTCTTGTCCCAGATGTAACTAACAATATATAACACGCCGTTAGAATATCTCAGTATTTTTGTGACATTAATTGTGGTGTATTTGTTTTGATTTCTTTTACGAATATCTTGTAAAATTATTAAATTCTATAAGTAGTTAATTTGTATATCTTTATTGATCAACTTTTTGTCCTTTAAGTGCAAAATTCTAATTCAAAATTCATTTTTGCTTAAAAACCTCAACATTTTTAGTATGAAATGAGTTTGGAACATTTATATTTTTTATGCTTAAATCCCCCCCCCCAAAAAAACTGAAAATGATGGAAAAGGAATGAAGGAAATCAGTTACTTTATTTTTTTTAAGAAAACCATATTTCATAGCTGCCTACAAATTTTGAAACAAAGTAAATGATTAGACGTTCACTTGGTTTATTACCCCACAATGAAAAAGTATTATTGGTAGACGTCACTGTAAATGCCAACGCCGTAGAATCCAGCTAGATTATTGTGGAGTTTTGGATTCTTTCGTCTCAGTGCCAGAAATTAGTTTGATGTGTTGAACATCAGCAACTGGTGGCGCCTTTTGGATCAAGTAGGTAGTTCAATGTTTTGGTTCGTAGATTTTCGTAGTTACCGTGATCATTTCCAGAGAAATGGTGGAGCAGAAATTTATGTACAGGCTCATGATCAGGTTTTTGTCCAGTTTCCCTGATCCATTGAGCGAATGCTGAGATGGCCCTTTGTTTTGCTTCTGGACGTAAATGTAGCTTCACTATGCGCACAGTTTGTTGAGCACTCATTTTGCTTTTAGTGGAAGGGCTATAGCTGAGGGTGAGCATCTATTTTGTTAGCAATACAGAAATATCTAGCTTTTCAAATGTTGCTAATCTCGCATTTTTTAAAATTATATTATTATTTCTTTTTTATATTTTATTCATCTTTCATCTATCGTATTTATAGTTAAAATGTTGGGAAGAGATTGTGGAACTTAAGAAAATGTGCGCAAATTATCTTCTCCCCGTCATATACATTTTTTCACTGTTTTTTGACCAAATAAATCAAATCATAAATCAAATGGCGCGTAATCTTCTCTTTCCATTCCCTTCACTTTCTATCATTTCGCTCAATCTGGACCGGGATGCCAAGGAGGAATACACAATGTACAATGTAGGAAGTGCTTTGCAAAATCGATCATATTGATTGTACTGAGACAGAACAATTCCCACCAACAGAACAGTCTACAGGAATCGATCTAATACTCGTAAGCTCAGTATCGAAAACCAGTATGTTGATATTAGGATGGTTCTTCACTTAAAATCTTTAGATTAAATACATAGAAAAGAACATTATGTACGTGGTTTTCTGAGTTTATTAAAGACGGAATGCTATTATAGTGAAAATAAATCCTATAATAATTTCGAATCCCAAAGACCACGGATTAAAGCGGCAAGAAGATAAATATTACCGAAAACTTACGGAAACATCTACAGTATACTACTATTATCTCAAAGACTCGGTAAATTTCTGTAAACTGAGATCATGATCAAAATCATATTAAAAAGTCCATTAACAATTTGTACTCTGATTACAATAATATTTACTCTTTATGTAAGCACTATAGAAATGAAATATAAATAATAATAATAATAATAACAATGATAATAATAATAATAATAATAATAACAATCACGAAAACATGTTAGTGAACAAATAGTAGTCGGGACACATTCAGAGCAGCTGCTTTATATATTTAGAGTAGTTTTACTAGCGTAAAGTACCTTGCCTTTTCGCAATTCTACGAATGTTAAAATATTCAGACAAAATTGCTCTTTCAACTTGAAATCTCCTACAACGTTCTTAGTGGACATAGCATGGAACATAACATGGAACCAACTTGCTGTCTAAATTAATCCGAGGCACGCGAAAATGAATCCAAACATCTTTATTACTTTTCTAAGAAAATTCAAAATTTAAAACATACTTTACAGAGACGTTAGAGATAAGGGAAACGACAGAGGTAGAGCATTCACTTTTGAAAAGATTTGGCGCTGTACTAAATTGTAAATTGGTCTTCAATTCAATAACAATTTCATTATATTTTTGTATAGAAGTTTTATGCGGTTTTCATTGAACAACGTTTCATATTTTAGAATAACTGAAGCCGTTTAATAGCTGTTTCCTGATGTAACAGCGCTGTTGATATAACCTTGTTTGTAGGAGCCATCAAGTCAATACGTTAGAGGCTATACACATTCCAGGGTGCATCGTGCCCTCACGGCATACTCACGGTATTAGGATCCGATCCTAATTATGAACTAATATACCTAATTAATGCAAATATGTGGTTTACACCTTCAACGCGACGTAATGATGCTAGCTTTAAATGATCTTGTGAGGCAGGGAAAGGTAATTTCAGAAAGTAATGACATGCTTTATTTGTTTTCATCATTTCCTTCAAGAGTTCTGTATTACATACGAGGCAATCAGACATAATTTTTCATTCCTGTTTCGATGGTTTCACTTACAAGTAATGACGAACATTAAATAGTTATCCATTTTAAGATTAATAATGAAAAACTTTTACTGATATTTAATTCCTGATACGTATTAGCGTTTATAAACCAAATCCATCACAGTCATTTCAGAAACTGAATTCTGTTAGAAAATATTTGTCTGAAATAAAACAGCGACCTCATTTCCAGAAAAAGTACTACGTAGAAAAAATCAATCAATTACAAAACTTATTTTGTAGGCATGGATTTATTTAATACAAGTATTCCACTATCGCTCGTGATATTTCTGTAATAGTAAGTAGATAAATAAGTGTAATGTTTTAATGAGGCATTTTATTATTGGGTACCTCCTCACATTATAAGTACAGAATGCAAACTTAACACTGCATATTACCGAACAAACAAGCTCTTCGGAGAAGATCAGTGTTAGCGTAGAAAGTGATAATGATAAGAAAACCTAAAAACATTGAAAGGAAATAATTATTTCATACGTTTGAGTAATTATTTCTAATATATATCTTCACTATACAGAAGATAATTTTTACATTATAACAGTTGCATTACATATACGAGTCACTATTTCACACGAGGTTCACTATTTCACAGCCTCTCGTTTCATTTAAATATTTCATTCATTTCCAATACAGTACACGCGCTTTAAGCGGGCCGCCTCGTTACCGGCACCTAGACGGAGTAATGATTTGATCGCTTAAACTGTCATTCCCTTAATAGCATTGAAATATACTGTTGAAATCTTTGTCACCAAAAACCTGAATACATACTTTATCTCAATATATTATTAATAATTAAGAACACGTACCCTAAAAGACCTTTCTTCGTAGAGTAAAAACGTAACACGTTACTCTAAGCCACTGTTTGTATAGTACAGGGCCGCTCAAGCAGAGCAAATCGGCTGCGCGGAGCCGTGTTGTCAGCCGAGAGCGGGACACCGGAGCGCCCCTTGCGATAACCACTGTCACAGTGTCCCGGTAACTCTAGTCGCGGAAACATGGAAGTCGACGCGAGCACTTCACAGACCAGAGCATCTACACCGACAATTTTCAATGCAGTATGGGAAGAAAGGTATCTTTTCGCCGACAATGGCAGCTATGCCAAATGTTTAGTTTACATAAAGGGTTCAATCACGTGAAGAAGTTTAATTTGCAAAGACATTATACATTTAATCCTGCTGATGAAAATGACAAGTTCGCTGAAGAAGAACAAAAGGAAGTTTTCAGTGTTCTGAAAAACAATGCCTCACTAGAAATAAGTTTTGGATGTATTTTGTTCTTATGTTGTTTTGACAGTAAAATAACACAATACAAAAGAGTTTAATTTTATTGCATACCGATACTACAAGGTGAGCATTTAGGAAAGAACTTCCCACAAAACCGTTTTCCAAAACTGCATCGTAATGCTGTTCGATTGTTAAGTACGTTTGGATCAACATACAACTGTGAGCAATTTTTTGCTTCTTTGAAAATTTGTAAATCTCGAATGAGAAGTACAATTACAGATCACATTCTGAAATGCATGTTACGGCTCAATAGCACCATGTCATCTCTTCCAAATATAGAAAGTATATTGCGAGAAAAACACTTAAAAGGTGTAATAAGAGTATTTGATTTTGCAATCAACTTCATTTTTTAATTTTAATTTTCTTTACTTATAGTATGTTTATTACTAGTTTATTTAATCACATTTTTTTGCAACATTTATAATACTTTTCATATTCAGCAGCATGATAAACTGTGTAATGTCACCGCTATTAAATTTCTTTATGTTATTGAGTACATTTTTTGGAACACAACAATTGGCATTGCCGGCGCAATCTGCAAAAAGGTACTTTTCTTTCCATGGTGCATTGCAAGTTGTCGTTTTTTTAATTTCCAAATTATACTAATACGTTTATATCTAGTAACTGTTCCAATTAATGTTATAAAAGTATCTTACTGTTTTTTCTGTCGTAATATCCTTTCCCAGAGCTGTGAGATTTTTTCATTCCGAACAACGGAAAATACCCCGTAGAAATACGACGCGACCCACTGTGCCACATGCCGCCGATCGATATTTGATGACGTCATTCGCTCTTTCTGCGGCAAAAGAGGAGAGAGCAACAGGCCGCTCCTCCTCGGAGCAAATGGTTGAGCGGCCCTGGTATAGTACATAACTGCAGTACGTTTTTGTACGCATATATTGGGCTTATCCTACCATTCAATCTCCTAATCAGAACACTACTGTACTGAGCATACAGAAACAAGCTGCAAGTGAATTTTCTTTTATTTCTTTGCGCCTAGAAACATTCAGCGACAGATGCGTGTCATCGTCTTAAACTCGTGGCGGCCCGTTAAAGCGGAGGCCTGTTAAAAGATCACCGGTTGAGAGGGAAGTGTAGTTTGCAATGAAGATTTCACGTAAGATTTCCAATGGAACATGTTCCAGTACACAGCCGCCAACCGTGGTGGTGTCTGGCGACAGGCGATTCCCTTGAAAAGTCGCCCATCGTTTGCTCTGCTACGTGCGCCTCTGACCGGACATTTGGCTGACCATGAATAAGTCGTGCTCCGAGGATGTAAAATGAAAGTAGCTTAAAGCAGAGAAACTACTTGGGTTACAAGGCGATCATCTGCAGCGAAGTTCCCGGCCTGCAATATGTTCCGTCCCTCTGGGGGTCATCCTAAGCTCATATTCCGGGACCAGCGACGGCGCTCGCCAAAAGGAGGACCGCGACTTCCCTGGGATGTGAACCGCGCGGGATATGAGTCCAGTATAAGCGCTCGCTACAGGAACAGGGGCGGGGAAAAGGGGAGGGGAGGTAAAGTGCACGACTCGTTCGAGCGAGGTCACCGGAAGCGGACCAATATAACCAGAACACACCGCCGCCTCCGTCTCCTCCTCCATCACCGAGACGGTTGTATATTGCCCGGGGTGAAGACAACGGTAAAAAGCAGAAGCTGATATCAGTGACTTTGTGATACATATTCGAGGCTTTCAGCAGGCGTGCGGTATCGATGAAGAGTTTATTTTGCTCGAATTTATGACACATTTATGGCTTTGAGGCGACGATCAATAAGCGAGCCTCCTCAACCTCCTGCCACGTTTCGTGGACAGTCGTATCCAGCCAGGCAGCATAAGTTATTTCGGGCCTTTCTTTGGACAAAGCTTGTATTGCTTCGTCTCGTTCTCTACCTAACAGGCAGGAACGTACGAGACGCTCTGGAGAGAGCACGGACGGTCCATTTCAACAGTGGCAATGCCCGAGACACTTCCAGTAAAAGGACATTACACTTCAATACGTAATTTTTCAATTTCTCTTATCAATTTGAGTTACCGTTGTGGATAAATTCAGTTGCTAAATTTAGAAAAATGAATTCTCTAACACGTCGGTATCCAGAATCCATGTTTTGTGAGTCCTTGATACCGAAAAATCGAATGACGGCAAAATGTCTGTCCGTCTGTGAACAATGCTAGTGGCTAAACCGTTCAGCCTATTTACTCCCAAAATTGATATGCCCCTATCGATCTTACTAATGTCGTGGCTCCTTGAATTTGAAACTGATATTTTAATTTTGGAACTACTTTACATGAAGCCCCTGGGACATTTTCAAAATTAAAAAAGGCTCTATCGTTTTGATTCAATTTTGTTGTTGGATAGTGCAAAGGACGTTTAAGAGAAGGGTGCAGGTCACATGTTCGCTGGAAACTCTGATTTTTCGAAAATTGCTAAAGTTCAAAATTTGTTCGGAGTCTTCCTAGAACGAAAATATTATAGATAGAGATTTTTTGCCCTTAATGAAATCTGTTCCTTAAAGATAGATTTTGAAATAAGATCATACACCATTTTTCGAAAATTTGAGTACCTTTTGAGTAATTTTGCGTGAAAATTCGAGCCAAAAAGTACCTGATGTTTTAGTATCAATAATTTTTAGATCATGCCTAAAAGTCAAAGATCGCCTGGCGTAAAGAACTATGAGAATTTTAAAGATGAAATTCTCAAGACAACTTAAGATGAAATACGCCAATTGGTCAACGGATACAATATCGAACAAAAATACCAAAAGTATTAATATTTAATATTTTATTTATATTATGATTTTTATTATTATTTTATTAATATTATCACTATTATTAATACTAATTTTTCAAGAGCGCCGAAATTGACGAAATACTATATAGGTCTCAACCTTTTAAATAAGGTGGCCTTGGTTTCGTTAGATAAATACGGGGAAATACAAAACCATGGAACAGTTTGTATTTGGTCTAAAAAATACAAATATTTCATAGTTATTCCTCCGTTTCTCGTACTGCGGATACCGGCTAAATTCTCACACTCGGTGTGTCGCTGGTTACAACACTGCTGACGTCTTGCAAGAACAAGACCCCAAGGAAAAGCCCGCCCGCTATTACACATTTTCTATTCACATGTTCTTATGAAACAGCAACTTTTTTGATATTCGGGGTATCTATGCAAAACCAGTAGTAATGCGTATCCTTATATATTATACAATGTATATTATACAATGTTTGTGAAGACTATTTTGTTAAAATATTTAATTTATTGTTGTGTTACAGTGGCGGATCCAGTGGGTGGCTATGGGCGTTATGCCCCCCCAAAGGCCTAGTGTTTTCGTTTGTTATCTTCCTTTATAATGCACCATTGATTTGAATATTTATTTATATTAATATTATGTAATTATTTAAACAATAATAATGTATATTATAAAATATACACTACAAAAATAATATACAATTTAATAAATATGTTTATTATTTAACAAAAATCTATGAGGTTAAATATTGATCGGCTGGATCCGGTCCTGGTTATGCAAGAGTTTTATATTTGTTATCCTTGAGAAGTGTGATATTTTTTGGAAAGCCATTATGTGTGGATTTGTTCAGCAACATTTTTTCTGATTCACGCTACTAGTCATTATAATCATAACAGTACTTATTATTATTATTATTATTATTATTATTATTAATATTATTATTATTATTATTATTTTAAATTTTCTCCAAACTGATCATAGTTGTACGTTTTAAGTTACACGGGAATTTGATTCCTAATTCGTAAATGTCAACCACAACAACCTTTAGGAATTAAGAAACCTGTAGTGGTTATACTTGACGCTAAGTAGCTATGGATTGGCAATGGTTATTGACAATCGCGAATCGAGAAACATATTCCCACGTAATTGTTAAAACTTACAACTGTGACCAGGTGGTGAAATGTTTAACCGTGACAGGCGTTCTTGAGTCTTAAAAGCTGTTCGAAGACTCGACTGTCTCGGAAGATTAAGAGACGAGAGCAACTGGGCGTGTAGTTGGAAATTCGAGTTCGTTTCCCGGGCGGGATCATCAATGCTTTAAATGGTCAACATCACTTCTATTATTAATAGTAGCAGTAATTATTAACACATTTATCGTAAAATAGTAAAAACTGTACGTGATTTATAGATGCATATAATTTCATTGCTATTTGGCAGATAGTAGTGCACATTAGACATTCAGAACATATCAAAAACCATATCCAAGAAGCAAAAGAATTCGATTCTGACAGTTGTTCTGGGCTCATCCTAAATCCCTGCTGGTTTTGTGGAAGCTCTCTGGCCGCAGAGCGAATCTCTGAAAATCAGCCATCGCATCGATAAAATTAGAATACATGAAAGTTAATTAACAATGATAGGACATAAATATGTAAAATGGTTTATCATATAACCAGATCACACATTAATAGAGTAAAGAAGGGGTGGTATCCGATGGATTCATGAGCCGCAGTAATTCAAAATTTCAGATCTCATTCCCGAAACTCGAGCGAACACTCGTCATTCGTGTCTGGGATTAAAGCAAATGTTTACTTTTGATCAACAAGCAGTGTCGAGCTTTCATTTGCAGCCTGGGAGAACAAATGTCAGGTCAAGTTCTTCCACAACAGATTGTGAAACTGCCTTGGCTAAGTGGAAAAAGATCACCTAGACCTCGTTCGACTTCTGCATTTCAAAACAAAGATGTGCGGGATACAAGCCAAGTCCACCTATGTGTACTCTAATCCGGCGGATTCATATTCTGGACAATTATCGACAACTTAATTATAAAGAAAAATTAGAATGGTATTTTGTTCCAAATGTAAATGTCCGTTCACTCACAATTTACGCGGTTACCAAGTGTGTTTAGTCGGGAGCTGACTTGTTTGCGTGCGAAGAGCGGGGTGTCTTTGACTTCGGTTTAATTATTCTCGTTTGCAGTTTTATTTTTTGCCTTTGGACACTTGGAGCATTATACTTGGGATAGGTAATAATTGCGGACTAGGCGGGACGGGGGCAGCTTCCTAGAACACCAGGCGCATTCCTCATCCTCGCAATCACGCCAGATCCTACTTATGCTCCACATGCCGCATTACTCGGGAAGTTACTGTTTTCAGATCTATCTGGGAGGGCACCAAATTCTAGAGTGTTCAGTAAGATTTGAAAGTTGTCAGTAGAACTACTGTAGAACAACTGATAATGACTCTTGCTTGAAGAAACTTTTGAAGTTTGAGAATATTTGTCTCAATGTCTCTAAACTGACCAATGAGCATACTATTTATTTCTTTTTAAATCAACACAATGATTACGATATTAGTTATTTCGCAGTAGCATATTAAGAATCTGTTTCAATTACTTCCACGTCCATTGTAGACACCCTCATGATCTGATAGGTAGCTTTATCTCTTGTGGCAACTCAAGTCATAAAATGAGTAATGGTGAAGTTTTAAACAGATAAAAATTAGTTTCTTTGGTTGCTTCACGAAATGAAACCGCAGTTTTCCAGCTTGTCGTCCGTCCTGAGAGATATACACCAAGGCAACTCGGCGTGAAATACACAACAGTTAAGCAAACTCCGACCTTACCGGTGGTATTTGCGCCTGGATCTCTTAGCTCTAAGAGTTTACGTGGTGTTCTACCATAATTTAGCGTGACGTTACGTGACATTTATATCGGAGAATCGTATTTTAGCGAAAAGATATAGGACAACAAAATGCTCGAGAATAGTTGGCTGGAATTGCAAAGGAGTCTGTAAACTATGTTCCTTTCGTGTTGGACGGAAGTTTTGCACAAATAAAATGACCTAATGATTGTTCAAGAAATTAATTACATTTTCAGATATCTTCTATTGTCAAATTCATCATCAATAAGAAGGCAAGTGATCAATATAAGTTTTCAAGAAATATGAATGCAATTTTTTTAGAGGTAACAGAAATGTGGTGCTGTAAGATTCCTAAAGAATCTTAAAAGCACTTCTGTAGGGGACTTTTTACGTTTCGTATTCTTTCAGATCTGATGCTGATTATATTCTTATTCTTGTTAGATTCAGACGGGGTATTTGCTCTACTAGACCCAATCGATATTCAGCAGGATGTGCCGTGACTGAGAATAATTCAGAAGTCAGCCTGTTCAAGTGGTCACGAATGCAACGGCCGATACTTATATAAAGAAAAAGAAAGTTATTTCTAGTGCGCACTTCTTGCGCTACATTTAGATAATTCAACTCCAAAACTAACGACATAATTTGTATATCTGTAATTAAATAAATATGGGGGAATGTTCGTAAACTGAAATGGATTCAATAACACATGATGATACAAGTAAAACAAACAGAAATGTCTTCAAAATTGGAGGATTAATTCAGATACGCATTTTATATTATTTTATAAATATTAAAAGCTGCTATTTTGACAACTATATTACTAATCAAAAGGTAGCTAATTATAAATTGCTACTAGCAATTTTTCCATTCTGAGAGCATTATTCCGCTTATTTCTTTCCTACAATTTAATTCAAAAGAATTGCAAACACGCTGCAGCATTTTAAGCCAGACATTCTTGGTCAATGGCATGAATAACTTACGATTTCTGTTAGATAAGCTTTATGCGTGATAGAAGAACGTCTCTCCCGAAAATATACTTCGTCTTTATGAAGCGGAATAAAGCAGCAAACAATATAACAGTAACTCGCACATTCTGAGGTTTATCTCGGAGTCTACATACGTTTCTTGCGATGCCAAGCTCTTCCTCAGTCAAAAAACGAAGCTTTGGTTACGCACAGCAACATCAGAAGAAATTTATTTCGCCAGAGCACAACTCAGCTTTACCGCGAAAATCTCAACAAGTACAAACATTTCCAAGCAGGCAAAGGTTTCATCCAGAGCAGTCCCGGTCTTCAATATTTTTTTTCCCCAACGTTCGCTCTACCTCGTCAAAAATATCCACGTGTATCTCTCAACTCCGGCAAAAAACCTGAATGTTCTCTTCACGAAGAAGTACCTAACTGGGAGCACGCGCAGAGGTTTAAAAGACGTGTCTTCCAAATATCTTTAATTCATGACTGGCTGGAGGACGAGTCTTGTTGTCGGGTATCGATTTTGGGGGGAGGAAACAGTTACAAATTTGCGGCGCACGTTGAGGGAATAAATGCCAGTGCGGCGAACTGCCTGTTCCTCTGCCCCCTCCTTCACCCCCGGGGGGCTTGGCTGTGCAGGAGCTTTCGTGACGAATGCGGTGACACGGCATACCCACGTAAATCGGTTGCAAACTGCTGCCGCGGTCGCTCGACAAGTAGACGGGGGTAGACGGGGGGTTAAAACCCACCGCTTTCCAAGGACGTTGTGAACACAGCAAAGCGTGTTTCACCGCTGATTGAACCTTCTGCTAGGCCGGTCTCCGATATACAAAAGTAAAACCCTTCGGTTATCTGCGCGCATTTCAATGAAGCCGAACGTATCGATAGCTGTGAAAGATTCTGAAAAGCAATTTCGATGCCGAATGTAAAACACAAGCCGAGCGTGTTTATATGAAGCTCTATCCCGGCCGCGTACCGTCCATGAAGCGTCTGGGGTGGGCAGCGGTGCCACTCCTGTGTACAGGGGCCCGCGCGCAGCCTTCCGTTCGAGCGGCGACGGACCGCTCCCCCCGAGCGAATCCGGACGCTTTTATGTTACCACCCCGGCACGTGGGCATTCTTTGCCTTGCCCTTCCTTCAGGATGCGCTCGAGAAACTCCTTTTCCCTGGTCGCCCCTCTCAATCTTTCGCTTCCATTCTGGCGAACTGTCTTCTGTCTGAATGGCAGTCTTGTGTGAGTCCATTGCTCTGTTTCTTTCGGTATTTCTGGATCTTTATTCGCCTCTACCTCAATTTTTTACTGTTTCTTTTCGTCAGTTTCTCTGAATCATCTTTTGGGCAAACCGATTTATCTCTTTTGCAAATGTTTTTGTCTCTCACAACCTTTTTCTGTTTCAGTGTGTATCACTCATTTGCGTTTTCTATTTTTTTCTTTTGTAGATATTGCTCCACGGGCTGTTTTAGCTTCCACTGGCGTCCTTACAGAGATAGTTCCACTGGCGGTTACCCCGGCGATCTAGAAGGAATGATAGGCAAGTGGTGGAGAGAGCAGAGTAACTGTAGTCGGTGAGAGAAGAAGAACGAATTTAGAAGAATTCCTTCGTATTGTCAAACTCTTATTTCGTGGGTATTTCATTAGTATTTTAAGAGTCTCTGATAATCAGGCTCATAACGAACATTTACGTACGAGCTTCATAGCAGTGTTTTCTCCATAGTCAGTTCTCATCAAAGCTGTTACAGAAAAACATATTTTTTACAACTATGTATTTCCCTCTCGAGAAATAATTTGCTAGTTAGCGCTAGTACGGCTTATAACTTTTAGATTTATGTAAGGGTAGATCAGCAAAATTTTGTATAATACGTAACAGTGAGCAATTATATTTCTTACCGCCTCGCCTTACCGCGCTTTTGTACAAGAACTATCGTAAACGATAATCGCAGCGCCGGACAAAGTAATCGCTAATTTCACGAGGCTTTCACCGCAGCTATCGTAAATATGTAAATATTCTCGATTAACTTAAAACCGTAACAAAGATTATATAAGCTCAATGTTGTCTTCTGTACGAACGTTTCAAGTTGTGCACTACGTCAAATGTAAATAAATGTGAGAGTTGAAAATAAAACTATTCATTTATGTATTCTACAACTTTAAAAGGAGCTATGATTATTTGCATTCGTTTCCAAGAAAACCGTATCTCAGTATCTACCACAATTCAGGAGATATTAGAAGGAAAAAACTTAGGTGAGCCATCAGATATATATGCGAATTTTTGCTGCCACTATATGCATGTAGTACGTCTATGTGTATTTACGTGCATATAGGTGAACGTATAATGTAAGTGAACATACAAATGTTTGTAGGAATGAATTCACGTTTGTATATCTCTATCTCTCTCACGCACTCACACTCACACTCACACACACACACACACAGTTTATAACTTTCCCTCTCTTGTTCACTGCGTTAGCAATTCGGCACACCCACACACCCACACCCACACACACACACACACACACTCATACACAGTAGTAAGCGGGCCCCGCCACGGAAGCGTCTCTTCAGAAAAAGGCGAGCACGTGGCGACGACGGTCCTGGACCCACCCCGGATTCAAATAAGAAATAAACGCTTTTATGGCCGGCAGCTGGCCGAGAGGGCGCGAGAGGACGCAGCAATGGCGACCGGCAAGGGGCCACGGGCAGCGGGCCACGGGCAACAGGCCACGGGCGCCGTCGTTCCCTATTGCTCCGGCCGTCGCACACAGGCCGCATAATAGAGGGACTGCACGCAAGAATCTAGGGCACCCAAGTCATGTTACAAAGATTAGGGGACGTTCTATTAAGATAGACAAATTTTCATTTGGGAGAGGCGGGAGCAAAACTCGGCAGTCACATGACTGTAATAGCGACTTGATTATAACGTTAACGTTTCGGTGTAAGCAATTTGGCGAAAAGACAGGGTAATAATGGAATATTCTAGGCCCTGTGTGAAATTAAGAATATCACAGACTAAAAATTGTCTAAACTAATATGACAAAAAATAACGATAACTAACATCTGATTGCATAACTCAATTACGAGATCGTCTCAGAAGGAGATTCCTCGGACAACGCTAACTTTG
Organism: Acheta domesticus; assembly: GCA_031308135.1. Lineage (NCBI taxonomy): Eukaryota > Metazoa > Arthropoda > Insecta > Orthoptera > Gryllidae > Acheta > Acheta domesticus. The sequence continues at coordinate 205,439,940 of JAHLJT010008446.1, forward strand.
GGTACATAGTCTGAGCACTCAACAAAACTTGAGATCCTCCGCAAAACAAGTCAAATGCGATAAATCTATGCAGTATATTTCTTGTCCATTACCGTTTTGTTCTCGCGTCATAACGGACTGGGGAGTGCAAAAAAATTTTTCAATATCAATTGCATTGGTGGAATTGCGTTCTAAACAGAAAATGGTCTTGAATGTGTATTACTTATGATGATAAATGATCATGATGAATCAATCTTTCATGATGAACGGCTTCTGTAGTCTTCTTTTTCACATTACTTTTGTAGCACGTTGTATGGTGACGTTACATTTACCTAACCATACATAGGGCAAACGTAACTGGAGAAAATATACGCTTTTGGTTTGTACGTTGCAAAATAAAAAATAAAAATTAAATTTCAAATCCCCATCGCCGGTTGCAAGAGCTGCTTAAAATCCTCGTTCGTCGTTTCTGTAGCAATGGAGGTTACAGATGCCACTTGCTTGCAAGGAATTGATTAATCGCGTAATTAGGAGTTTGTAAGTTCGTAAAAAGTTCCAGTAGGAAAGATACGAAACCATGAAGCGCCGGGATTAGGAGACCCGAAAAAAAGCTTACTTCATTTCTCGAATTCAATGAAATCTCTGAAGGAGATTCTTCGGACCCCACCTCCACCCTCTAACAGAGTGTTGTGAAGGTCGATGCCACGAGCGGGAGTCATGGCGATTTCGTTGTGGCACTCGTGCGGCGACGAATCCGCCCCTCTATCAGTTCATTACCCCGCCACCAGAGACAATGCCATTCCTATTTAAAACAGCGGGGTTACTACTACTCGTAATAGTTCCCTTTCCCGATGCTAGTTGCGCAGAGAAGCTCGTGACATGCCACGATGTCGCGACGCGTGCCACTGCCACAAGTAGAACACCTTGACAACCACTGCTCTAACACATCAGGGAGATCCTTGGAAGAGGAAACGCTAGAACGCGAGTCTCGTCCCTGCGACATATTCAATATGAGAAAGAAGTATCCATACTCACAGAGAGATTCGAAACCAAAATTCTTCAAAGTCGCTGAGTCGGCAGACGTTTCAACAGCCTTGACAATTCAAGTAGACAACATTCGCAATAAAGTGTATTTCATTATTGCATGACTTAAAAAGAGGCAATAACCTTAATAACACAATATTCTCTAGGTGAAAATGGCTTGTGTTGTCTGCTTCAAAGATTTATTACCGTCGATTGCCTTTCATGAGTCAGACGTAACCCCAAAAGCCGCCGTACTTTCTATTATGAGAGGGGAAAAAATTGAATTTCAAATCCGCGTCTTCGCATGCAGGTGCTGCGCAAAATCCTCTTTCGTCCACTGTGTAGCGGCGGCGGTCAGAGAGGCCGGCCGCGTAGTAGAATGAACTGATCACGTAACAGCGACCGGGCGCCCTGGGCGTCGCCCAGAGGGCTTTGGCGAGAGGGCGCCGTCTCCGCCCTCCGCCCTCAGCCACTGCTCGCCGCCACCCGCCGCCCTTAGCCATGGGCCCGCCACCGCTGCCCGCTGCCACCCGCCGCCTCCGCCCACCCACCATTGTCCGCCCGCCACCCGCCGCGCCATCCACCACTGCCCGCCGCCACCCACCACCTTCTCCCTCCGCCACTGCTCGCCACTACCCGTCGCCGCCCCCACCCTCCGCCACTGCCGGCCGCCACCCGCCGCCGCCGCCCGCGGCCCTCGCCACCCCTCGTCGCCCGCTGCCATTGTAGTCGTTCCGGCTCATCTGCTGCGAGATATGAGCGAGGCTGCAGAGGCAGCGGCGGCGCCGCGAAGGAGTGGGGCGGTCGCGGCGGGGCGGTCGCGTCGCGGGGACGGCCGCGGAGGCGGGGACGGCGAGACGGGGCGAGCGTGCAAAAGCGCGAGAGAGCGGCGCTGGTGGAATAAAGATGCGGCACACTCCGTTCCACCGCCGCCGCCGCCATTGCCCGCCCGCCGCCGGCGGAGGAGGAGAAAAGACGAAGCGGAGAGAGGGCGGAGGCGTGAGGAGAAGGGGGGAGGCGGGGCGGGGGCGCCCACGATGCGGAGTCCGCCGCCGCCGCGCGCGCGCGCGAGCGGGCGCCCGCCCGCTCTAGAATCGCCGCTACGGCACAATCGCAGCTCAACAGCATATATCTTTCAGCGCTACAAGAAGATTTCACGGGATTAAGTACCGGATTTCCGTTCGCTAATTGCTGTTTGTTAGCGGCCCGGGTCCGGGACGCGACGCAGGGCGGAGGCGGGCGGAGGGCGAGCCAGGGGATGGAGGCGGGGAGAGGCGGGGATGAGGGCGATGGCGAGGGCAAGGTCGAGGGCGGGGAGTGGCGGGGCGGGGCGGGGCGGGGCGGCAGGTCTCGGGCTCGTCGCTGGGCGGCCGGAAGGAAGGCAGGAAGGAAGCCGCGCGAGTGGCGGCGGTCGCGGAGGCGGCCCCGACAACAGCGCCCGCGGCGGCGCCGGCGGCGGCTGCAGGGGCACGCCCGAGGGAACGGGGAGGGAGAAAGTGGCGACAGAACCAACCACGAGGGTGTCGCCATCCCTTGCAGCACCGCGTTGGGGAAGACGGTGGGGCGGTGGCGAGGGTGAAGGGAAGAGCGATAGCGGGGGGCGATTGTGGGGACGATGGTGGGGTCTGGCGAGGACGATGGTGGGGTTTGACGGGGACGATGGTAGGGTCTGGCGGGGTCGTTGGCGGGTACGTTGGTAGGGACGTTGGCAGGGACGTTGGTAGAGAAGTTGGCGGGAGAGTTGAGATGCCATTGCGGGAACGATGACGGAGATGATGACGCAGGTAATTCCAGGGAGTGTAGGGCAGAAGCGATGGCGAGAGAGATGCATCCCAAAAGCGGTGACAAAGTTCGGGTGGATGGTGAGGATGATGACAAGGACGAAGGTGGTGGATATGGTGAAAACTGAGACGGGAGCGAAAAGGGTGACGAAAGCGGGAGCAGAAGGGGGAGCAAAAGCGGAGAACTGGGTTGTAGTGAGAACTACAGCATTGAAAGGGCCGTCTGAGAGAGAAAGAGGGATGGGGAAGGAGGTCCTTAGACTGGACGACAGTGATGGTGATGGTGATGACGAGGACTGTTGTAAGTAGACGAAAAGAACAAAAGCGAGAGAAACGCAGAGGCTTACACGCAAAGATCAAGGAGACATCGGAAACTGCGGACGGGATGTCAGTGAGAGCACGAAACAGGGATCGATGGTCGTGGCAGTAACGAGATACGTAGTCATTTTGACATCATTATATCACGATGACTTGCGATAGGTGTATTAAATATTGAAATCAGTCACGGACCTATGACATCACACGATGAGCTACGATAAGCATAGATTAACTGATATTTGACTATGTATTGAGATAAAACGGATTGGTTGGAAGAAGGACATCAGCGTAAGTTATTAATTTGGAAAACCATAGGAGAATGTGAATGTGCGTACTTCACGCGGCAGTTGAGAAACATGTATGGAATCGGATACAGATAACGTAGAATTATATGGAATCAGCAGATGCGTAATACTTTTATTTGTGGTTATGGATGAGATCAGTTATAGTGAAGGCATTGAGTGTTGGCCATTCATCAGAAGTCAATCAGAATCATTCGATCACAAGTCAATAATCTGCCTCTTCTTATTTGGAAACCACTATGCATGGCAAGTTTTTACCCGAGAAGTTAATGTACTATTGAAGCCAATAGTCAATTCATTACGTTCCGAAACTAGTTCGATATAAAATACTTAGGGGTATCGAATAATTTATTTGCAACGTTAGTTTTCTACACACGAGACCATCCCCCTCGGCCAACAAAGTAGCACAAGACTCTCGTTAAGATTTTGGAATCCCGAAACAAAATCTTCGTAAAAATTTTATTTTGGAAAAGAGCGTGATATTGGCAAAAGCCTAATAATGCAACATATCGGGATTTTTCGAAAAACCCTCATCCGCCTGTTGGCCAAAAATCAATCTATGAGAATGCCGGTGAGGTTGACGCATTTCACATCGATCATTGCGTTCATAAAGGTTGGCCGGACACGACAAATTCTCGTGAGTACGCGTTTGATGATTTCCTCATTTGATTGCCTAGGTCACAGAAACAGCTTGGGGAGGCAAAATCGAAATAAAATACCTTCTTGCTATCGTCGATTTAGCTGGTCCTTCGTCTACCGAGAGAAAGGTCCTTTGGGGGATTTACGACACCTTCTTCAGAAACGAAAACCAATGAAACACCAGTGACAGTCCGTTGCATTTGTCCGTTGCTTAATTTCTACTAGTTTTGCTTAAAAAGAATCCTTATACATACGAAGAAACTTTTTGTTTACAGTTGCAGAAATCTATGATAACGAAGGAACTATTGAATCGTATTGTCTATTTATCTGAGAAGTGATTACGAAGTAAAAAAAGAGACATAGAAGAACTTTGTCACAAATGGAACATCTTAGTAAAGCTGGTGTTTCACCACTCCCTTTCTACAGATCTTTTTGTTTTCATCCACGTGTTTCTAATTGAAATAATTGCAAAAACTGTTTGGTTGATATTATACATGATGTAATAATTAAATTACGTTAGAACAGTATCAAATAAAATAGATTTTCTTAAACCTAGATTTTATCAACATAATCTATTAAATATATTAAATAAGTAATTTAATAAAGTATAACATCAATTGTTGATATGAAGAATGGAGAGATTTCTAGTCATCAAATATATATTTCAAATGCTTTAAGAAATTAAAACTCATTAAAGAATTTGTGTTTTCTCTATCTGCTTACAGAAAAACTAAAAAACCTACTATATTTGCACTAAATAGAGAATAAGGACTCCAGCAAAAATACGAACAAAATATGAAAAGAGTAGGTTTGGGATAATATCGATTATATTAGTTTCATCCGAACTATTATTCACTAATATTTTCAAAACTGCAAATTTTCCACCCATGAATTAATGACAATTTTTGTAGTAATAAAGAGAATGTAAGTATAACTTTTTTATATTATGTTAAAATATTACCAAATATATTAATTCTTAATTCATTTTTTAAAATAAAAAAGATCATGTTAGTGTGCTTTATAGATCCTTCCGTATACTACGGCAATAATTCGCCTACTAGATGAAATTCTAACTTGTATACCTAACGCGGATTTCAAGAGCTCTAGCCATTTACATGTTGGCCGGTGTCAGCGAACCACTGAGTAGACTCCCGTCAATACCTTAATGAATGCAGGTGAAGCACCGCGAAGTTTCTGATTGAACTGATAAAAGTTAATGAGGCCAACGCCACTGAAATGAGTTCTTATATTGTTTTTTAAATAGCGGTGATACAATAGCACGTACTTTCTGGTACTATTGGATACAGATACGTAATATTATATTACATAATCTTATAATATGACAACATCCAACACACTAAACAGTTATTTTTCCCTTGAATAAAGTTTATAACCAAAGGATTGCAAGAGGTAAAAAACTACACATTTTTATTAATTCAAAATTTCAAAATTAACATGGCAATGGCATTCGGTTTCAATTCAATGTATTGTGATCTATTCTTACAAACAAGCTAAGGAAAAAAGAAAAATATTTATTATGTGGAAACCGAACCCAAGGGGTGTGGATGATGCCGCTGGGGCACTACTTCCTCATTCCGCCTGGTACTGATCGGGCGAATCCAAAACTACAAATCGGAGGGGCCGAGCGCTAGAATTCTCCTTCACACAGCGTGCGGCTGACTTTTACCAAGCTATCTGGCGAGTGTTGAAAATCTTGTCACCGTCGAGACTCAAACTCTAGGACTTGCCAATCATAAGTGCTTACAGAGTCAGTTAGTTGATGCCCCTGAGCCATCTCGGCCACTATATAACCCGTCGAAATATCGCTCGTCAAACTATCGATCTGTGAGGTTCCGTCCGCTGGGTGACCTGCCCGCCGCTGAAGCTCTAGCGCGCGCCGAAGCGAGAGGGCCTCGCCGCGCGCGCCATTCATTATAATTATCGGCTCGTCGCGCCCACGCCCGTGCCCGCGCCACTCGCTCCATCCACACGCGTCCGCGCGCGCGGGACCCAGCCGAACCGCTTCGCCGGGACGCCCTCCACAGCCCCCGCCGTCTCGCCACGCCCTCCATCCACACGCGGTCGCGCGCGCGGACCCAGCCGAACCGCTTCGCCGGCCGCCTCCACAGCCCTCCATCCACACGCGGCTGCGTGCACGGACCCATCGGGACCGCACCGCCGGGACGCCTCCACAGCCTTCCGCGCACTACATCCACACACGGCCGCGCGCGCGGACCCGGCCGATCTGGACCGCCGAGACGCCTCCACAGACCTCCGCGCGCTCCTTCCACAGGCGGCCGTGCGCGGACCCAGTCGAACCGCGCCGCCGGCCGCCTCCACAGCCCTCCATCCACACGCGGCTGTGCGCGCGAACCCAACGGAACCGCGTCACCGGGACGCCTCCACAGCCCTCCGCGCGCTCCATCCACACGCGGCCGTGCGAGCGGACCCAGCCGGACCGCGCCGTTGGGCTGCCTCTACAGCCACCCGGCCACCACCGCCGCCGCTGCCGGCTCCGCGCGCGCGGACTGAATACGTCTCCTGATTGGCCGAACGGCGGCGGATGAATAGCGACTAATACGCGCGCCGCCGCGTTCGCGCCTCGCTCCCTATCGCGTCCCCCCCCCCGCCGCCAACGGTCTTCGCCCACCTACGGACGTCGCGATACTTGTGATACGGAGAATACTTTACGAATCGATGTTTGGTTTTTGTCATAAAAACTCATCGAATAGGCAGCTTACACGGGCAGATGTTATCGAAAAAGAATTCTATATGAAAATAATGTCTGAAGTTAAAATAAGGGCAATTTTTATTCCAAGTGTTGTAAGTAAACTAAGTAAACATATATTCGATAAACATTAAAGTTACGTTAAAATTTAGGTCACTTATTTTGTATGCTTTTCTCAAGATTTCGTCCCTTAGAACTATCAGTAACCAAGAAAGAAACTAATTACTATCACAGAGAGTATACTAATAAATCACGAATTAATTCTCCTAATTATGGCTTCATAGGATTGCAAGGTTAGCAACAAATATTATCAACCCTCATTTAAGTATTCTCTTCAGGAAAAATTTTCACCATTCATGTTAGTATCGTGTTTCTGATTCATTAGACATTAAAACTAGAACATCCAGAGAGTCGTTATGTAGGTTGCTTTGGTTTGATTTTACTACAGTTATGCAGCAGCAAGAATTTCGTTGAGATTTAATATAGTGAATTATTATTCATTGCTTAATGTCAACAAGCAAAATGAAATAACATCTCGATGTGAATTTTTTGTAGTGAGTTGAAAATATGACACAGAGTACCATTTCTCCGGCATATGTTATAATTATAAATATTTTATATTGGTCGAAAATATGTTCCCACACTATAGGAGGTCAGTTATGGAAAAAACGCTCATTCATAAGTGAAGAGGTAAGGAAATTGTAATATCGCATGCTAAATGAGGGCAAAATATTTGTAGAAATCACCTGTATAAACGGATTTATTATTCGACACCTATTATTTTCGTGTGATCTGGAAGTTTGGAAACGATCGAACGCGTTTCCTCAGAATATTACGACATGCTGTTGCAAAAGATGTCCAACCGGGGCTTCACAATGATAAAAATGTATCAGTCATTCACTGCTAAAATTATGCTTTAGCGGATTCAAACTCTCTATTGACAGATCTGCAAAATAAATTAAAACGGATCTGAATCCGAAATTGTAGGAAATCCTCTATGAAAAAAATCATAACATTTTTCGTGTCATTACTAGACAGCTCCAGACATTCCAAATGTTCTCCTCATCGATTGAAGTGGGATAGAACCTTGTCATTATGGAGTCGCAAAATAGCTATTGCTAATTTCCAATGCGCGCAGAAATTGAAAGAAAACTATGTAGCACCCGGCCATTTGCGATGTGTCCATGGGATCGTTATATACCCAGGAAATGAAAAAAAAAATTGATTTGGACTGGACAATCCAAATATTTAGTTGCGTTATTTCGCCTCTTCGAATATTTAGCGTATTGAATTCTCACACACATTGCGTCACAGCGTACTGCACTGCTACATACAAAAGCTCCAAGGAAGATGCATAATAAATAAAATTAAATATTAGTTATTCACCTGTTGCGTTATGGAATAGCAACTTTCTTGACACTCTCGGTATGTAAATGACCCTTGTATTGTGTATCTCTAAATACTATACCGATACATACTACTGCAGCATTTCAGATGACCATTCTTGTATAAATATTTAACTAATGCAGTGTTATACGAAAGTATTTTATTTGTTTTCTTGAATAGTGAGCGTGTCACTGTTTGGAAACTGGTTTGTGTGGTTCTGTTCAGGAGTACTTCTGCTGCTGCAAGCCACCAGTCTTATTCACTGACGTAACGTAACTTTCTTCACTGCTCTTCTTTGGCGCACTCCGTCGCGAGTAGTTCCGCGAACGAGTGATTAACGCAAAGGTGGCGAAAAAAAAAGATCGTGCGTCGTACATATCGTAGAGAGAGGTGGCGGATCGAAGCAACTTAGTGTTCAGCGACCTTCCCACGCCGGGCACAGTGTCTACTCGGCATTACGCGCGCCAGTACCAAACCACGTACGTTCGCCCACCGCCACCGCCGCCTCCGCCGCCGTCGCCGCGCCTGTCGCTGTCACCTGCACTGCGCGGGAGGCCACGTACCGACGCGTCCAGCGGTAATTAGAGCAAACGCTTGCGCGCTAATGGTAAGCACGCCATTTCAAGCGCTTCTATTTCCGAAACACATTGGTTCACCAAAGGAATAAAAACGTCAGGCCTTCAGTAAATACCGAATTCAAGTCATCATGATCGTTTCCACCTCCTTTTCCTTTAATTCAACTCTTTATCTCTCATTTCTTTGAAATACCTATTTTTTCTTACTCTTCCCTCTTTGTCTTTTTTTGTGAATGCATTCGATAATGTACGCGATAATATAATTAACTCATGCGGCCCAGATACATTTAATTACATCGTCTCATATATCAACACAATCTATAGCATTATTCATTCTTTGACCATTTTCGTCGCTATCCCAAGGGCATTGACGGTTCTCCTACCGTCACTGATCAATTCGACGACTGCTGTTATTTTCAATGAAGTAGTACCGTATTTGATCAATTCAGGACCAACTTTTTTATGTTCAAGTTGTAAATTATTAAATTTTAAAAATGGATTGTGGCTACAATTCTTAAAAAAAAGTCTTGTAAAAAGGTAATACTGTATTACAAGTACAGCGATTTCACTTAACAAGAAATATTTTCATTTCTATGGAAATAAAAGTGAAAATCAGTTGGATATGGGCGACGTTCTCTATACTATTACTCGTGTTGGGAATGTTTGCTGCGGTTTCCCCATTTCCATCGGCAGCTTTAATTTTGTGCGTCCGCTTCATTAACTGCAACACGTCATTTCATAATTTCATAAATTCGTGTTCTAAGAAGTATTGTATCATTGTTTGTCGTCCCTGTACATGTAACATTAATACACCTACTAACGAGATCAAATTTCAAAAAAAATAAAATCGGAAAAATACCCACTGTACATGTGAAATGTATTTTCTCTTTAGTAGAAATTCAGGTACGCGCAACATTATCCACAAACTGCTTGTTAATCTTTCCTCTCTTCCGCAACTAGCCAATAAAACCAGATTTCTAGTTCCAATAGTCTTTCCTTCATTTCCCTCAATTTTGTTTTTAAAGTGTTTAGACCAAATTAGGAAAAGGGCTATTTCCCTAATAACAGAAAAAAATCACGTCGGTATTTGCCTAAACGTCTTTTGTTAATAATATAATACCATTTTACGATAAATACCATTTTATTTACTTATTACGAATACCAATTCAATATTGGAAAATTCATTCAATGAAGTGTTACGTAGACAATTTCAATACACCAAAAATAGAAATATAACAAACTATAGAACACATTTAAGGCACACATATAGCTGGAAATGTAGCTACATCATAAAAGTCACAAGGCATCCTCGATATGAATTATCTGAAGGAGTAAAAAGCTTTTTCCAAATAGATACTTATGATGCCATAGAAACGAAATTGAAATATCCACATAATATTGAATCTGAGATATGTTCTCTCATATTAAATACATGTTCGGTAACGACGCAGAGGAATGAGATATACTTTTAGAGATTTTCAGAATTAAAACTGCTTTTAAGTAAGATTTACAATCTCTGTATTCATTAGATCAAAAATCGAATCACATAGTACTACTTATTATACAAATTCTTTATTCATTCAGAATTCATTTTATAAAATTATGTGCGATGTTTAAAATGTGTCATAATTTAAAGCATAAAATTAACAGGAAAACTTCATGAACAATTAATATGCTCAACCAACTGGTATACTTTTTTGCATCGAACAAATAACAAATATTAGGTACTTCATCATTACCCAGACTTCAGTTTTTTCAGCACAACAGTATTTACAGGATTACTCGCATCGAGATGGATACTTCCAAAATGAACAATGAGGTAGCGACACTTCAAACATCAGAAGTTCAGCAACATCCCTTTCTCCTTCCCAACGGCAACACAGCAACGATCACCTACCATTTCGCGGTGGCGACCGCGCCGGGGTCATGGCGAGTGTACTCACCCTTCATATCTGGATTCCGGGATTCAAATCCTGGCCGCTCCTCGCGGAATTTGTGGTGGACAAACTGGGCTTGTGGCAGGTTTACACGGAGCTCTCCTGGTCCCCGTGTCGTGTTTCATTCCGCCATTTGCCGCGTAATCTATCGCCACTGTCATCATCGAAGGACCATACACACACCGCGACCCACGATTGCTGCTACGATATCTCGCTACATGACTGCACACAATAATCCTTCGTCATGATGCAAAGAGAGCGATCGATTCTATTTCATTTTAATATGTTGGTCATTTAAAGAAGACATTCGTGAATCTCTATTGCTTTCCATTTGTCCTATTTTCCAACAAGTGTTGTTTTCGTAGACAAAGTCTATTTAATCCAATAAATCATTTTACAATAAAATTTTCCGAACGTATAGCTGTCACGAAAGTAGCAAAATTTATTAGTCTCACTGTTTCCACAATTCATAACTATCTAAAAATATTCACATCTATCTAAAAATAAAAACTATCAATAATATTTATGTGACGTTAGATTCAACACATTACTAAATTGCATACAATATATGTTTCAAAATGTAACGTATCCTGCTGAACAATGGAACTAATCTTGAATTTTTTCCAACCTGTTTTCAACAAAGTAAGTAGAAACTGGTCCAATAAAAACCTCCATGAGAAAACTATTTTAAAAACCTTCAAATCAGAAAAGTAACTTTTTTATTCCATATAATTGTGTCCTAAGAATGATTTTTGCCTATTTTCGTTTTTCAATATTAATTACATTTAATCGTGTGTTATTGCTTCTACTTTCGAAATACATACATTTATTTGCCATCTTGCAAATGCACCATTCTTGACAATGCCTCTAGCGTTTAACACTCTCTCAACCCTAAAGTTTTTCATTCCATCCTTCCTATGAATCACCCTGCGTTGTCGCGTTCCACATCCGCCAGTGAGCTCGGCAGACTACTTTTCATCCGGAGGTCATCTCATTCTCATTTGCGAAACGCCGGAGATCCAAACAAACGTGTAAAAATTAGTCTATCGCCAAACTATAGCTGAAAATACATTGAAAATATATGTGTACCGAGGATAGATTTTATTCATTTACTTACTATTACGTCCATTTATAAGCATTTTCCCCCAAAGGACATATGCATTCTAAATGGTTACTCCTAAAACGTTCATTTGAATCTACCACACTGTCATTTCTCTGTCATGTCAGAAGTACGTCTATTTTTTCATTTCAATCAAGCAATCAAGACGATATTCCTGTATGATATCATAAGCTCTTCGCCACAAATTCCTGAAGCTCCCTCTCCATTCTTTACTATCAACCACCTCTAGTTGTCATCTCCCCTCGTGAAGCATTGCCGTCCGCCGCCCATTTCCGCCAACTCCCTCGTCGCTCGTTGACATCTGGTCGCGTCTCACCCTTCACACTTTCTACCTCCTTAACTGCACATGCTTGCACTCCGCCCACCTGCACTGTCTCACATCCCGTCGACGCCCTCGCTCCGATCCCTCACTGGCAGCTTCTCTCACGCTCGCGCAACGTCCGCTCCGTTTGCTTCATTTCCACTCCTCGTTCCCTTCCCCTCCCTGCCCCTTGGCTGTTCTCACCATCTCTTACATCCCCACCCTTCCTCCAGTGTCTAGCATCTCCACAGCTTACTCATTTCTTCCTTGCATTTCATCGTCTCTACCCTTTCATCTAATTACTTGTCCATCCCTCACCGCCCCTTCTGGTCTCGCCTTACCTCGCCAACCCGAGACCGGGAGAGTTGTCTCAGCCAACAGCACTTGCCACTCTGACAGGCAAAGAAGAAAATTCAAGTAGCCGATTGCTCTGATCGAACATTTTCCGAGTTTTTTCTTCGCTAAATATCAGACGATTACCAAAGCATAAATAAACGCGCCATGTAGCGTAAACGATATTTATTTCCCTATCCTGTCTCTTCCTTTCCCCTTACACGCACGATCACTACATTACCAGACATGTCGGGAGCTGAGGCCTTGTCTCGGCTGAAGCGGACCTCACTGGTGGAGATACCTGAAGGGGAAACTCGCAAGTCGAAATGTAGGATCTCGCGTTCTATCCGAGAAGAAACGGCGCCATCAACCAGGATTTTACATGACCTCCACTTATGGGGCTAATGACCATAGGATTGACACGACTGGAAATAATCAATCACCGCTTCATTCCATCACCAGCCATCCCCACCCTCCTCGTCGTTCTGCACCCATTCTGGCCGCGCCAATCTCTTTATCGAAAGACCGTATATTAAGAAGAACTTTAAATGCACCCTGTTTCATTAAAACATCCAGACTCGCAGAGAATTAAAGGTGCCTTCAGACTACACATAACACAAATAGCCCAAACTTTTATCAAAACCTTCAATCTTCCCCATGCTTTTTAATCTTCAGTCTAGGTTGCAATACTGCACACCCACGTTTTAAATTCAGGTATCCCAAAGACCGATTCAAATCATCGTAATCCCCCGTAACCATCAATTGATCAAAAACTGAAACAGTCTTCAAACTTGCTTCTTTTACTTCATCAGAATTTTTATGTTCTTCCGATTAATAAAAACCACTGTTTATTGATGGTCATTGCCAAAAAGCCAAAAACGTATGTACTGCATAATTAACCTTCTCGAAGGACAAGCCTGTCGAACGAGAATAGGCAAATTTTAAAAAATTATATTTTTCTTAGCCCCACCCTGCCGCTGCAAGCCACTCCCTGCCCGTCGATCTCTCTCCACTTCCCTTTCGCGGGAGAGAGAGGCTTGCGGGGCGTTGCGGTGAATGGAGAGTCGAGGGGCGGGAGGAGGCAGGAATGGCGAAGAGACTTATCGCTCCGATCCGCACCTCGCCGCTCCCAATTCACTCATTCGTTAATTTATTCACGCGCGCGCGCGCGCGAGCAAGAGCGTTCGGGGGCTCCAGAGCCGACGACCGGGGCAACGGGGACGAAGGCGATTTGACGCGGTGGCTGAGCCGGCAGTGACGGCATTAGCGACGGTGGCGACGCTCCTGGTCGCGCCGGCCGAATTGGTGGTGGCGGAGATGATGGTGACGGTGGTGACGAAGGCAATGACGGTTGGGCTGGAGTCGCGAAAATACTTTTGTCGGTAATACTGGCGACGAAGGTAGTAGCGGGGGCGATTACATTGGCGCCAGAACAGTGATACTAACAACGTATAAACCTTCAGAATAATTTATTAATTCATTTATTTTAGTTACATATTTATTCATTTCCTATTTTCACCTCTCTTCAGAACGTACATTTGTTATTCAAAATTATGTTTCCATTTTCACATTTTATATTATAATTTTCCAGTTTTCTTTCACTCTAATTTGTTTCATAATATTATTTGTAATATATTCCATTTATTTAATTTAATTTTTATTTGTCATTTTTAAAAATTATAAGTCCATTTCACATTTTATATTTTTCTTTAAAATCCAATTCATAACAATATTCTGTAAAAATTTTTTAATTTTTTAATTTTTTTGTAATTTAGATATATTATTATTATTTCTATTATTATTTTTGTAGCACTGAAGATGGCCGCAAAGCGGCCCGAAAAAGCTTTACGCAAAAATAAATAGTTACGATGGAGAACCAACACCTCATATAGATTTCGACTTCAGAATGATAAAAGGCGTGATTTAAGTGCCACTTGGATACCATGCATTTTGAATAAAAAACAAATAATAGTTCACTATGATAAACACGAAAGAAAATGATCCGTTTGTTTTCGGCCTGAGCAAGATATCGCTTGTCAAAGAGAAAACCTTCTGAGCAATTTATACTCTCATCTTCAATTGTTCTGTTATAAGTTTGCAGCTGACATCTCACTTTTGTGGACAGAGATACTAGACCTGGATACGGTCCGTGAAATCTCATGGTATTTAGCTTCTTCACAACACACCTCTGCTTACTAGTCATATTGCAAAGACTGTTGTGAACGACTATTGCTTTAAGTAATTGGACCATTCACACTGCATTCCAGATTGGGCACCCAGCGACCTGCACCACTCATCAAAACTGAAAAAAAAAACCGTAAGGGGTTTTCCCAACCAGGTATCTTCCACTAGCGGTACACCTCCCCCCCCAGCCGGGAAAAGCTCTAAGCTCCCGACCGGTCTGCCAGCATGTGTAGTAGTGTAGTGCATGTAAGTGTGTAAGAGGTGATGGTAAGACAAACAACGCGAAGAAAAGATCGCGCGCGGTCCGTGGCTCGTTCGGTAGAGTACTGTTCAGATATTCGCCTCGTATTGATCGGAGAAACCACAGAAAACTACCGATCAGAGCAGCCGGTGCTAGAATTCTCCTCCACACAGCGACAAAACTCAATCTAGCTATCTGGATAATGTCGAAAATCCTGCCACCGTCGGGGCTCGAAACCTAGGACCTGCCTGTCAGAGGCACTGCAGTGACATCAGTTGATGCCCTGAGCCACCTCTTCCGGTACGTTAGTCACCGGACGCTTCATTCTCCCCAGCTACCACGAGTGATCGACGCGACGCTGATGGCGAGGAGAGGGGAGCAAGGAAGGCACAGAGGGGGGACGGAAAGGACGGACGGGAAAACGCCCGACAAGCGCGGGGGCGAGGGCAGAGGCAGGGGTGGTGGCGGGGGGCGGAGGGGCTCCGGAGCGGAGGCCACGCAGCGCCGGGCTCGCGCAGGTGGAAGGAAACGACTTGGGCGGGAGGCGGTGAAAACACGCCAGCACGGAGGAAGATACAGAGAGCCTCCGAAAGATTGGCCGAGCAGAAGGACGGAATCGAAGGACCTCTTTTTAGGACAGAATCTTTCTAGCTTCGTTTTAAACAGAAAGAAGAAAATCATTTTTACTTCCTCGTATACGTACGTATATACGGAGAAAAAGATGCGAAAATATCAAAAAATGTACTTGAGGCATGAGGATAGGGCAAGACCGTAATGCCAATCCACACCAAAGAAATTAGGAAACTTTACTACAAAATATCTGTGCCATTCTGTAGCACCTCTACTTAGCTTCATTCTGACGAAAACGTGTCTTCTGACATTACTGGAGTACTGTTTGAGAGGAATTTCATTTTTCTACCATAATCCATTCATACGAGATTCTTTTAAAATACTGAAAGTAGTATTTACTTCTTGGTTAAAATAAAATACACTTTGAATTATGGTTTCTACCTACAGACTAAAGAATATATAGATATCTGAGATTGTAGTCGAATATAAATAGGAACACTTTGGCAGGGCGGGCCGCAGAAAAGCGATGGCCAATGCGCAGACTTCTATGCACCAGGAGTCAAATCAACGACATTTCATGTGGGATTTGCGCAGAAAAAATTGTTTTCTGGAAGATTGTTTTTGAAATTCTCATGTTCCTCAAGCAGCTCACTCAACCATTCCTGTTTAATAATTCCAATGATAACATTTTCATTTATTCCTCAATTCATTCACTATCCCAAGTCAGTCACTTGGTTTCAAGGTCGAACAGTTGATTATGAAGCCTACGATATCTAAAATGGCATCCAATTAGAGGAAACGGTATTAATCTGCAAACGTTGACCCTCTCGACTAAATTTGTAAAGTCGAATCCAGGCATATGGCTTCATCTTGTAATTGTGGTGAGGAATCCAAATTCATATGAAATAACCGTCAGCCTCGTGTTATCACATATCACCATTCATCATTTCATAATTTGCCATGATAATCAAGTATCTACCCTGTATTGCCAACCATCCCAACATATGCCTCAAGGAGGAGGAGCAGGAGGTTGAGGAGACAAGAGCTACACAGTGATGTTCTTGTCAAGTGAAGTACTGTGAACCGAGATTGGAAACTGCGACACAGATAGACTTTACTATCCGAAGTATTTTTGAAGCTATTGGTCAAATGCGAGGTTCCAACGTTCGTGATGATTCGTAACAAGTGAATATCAGCTGTAGCAGGTTTGAGCATAATCTTCGTCATGCTGAGAGGTTAGGCAAAACGCAATACATTTTCAGAAAGATGTGAGACTATTAGTATCATTCTGGCGATAAAAAATAGCTCAGTACCCAATTTGTGAGTCATCGTAAGCAGATAATGATCCAAATGCATAATTCGGAGATTTTTCCCAACAACCGGCACAACCCAAATGTTGGTTTGTGAAAATATTAAGTAGCAAATAGCTCATACGAGTGGATATTCCAAAACAGTAGCTAAGATATCTGAAACAGCTATTGCAGAAATAAAAAAAATCAATTGGTAGGCATGATATGGGAAGTTGTAGAGGCCAAGGTATACGACCGTATGAGGAGGTGGAACGGGCAGTAAGGACGTGCCGGTCAGCAAGGGCAGTGGAACGACTGGACAAAGCATAAAGGTTTCTCTGGGAAGGGGAGAAAGCGAAGGCGGAGAGACGGTTCGATACGTGAGCGGCGAGAAAGTTGAGTCGGCAGAACGAAGGGTGTGAGCGCTCCCGCTGAGAGGGAAAAGGGTCGACGTGTAAAGAAATTTTTGAGAGGAACGTGTGAGAAGAATTTCGGGGGCCAAGATGGTGGGTGAGGTGGGGGAAAGGAAGCAATGCGGAGTCGATGTGATGGAGGAAGCGCAGAGGAACACTGATTCCGAAGCAGACAACGAAGGTAAATGCAGAGTGGAACGTTGGCGCGGGGTGGAAGGTGGGAGGAAGACGAGGCCGCCTCGCTGCGGGGGCATCCGAGCACACCTGACATTAGCAGCTCGTTTGGAGGAGCGGTCCAGGGTAAACGCAGGACGCGCAGCCCGGCGCACACTCTGCACCTGGCCGCACGCCACACCGCGCGGCGCCTAGCACCTCGCTCGCCTTGCCTGACCTCGCCTCGCGCCTCGCACCTCTCTTCTCGCCTCACACCTCTCGTCTCATCTCGCCTCACACCTCTCATCTCATCTCGCCTCACATCTCTCATCTCAACTCGCCTCACACCTCTCATCACATCTCGCCTCACACCTCTCATCTCATTTCACACCTCTCATCTCATTTCACACCTCTCATCTCATCTCGCCTCACACCTCTCATCTCATCTCGCCTCACACCTCTCATCTCATTTCACACCTCTCATCTCATCTCGCCTCACACCTCTCATCTCATCTCGCTTCAAACCTCTCATATCGTTTCACACCTCTCATCTCATCTCGCCTCACACCTCTCATCTCACCTCGCCTCACACCTTTCATCTCATCTCGCCGCAATTAGTTCAGAGAATATTGCACGTGTAAGACCGTCCGCACGTCCGTCCGTCCGTCCGTCCGTCCTTCCGTCCCTCAGTCCCTCAGTCCTGTCCCTCAATCCTCCTGTCCCTCAATCCTCCTGTCCCTCAGTCCTCCTGTCCCTCAGTCCTCCTGTCCCTCAGTCCTCCTGTCCCTCAGTCCTCCTGTCCCTCAATCCTCCTGTCCCTCAATCCTCCTGTCCCTCAATCCTTCTGTCCCTCAGTCCTCCTGTCCCCTCAGTCATCCTGTCCCTCAGTACTCCTGTCCCTCAGTCCGTCTGTCTGCGGTCAATGCTAGCGCCTAAACCGTTCAATTTTCTTCAACATTGACATTTTCCCATCGAAGTAAATGAACTCGAGGCTGTGGAAGTTTGAAACGGATATTTTTATTTTTGAGGCTACTTCACATAAAGCTTCAAAACTATTTTCAAAATTTTGTGAAAAATGGCAGCAAATTTTTGGATCAATCTTTGCCTCCTGATAGCGTAAAGGACGCTTAAGAGAATGGTGTAGGTTTCATGTTCTTTGCAAATCCAGATTTTTTTCATTTTCTTTGAAAATTTCCAGATTTTTGAAAATTACAAAAGTGCACTTTTTGAGCCTCTTTCTACAATTATAATATTAAATATAGAGATTTTCCTTAAAGGCGAATCATTAAATAAGTTCTTGTTCATTTTTTAAAAATATGAGTAGTTTTCATGTAATTTGACACAAAATATAGGCAATCAAAAAATTAACATTTTTTCTGAAAAGACACTCCAAATTTGTTCTTTAATTTCTTCCACGGATCGAAGAAGGGATGCTAAAGAGGATGGCATAGGGTCTCATTTGCGTTGAACTCTGAATTGTCGAAAATTTGAAATTTATAAATAATGCGAGAAAGTACTGGCTGTTGTAGCACCATTATTTTCCCTCGCCTTCACGCCTGCGCCCACCCTCCACGCTACGAGATTGCTTCCCGCCTCTCCTGGGCTCCTCTCTATATCTTTTTCATATCGGCTCCTCCCCACCACACCTTCCTTCTCATTCTCCTTTGACCACGCCACTTCTTCCTCTCTATAAGTCGTCTCCCGGACGCACATTTTCCCTCTTCCTCATTTATTCTGAACTTGAACATTTCCCGGTCTTCTCAAAAGCCGCTGAACGCCGCACTCGTCTCGCTTCGCCGGACCTCGTCTTCTGCGTCTGACGCACTTCGTTCTCTCGCCCGATCTCTTCTCAGCGTCTTTCACTAGCCCTTCGCCGCTCGAAAACAACTCTTCTCGGTTCTGTCGCTGCTCCTTGACCTTCCCCCGAGCACCCTCGGCCTATCTGCTCTCTCTCGGTATTCTAGATGCACATTTTTGGTTTCTCCCCTCTTTTCATGCTGTTGCCTGCTTCACCCCTGGCATCCATCTCCCAATTTCTTTCGGAGTTCTCCCTGTCACTTCGCCATTTCTGCTCCTCTCCGTCGCACTCTCCTTCCCACCACATCTCACATATCATTTCTTTTTATGTCTAACCTCCTCTTCGTAAGTCGTCGCCCTGATGCGTATATCCCCTCCTACTCATCTACTCCCCAATTCAAAATCTCCTTTTGAAGTCTTTTCACAAGCCACTTTAGCGTCTCTCCGTCTCCTACATACTTGCCGCGATGCTACCTCATCCTCTCACTTCCCTGTCCCCTTCGGCGCCCAGTCACCCGAAAGGAAGAGCCCAGAGGTGCTGCCGTGATTCCAGCACGACTTGAAAAGCTGTGGAGCATTGTTCGCAATCATCGTCCCGCATCTGTTTACTGAGGTGCGTCTCTACCCTGAACTCCGGGCCCACTCGTGTCGTCTGCCAATGGAACGCAGCTCGCCGCCCACCGCTTTCCACAGGCTGCATTGTCACTTGATTCGGGAGACTGCTTTTGGCCTCGCCACGATAGCCTCTTCTCTCGGAATGCAGACAAAGTTGCAATGAGATGAAGTGTTAGTTAATGGCGGAATAATAACCGAACCAATAATTTTGTAATTATTTCCATTCTTACGACAATGTGTTCAAAATTTACACGAGTTTCAGAAACAGTTGGTGTCATTTACAATTTTCGACATTTTTATTCACACTTGTAAGCCATATTATTCGCACTTAAAAGACTTTTCATATATAAAACTAGATCATAGCTACATTTTTGTGGTTACATGAAAAGAACCATGCTAGTGAAATTACGTAACTGAAAGAATGACGCAGATAGGAAAAAATAAGATCAATACGCAAATGGCAAGGATAAGAAACGAGAGAAAACCTTCAGAAATCTGACGGAAATTCCCTCTGTCGACGTCAAATTTCTCTTTGTTTCATTAGAATTTGAAATGTGGTCTCGGAGTTCCCATCTGTCCATTTCTATTTTCAATATGTATGTGTCCAACCCAGTCCTTCCTAGAAAAGACAATTCCCAGACTCCGAAACCGCCTCGTTCTTTGCAAACCGCAGATCCATTTGGCAATTTATGTAGAATTGCAATCGCACAATTGAGTTACAAACTTGTCATTCGTAGAATTCTATAATATCGTCCGTCCTCCAATGTCTGTTGCAGGCACCCATTCGGAAATATTGCAGAGGAACTCTCCAAAATTTTTAAATATATACCATATTTTCAGTACTATATTCAAATTTAGAAAATATGTTTGTTACTATTTCACAAAACGTTAATACAGTTTGTTAATAGAAGCTAAAAATTCTGTGGCGACGTATCCACCTTCAGTAATTGTATTTATACGAGTGTGAAGTATTCGTCTAAATCCATTTTGAGAAAAACGCAAATACGGACACAGTGCGCAATATTAGGCTCAAACTTAAATACTAGTAAATGAAAAACATCCTCGCATTTTGAGGTGTTTACAATGTAAAAAAACGTATGCACATGTTTTATGAATTTACCATATGGTTATTCACATTTCGTTACAAAATGTAAATAAAATAATATAAAGTATTTTATAGAATCAATTAGTTCGTATTTATATCATAATTGTTGAATTATTGTTTGTGTAATTAATGACAACAGAGAAGTCATTACAAGTACCAGAAAACGACATTAAATGATAATTTTCAATGATAGCCCATACAGGTTGTGTTTCAGTACAAAAGCCAACGTCCAGCTTGCCAATAACATTAATGCATTTGACACGTGAAGTTTACTTCCACTGATTTAAAAGCATTAGACTTCTTTTAAATTACAGAAGTGCCACCTGTAATTTCACGTCCTCTCTCTTGACGGCATTCACAATCTAGCTCCAATTCACCTCAACCGCCCGCCCGAAGTCCCGCTCGAATTGCCACCCGCGAGTTCCTCGGTCACAGTTCTCGGTGACGACGCCGCGCGTCGCCTCGCAGCTCCCGGCGTTTCTACTCGCTTCTCGTCCGCCGCTCTCGCCCACGCCTCGCCTCCCGCCCCCCGCCCCGCTCCGCGCCCCGCTCCGCGCCCCGCTCCGCGCCCCGCTCCGCGCCCCGCTCCGCGCCCCGCTCCGCGCCCCGCTCCGCGCCCCGCTCCGCGCCCCGCTCCGCGCCCCGCTCCGCGCCCCGCTCCGCGCCCCGCTCCGCGCCCCGCTCCGCGCCCCGCTCCGCGCCCCGCTCCCTGCCCCGAACGGCCCACCGCTCCGCGCCTCACTCCCCGCTCGGCCGGCCGCAGCGTTGAGGCTGCCCTTAGGGACGGCGGCGGAGCGCCGGGCAGTGCGGGCGGGTGCGGGGGGGCTGCCAACACGCGTTTGTTCCCGCCCCGCGCGGTCTCCCAGGCACTGTGCACGCCCGGTGCGTGAATACGCGGCGCCGCGCTCAGAAAACGCGAGCGCGTGCGCGACGCGGTGGAGGTGGAGGTGGAGGGAGCGGCGGGCGCCGAGGCGGAGAGGACGTCGAGAGCGAGCTGGCGCCCGCCACGGAGGCGGCAGTGGACGTGGCGGAAGCCGAGGCCGAGTAGTAGTGAAGGTGATTTGGCGGAGTGGGTGATAGCAGAGATTGCAGTGACAAGGGTGGAGGTGGTGTTGGTGGAAGTAGAAGTTATAGTGGCGGCGGCGATGGGGATGTGGCTGGTTGATGTGGTTGGGGAGGTGATGAATTTGGAAGTGGCACAGGCCACAAGGAGCTGGAGACAATCTCATTCTATGGGAGACTGAGCGGAAGGAAACGGGTGACGGTGGTAGGTACAGAAGCAAGAAAGGCCGCGACGAGTGTGGCGCGGCGGGTGAGAAAGCGTGAGAAATGAACAGGTGAGGGCGATGCTAACAACACAGGTTGTTGGAGGGGTTGGATCTGGAGGACGCGGGGAAGGGTGGCTGGGGCGATGGAGACAGAGGAAGCAGGGTAGGCAGTGAGCAATAGATGTGGCGGAGACAAAGGTGGCTGGGGTGGTGGAATGAGAGGAAACCGAGCCAGAAGAAGCAGGGTAGGCGATGGGCAATAGATGCGGCGGAGGCAAAGGAGGCTGGTGAGAGGAGATGGAGACGGGTCGTGCAGCAGCGAAGGCACAGGCGTCGGGGAGACGCGGGGTGGAAATAGGCGAAGCGGGGCCAGGGACGGTACTGTCCCTCGTGCCACCCACGCTGCATCCCGCGCTTCCCCCACTCCGCGCCCACCGCCGTAGGCGTCACAAAGGCGCGGCCAGGTCGCTGCCGGCGCGTCGCCCCCCACGCCGCCGCCGCCGGCCGACCAACACTCGGGACAAGCGAATCTGCGCGCGAGCGCTGCCTGGCGTTGCGTTGCAGTCGGCGCGGAGCGGAGATGACCACGGCGCTGAAAGCAGCGGCCCTCAAGTTGCTAGGGGCGCTGAAGGGGGCGGATGTGAACTCTGATCGTTGTAAATTTCGCGATGGAAATGCCAGTGCGAGTAGTTTAGGAATGTGAAATACTAACGGGTAAAAGTTTCAATAGTTTACCCTCGGTAATAAACTTCATCATCTGTCCGGTCGTCTAAGTGCTATTGTTCGGTAGCGGGCACGCAAGCATATTGTTTAATTTGGTTGACGTCTAAATATAGCAATGTTCACATGGCTAGCCGGGATTACGCCATAGAAAACGTATTTTTTGGAGTCGAAAAGACTGAGAAATAAAGCCTCAGAAATTGTTATTCCGATGTGAAAGATAAGTCCTTTTCTTCATATTAGGCGTCCAACCGTTGCATTGACTTTTCAATTGTGTTAAAATTGATCTCTATTTTCTGATTTTCCTCCTAGACTTATTTACAAAAACTACGGTGTTCCTAATTTTCTCATTTAGTTGAACGTCATTACCTTCTTGGGGCAGTATCAGGCACACTGAAATACTATTAAAAAATAATTTGTGAATTCGTAGTGCTGTTTGGGAATTACTATGAGGTTTTGATTACTTTTCGTAAACCAGCTCTTTCCCTATCAGTATGTCTGAACAGTGACAAAGAGTAACATCGACGCTAAAATAAGATACAGCTGTTTAGGTATGAACTTCTCTATTTGCCAAAAGCAGTTTTTCCGAAATGGAAAACGAATAAAACGGAAATGCAACAGAGAAGTCAATTTCCCTAAAGTGAGTTTTAGAAGATATTAATAAATCGACATGGTGAGTTGTGTTTAAAACAGTTGATGAGATTTGGACAAAAGATATCCGATACAGTACGCACGACTTACCAAAAAAAACGCGGGTCGAACTGACACGTAAGTTGCCCTGCAAAGCGGTGACTCAGCTCGAGTGTTGCCATACGTGCTCAATTTACGCTACAGAAAATGCTGAATGTGCAGTCCGGATGGAATTCATTCTTGGAACCTATTTTAATTTACTCTTCGAAGCAAAACACGGAGGATTGTGGCGATTTCTCTTCAACGCAGAAGCTCTTCTTCCGAATGAGATTGTCCCGATCTTTCAATTATCCTCGAAGGAAAAAGTTGCAAGGGGGTTAGATCAGGTGATCTGGCAGGCCATAACCCATTCGTTCGCCACTACAAAAGGGGGAAAAAATAAAATTATGGCAGACTTATATAAAACGAATGAGACAAAAATGTTTCTGTTCCAAAGAAAAAATCACGCCTGCAGTGTTCGTACGCTCCCTAGATATTTGGTAATCGTGATCACTGCTCGTTCAAAACTCGCTAAAACCTTGGGAACCAAATTATGAATATGAAAAATAAAATTAAAACACTGAAAACCGGAATAACTACTGATTTCACACATTTGTTTTTCATTTTAGAAGCAAACTTATAAGAGAATGTCCGGTTACTTTAGCTCAATATTCAAAGATGCTATTAATTTTTTGAAGATTTTTACTAGTTTCATTTTGTTGAAGAAAATAATTAGCTTTGAGGAACGATATAGTGCACCTTGCCATTCTTACTTAGCACAATCCCCTGTACCTAATGCTTGATTTTTTATATTGAAATAGGGTCAGTCGGGATTAATATGATACAGCGATACACAGGGGTTAATGCCATACATTTTAAAAATTGTTATTTATTGATATCCAAAATTAACAAAATATAGCAAATAATTGGAAACGTATTATTAACGACTATGAAGCAGGAACTCAAAATGTTTCAGTATTTGGGGATAGCAAAAGATAAAAACATGATAACGCCACTGGTTGTTACCCAATCAAAATTCCTAGGGATATCAAGCTGTATCACTTTTCCCCCATCAATGTATCGTATTACCTCTATCAGGTGGGACTAATTTTAATCACACTTTCGTTTTTTAGAGTTGTGGTAGGTCTTACGTTGTTTACTTCGTACACGTCTTTAGCACCAAAAGGCACATATTCAGTATTTTTCCATTTTTTACTCCAAAAGGCATAGAAGAGAGGTGAAAAGTTTGCTTTTCTGTATCACAATAGTCCAAATTGACCTTAACAATGAAGTGTAAGTATAAAACGAGTATTCCTAGGAGCAACAAAACAAAATATTTGGTCAAAAGTGTTCAGGCGGAGATGGTATGAAGGTCAGACTACAGCTTCATTTCAAAGCAAAAGACTCGAGGGTAATGGCGAAGAGGTCGGCTTCGTTCAGGTGTACGTGGGTGAGCACGGTGGGCGATGGCAAAAGCCCCGGGCGGGAGGGACGGGTAAGGGCGAGGTCAAAGATTGGACGAAATGAAGTGTCGGTGCGGGGCGTACCATGCAATCAGAGCGAGGAACGCTACGGAACGCAGGCGTGAATGAGGTCGCGGAGGACGGAGACTTTGAATGCAGCGGCGCGGACGGCGGGAGTGGCAACGGCGCGGGGGCGGGGAGGAGACGCGGACAGCGGCGGCGTCACAGACTGAGGGGGGGGGGGGCTGAAGGCGCGGGAATGACGGGAATCGCGGCGAGGTCAGGGCGTCGGCGGCTTTGGTGCAGGGAACGCGACAACGGAGGAGTCGACGAGATCGAACTTGGCTTCGGAGGTATCATCTGCGAGGCCAGGAACAGTGGTCTGAGCTAAACCAAAACGCGCGCAAATTCAAATGAAAGTTTGCTTCAACATTTTGGAAGTAATAGGATTAATGTTTAGTAATACAATAATGTAATTAAAAAAAGCATAAAGGAGGGGTAAGAAGAAATAATATGGAGCAAAACAAAAGTAAATAATGCGGTGACATTTGCTCTTGGTTCGGAGTACAACAGTCCCTGTTCAATGAATGTTTTATTTTCTGCCTGCGGCATGGAAGTCAAAGATGTATCATTACATATTACGTTTCATTGTTTTAACATCGTCATGATTTTCCAGGAGAAGCTCAGAATGTTTCCTGTACTTAGTCCCAAACGTCAGGTTAGAGATATATAAGAAGTGGAGGAAAAATAGATAATAAGAAAGTAAATAGGTCAGAATATGTAAGGAAGAAGAAAAGCAACAAAGAGAAGGACATTTTCCTCCTTACCAACAGCTCATGAAATTCCTGTTCGGGAAGCATTACGCGTATTTCTGTGACGAATGTGTTGCAGGTCCATCACCCTATCCCGGGTGGCAGACGTCTACGACACAGGGATCTATCTCACGGTAGAAAAAAATGTCTCAGTTGTAGTGAAAATTATGTGAAAAAATAGACCAACATATGCTCTGTCTACTACAATCTGTATGGTGTACGTTGTCTACTAGTATAGTTACTACAAAGATTCCTCATTAAAATGTGTTTTGTTTTGTTGTCGGCCTAGAAAAACCTACTTCCTGAATGCATCTTGTATTCAAATGTATATATTTTTCAGAGTTCTTGCCGAAATTTCCCAGAGATTTTTTAGAGTTCACAACGAAAACATTCAATATGATTGCGGGCCATATTTTCGTTATTCGGGCGATCCACCCCTGTCTTTCCCGTATTGCTGATCTCGGCACTGATGCCCGGCGGCTCTGAAACAGGGGAGGGGGAATGGAACAATGCGTGATATCAGACCGTAGCATGCATAACGCAGTGAAACACATTGGGATGACTTTGAATTTCTGAATTTACTAGGGAAAAAATCTTAAATCTAAACTAGAACCTATTTTTACATTAAGGGGCTGTTGACTCTGACAGGGCGCGTGCGCTAGGCGCACGATGTCAGTGGTGTCAAGGTCTTCTACTGGTGGCAGTGGCACGCGTCGTGGCACCGTATCATGCCACGAGCTTCACTGCGCAACTAGCGTCGGAAAGGAAACTATTAGTAACCCCGCCGTTTTACAATTGGAATGGCATTGTCACAGATGGCGGGGAAATGAACTGGGTGGAGGGACGATTTCGTCGTGGCACTCGTGACACGGACTCCCAGTCGTGGCATCGACCTTGACAACACTGTTCTACGTTCTCGCTCGATATGGATGCAAGGGAGTTTAACTTTTGACTAAAACCCTTTCGCGGGCTGCATGCGACCCGCGCGCCGCCGCCAGTTGGACAACCCTGGCCTAGGCGGTCCCGCCCCTCCCGCCTCGCAACGCCGCGTTGCGCTGCGTTGCGCTGATGGCGGCGGCGGTGCTGCTAGCTGAGCGATGCCGCCCACGCCATCCCCGCAGCCCACGGCGGCGCCCGCATTCGCCGCCGGCGCCCGCCCCGACCGCACTCGCCGTTTCCGCTGCCACCGCGCGCAATTGCAGCTGTCGCGTCGTTCTGGGCCTTGCTAAACCGACTCTCCTTGTCCGCTAGCAGACAAAAGGAGGAGAAGGACATAGAGGTAGATGACGTAGAGTAAGATACATAATATTTATATTTCTTATTTGTATTTCCTCCAAACGTCGAGAGAAATAAAATTCCAAATTTAGAATTGATGGCCTCTTATTAACCTTTTGATCATCAAAATATATGATGTCTTAAAAACTGGACAAAGAAATATAATTAAAATCCAAAGAAAGTCAGAAGATATTGGAATACATAATATTTATTTATTTATTTATTTGGTCAAACAACAGTATAAACTGTATATGACATAAGGAAAGGGATTTGTCTTAATATAAACAATACTAATCTTAATCACTTGCTATGTAAAGAAGGTGAAGGGGAATACGATAAAGATGAGATCAAGATATATTAGAATAAATAATACGAATATAAAGAAGAGAAAGTCAGAGCCGGAGAGTGATATAACGAAAGGCCACAAGATAATAGCGGTAAATAAAAGAAAAGATGAAGATAATATTTACATTAAAAAACTTACGAAAAAAGCGAAAAAGAATACGAAGGAGAGTAGTAAATTAGTGCTACAGTAGCACTTGCTTCCTCGCATTTATTGTAATGGCAATGAAATATTATAAAAGTACTTGAAAATACAAAGTGTTTCCTACCACAAAGAATCGACACTGGGATTAGAATTCATGTTCCTTATAGCACGCCATTCACTTACCCTACTCCACTAGCGTAAAAATAATTAAAAATTAGCATCAAGATTTATCTTAAAGATTGAATCAGAGCTACATAATCTAATATTCTGTGACAAACGTTCATCATATTTTTTTAATACGCTATAGTAACTCAAATGTATTCACGTTGAAATAAAGTCTCTTAAGATCAAGATAGGAAAGGCACTCCAGAAAAACGATCCTTCTTTACCTGTTGGGGAGATAACCCTACCTGCAGATAATGAATGCTAAACGAAGATCGAGATACAATTCAACTACAAAATTCACCCTCTTCTCATTTTTCACAGTAAAGCAGTGCTACACCGAAAACACATCGTTTCACCTGAATTAAACCTACTTCAAATTTCGAAATATCTTTTTGCCACCCTTCTGCAACTAAAGTCTCTTTCCCTCACCACTTGACTCCTTCAGATCTCCCGGGAATTGTCACCCCCCATGGCACCGTCGCCATTTGCTCATACATAGACTCACACCTCCAACAACACCTTCCTCAATACCACAACTTCTGTTATAGCGACATATGCCCATTCTACGAGTACTTACACAGGATATCTTAGAGCAAATGGCATAAACGACTAGAGCATGTAGATGTGAATATGTAATCTTTTTGGTAATGAACTCGAGGTGAAAAATTCTAATAACGAAGTTACACATGTTACATTTGGCCATGATTGGTAGGCAACATGTCGTGCATTAATGCTTGGAATGTACAAGAAGTCTGGTTTTGGCGGTGGCTTCGGTGGTGTAACGGTTAGCAAATCGGACTGTTATACACAAATTCGCGAGTCCCAATCCAATCGAAGCCGAAGGACGAAAAATCCTTCGTACGTCTTCCTTCGGAGGAGAAGTAAATCTGTCTGTACCATGCTGTAGATTTACTGCAGGTAAACAATCCTCAAGCTGAAATAAAGCGCCAATCTCTCTGAATGGAGAGTGGCGGAATTTGCGTGATCAGGTGGAAGAGCAGGTCTCACAGCTTGAGCTTCACCACGGAAACCAAGGCATCATTGAATTGAAATCTTCTTGACTGTGTTGGAACCTGTTCTGAATGCATGACGAATTGCCTATCTATCAGGAAAAAGTCACATTCGTCACTTCGCTACATTTCCCACCACATATTCATTGGCAAAAAGTGCGCACCTTCGATCCCCTACATGCCGCAGAAGTTTATAACATTTATTTCGAGGTACTGTATACCGTCTCCCTTCCCCAGGCCTCTCCCACCGCCTGCGTCGGCCCTGCCAACACCGCCACCGTCTCCGCCGCCATCTCCAGCGCAATCGGCGAGAGCGTCAGCGCGGAAGAAATCGGCGGAGTCGCATGCTCCAGTGATAAAAGCGAGCGGCGCTTTTCATAACGCGGACCGCCGTGCAAAACACTTCTGATGCAGAATCTTTCACTCCGGAAAGCGCGCGCCAACATCTATAACTGCAGCGGCAGCAGGGGGGGTGACGGCAGCAGCAGCAGCTCCTCAAACAACATACCCGGAAACGGAATGCGAATTATTTTCTCGAAAAGCGCTTAAGACGTTTAGGAAAACCAGTGGAGGGCTAACCGCCAGCAACCGACGGGGCCCCGGGAAAGCCGTGCGATGCTTTGAAGCGGCGACCTCGCAGCCGCCTCTCAAAGGCCGGGCGCCCGCGCGGGCGATTAAGCTATAGGCGCGTACGGCTCCGCTCTGCCACCGCCCTGCTCCGCGCCGCCTCTCCGCGTTGCGCCCCGCCGTTTGCCGTCCCTCCCCAAAGCCGTCCCAACCCTTTCCATCGTACTCCGCCCTCACCCACCCCAACTAGCCTCAACTCGCCCCGCCTGCGCGCGCTCCATCCCTACGCGCTTCGCCTCCCTATTCCACGCCTCTCCCTTTCGCGCCTCTCCCTTTTGCGCCTCTCCCTTTCGCGCCTCTCCCTTTCCTGCCTCTCGCTTCCGCACCTCTCCCTTTCGCGCCTCTCCCTTTCGCGCCTCTCCCTTCCGCGCCTCTCCCTTTCGCGCCACTCCCTTTCGCGCCTCTCCATTCCACGTCTCTCCATTCGTCTCTCCATTCCGCGCCTCCCCACTCTGCGCCTCTCCATTCCGCGCCTCTACACTCTGAGCCTCTCCATTTCGCGCCTCCCCATTCCGCATCTCCCCATTCCGTGCCTCCCGACTCCGCGCCTCTTTCCGCGGATCACCGCTCGGCGACTCTCTACTCAGGGCCTCACAACTCGGGGCCTCACCACTAGGCGCCTCACTACTCGGCGCTTCACCATTATCCAACTGACGATAGTCCAACACATCACGTTCCACCACACGCGCTCAGCATTGCATATCTTTTGCATATCTTTTGATTTCTCCATACTCTTTTTTACACAATAAGGCCATTTCTCAATTGATTCTCTCTTTAGAGTACTTCTCCAACTTCATTTTCCGTTTACTTTTGAACGATTCTTTGCTCTTCGTGGTCATAATATATGATTTTCAAACTCTGACAATCCGTTTTCCCATTCAATTCATATCCCTGTAACACATGCCTCATCATTTCCTACCTCTGTTGTATTTCATATTAGTCTCTTAAGTTCATTATACTATTTCACATTTTCTGTTCTTCTAAGTGAGAGTCTTTGTCCTTCCGATCGCGGTCCTACAGTCCTCATATTCCCTTATTACATTCCGTCTTGTCATCTCTTTCCAGTTTCTCGTCCATCGCGCCCAGCTATTTCAGTGCAGCAGGCACCACCCCTCTGCACACCTTCACACCACTCAGAGTCTCTTCCTCCCTTTGCACCCTTCCCGCCCCCTCCCCTCCCTCGCCCCCGCCGGCACTCCCGCTCCGCAGCGAGCGCAGTCGCGCATGCAGCCGGTCGAATGAAGTATTTAAACGCGGGCCCTATCTAGTTGCGGGCTCCGTTGGAAATTTTCGCCCTGTTTTTCGCTCCGTTTGAAACAGCGGCACCGCCGGCCGGCTGGTTATTGCCGGCGCTAACAACCAGCGTCCCCCGCCGTCCCCCGCCCCGCCCCGCCTGCCCCCGCACCCCGCCGCGACCGGAACGGCGCCCCCCCCCGCCCCTGCGGCACCGGCGCCTGCGCGGCCCCGGCCCCGGCTCCGGCTCCGGCCCCGGTCCTGGCCCCGGCGCCACCGCCGCCGCCGGCCACCCCCGGCCCCCGCTCCCGGCCTCGCCGCCGCCGGCCGAAGCCCGCCGGAAGGGCGCGCGCGCCGGCCCTGTTTATGTGAGGGAAATGGGCCGGAGAAATCGCCGCCACCAATTGCAGGGGCCGGCGCTACACCCCGCTGCAGGGCGAGTTCCAATTTTTGTATTATCTTCCGACGACGCCGGGCCTGTGGCGGTAGCGGTGGTGACGGCGGCGGAGGCGGTGGCACAGAACACGGGCGAATTGTCGATGGGCTGGGACAGTGGAGAACACGCAGGATGACGATGGAGGGAGTGGGAGTGTGTGTGGTGGAGGTACTGTAGAGAGTGGCCAATGAAATCCCGAGGCAGTCGTCATCGATAAGCTAGGGCGTAGGTGTTGGGTCATAGAGCAGCCGGGTAGTGATACTGGAGACGGTAGTCTCAGGCGAAGAACCCGAACGGGAGGCAGATTCAGTGGGAAAAGCACTCAAGCGCTATCGGCTGGAGATGGCGACAGTAAACGGGCGGTAGAAAATGTCGGCTATGGCTGAGTGCTGACGGTGGACTGTGCAGCGATAGCGGCGGGTGAGGGAGGGAGATGTAATTGGTGGAAAAAGGGACGCGATTTCTGGAAGGCGGCAATGGGGCTGATGAAGTGGCGTGAGCCACCGGGGGCGGTCCTGAAGTTTCCTTCCTGAGGGACCACAGTTAAGTGAACAGGGAGGACACGGATGGGTTGGCAAGAGATCGGGCGAAAATGTTCGCAGGAAGGTAGATATGTGGAGGTGTAGACTTAAGCACGAGAGATCTAAGGTGT
The DNA here is from genome assembly GCA_031308135.1 of Acheta domesticus. Lineage (NCBI taxonomy): Eukaryota > Metazoa > Arthropoda > Insecta > Orthoptera > Gryllidae > Acheta > Acheta domesticus. Next base: position 205,471,546 of record JAHLJT010008446.1, read on the forward strand.
CTAGAGAACATTATCTAATGAAAGATGCGTAGATGGGAGATAAGTAATAGAGTAGTAATACATCGAATCAAGGTCAGATAATAAGTGGATAGTCTACAGAAAATCAGCAGAGACGGTAATTTATTAACATTAATTCACAAAATTGAAATTTTTCAAAAATTTATCAGTGTTCTATGAAATAAAACAATAAATGTTACATTTGAATGAAGCCGACGTTAATACATATTGTGCAATAAAAAACTACCAATTACTGGGAAACTTAGAAAAATTGGGTTTTAAAAAAGTCAGATTTTGTCGTGAGTTTTGAGAAAAATTTCTCGATCTCCAAAAATGCTTCTACCAATGGTTACCAATGATTCCAAAGGCGAGTAGAGAAGGTAGCGCTGCCGGTTCGGAGGCATCATTGACTACAGTGTGGGAAGTGAGGGCTGATGCGGCGGCGCGAGTTCGAGGACGGCGAGGAGGTGGAAGGGCGGAGGGCGCTTCTAGGCGCGATTGTCCTCCCAGGAGGCGGCGGGAGCGTCTAAGTGGTCGCCGAGGCGGCGCGGCCGAGACGCGCAGCAAATGGAGCGTGTCGCCCGCTAACGGGTGCCGCAGAGGCGGGAGCGAGTCTGGGGCGCGGTGAGGGTGGCGGCGCGGAGGAGGAGGGAGAGGAGGAGTTGGAAACGGGGCGGCTGATGGCGCCGCGGCGGCAGCGGTGGCGGGGGCGGGGGGCGGCGGTGGAGGCGTTGGCAGCGGCGGTGGCCGCATCGCTGGCAGCTGAGCCAGCGACGTAGGCGTTGTCGCGCCCGCGAAGAGGCCGGTAGGGAAGGCGGCGGCGGTGGAGGAGGTGGCCCGCACAGCGGAAGCAGTGGAGGCGGCTGTGTGGGCGGCGTGGGGTGGGGTGAGGTGGGGGGCTGTTGAGTTGGCGACGTCGACGCTTGCAGGAGGGCGGGCGGGCGGCGGCGGAGGTGCAGGCCATTGAGGTGGGAAGTTTCCGAGACGGCGGAGCAGCGGCGACGATAGAAGGTGACTGAGGTCGCATGACACGCTCGATCTCGAGGAGGCGATGCCAGGGTGCAGATCGACTGGAAGTTCTATGACTGGAATCACGGAACGCGGTGTACAAAGCTGTTGATACAAATGACAAATATAATCAATATTATTCTAAGCTTTCATTTCATTTTAATCAGTGATTTCCTCTTAAAACATATTTTTTTACCGGAAGGCAATTCTTGAAAAACACGAGGAACCACAACATCCTGTAAAACACAATAATTTAATTCATTCCTAAACATCATAACGTACTTTATTATTTCCAACTCTACTTCCAAGATAACGTTATTGATTATTAACGTCATTCCTTACGTTCATTGTTAAGAAAAGTCATAAGGCAGGCTAAAATCGTGAAACACGATGAGGATAATTTGATCTCAAATAACATACCGAAATCGATGTGGAATATAGAATAAAAAGATCATAATGAACTAGAAACCTTCCACAAAATGTTTCCTTAAAAGCTAAAGATAAAGAAGAGAAAGATCCGCAACAGTGGCTACTCTCTTCAGCCAATATTGTTCAATAACCGTTATTAATCTAAGGATATAAATCCACTAAATTTAACTCCAGACGTTTCCAAATGGGACACGATGCTTGTTATTGAAACACGATATTTTTCCAATAAAAGGTAGACCAAAAATATTTCGGTTTTATAATATAAATAAATTTATAATTTATAATTATAAATATATAAATAATATCAATTTAGCTCCAGACGTTTTCAAACGTGCTTCTGATACAATGCTTGTTATTGAAATATGATATTTTTCAAATAAAGGTAAACCAAAAATATATTTATATTTCGGTCAGTTTAGATGAATTTCTGGAGAGTTTGTCAAAACCATGCGCCTACTATTATACTACACCCGTTAACTCACATATTTATTTTATCATTATGCACCGGAATATTCCAAATATGGTAAAAACAGTAAAGGTTACGCCGATCGTTAAAAAGACAACATAAATTAAATTTAAAATTATCGAAATGTTCCTCTTTTGTTAGTTTAAAAAATTACTTTTTACGTACGAATGGAAACATTTTTCAGTAAATAAGAAGCTTTATCAGATCACGAACCTAAATTAAGAAAGTAAAATCTACGGATACAGCCCTGCTCTCTTATTGTAAAGATATCGCTTCATGAGTGGATCGAACTAAAGTGCCCATATTTTAGAAATCTGAAAAGAATTTGACCTTATTTTTCGTGACATTTTACTTTCAAAACAACTTTGGTGTAGAATTCATAGTATTTCTGTAGATTGGTTATGTTCATATATTAAAAATGATACCAGATAGGAAAAATATTTTATGGGAATATTTACTCACGTTTACGATTTATTGTCAATTGCACATGGGATATGGTAGAATTCGATTTTACGCCCTATTCTCTTCCTATTGTGCGTAAACATACGCCTTCGTCGATTCGAATCGGAAAAACAGTTCTCTTGGCTGATGATACGAATGTTATTTGCAATAAAGAAAAATAAGTAGTACAATATCAGATGTGTCAAATTGGTTCCATAGAAAGAAATTAATAATAAACGAAAGGAAATCCGTTCAATGCAGATTTATATTTCAAATAAACAATTGTAGACTCCATTAAAAATAAAAGATGTGCTATTGACTGATGTTAAAATAATATCATTTTCTAATCTCTCATTTCAGTTAAACGTCAAATGGAACGTCCACTTACATGAATTGAACACAAAATTAAGGTCATTATACCACATACGAATTTATAAATCTTTTAAATTCAGTTAGCTTTGATACTGCTTGTATTTCGTGAACGTACATCCTGCCTGAGATGTGGCATAATATTCAGGAGAAACATCCTATAGCTCCCATACTTTTAGATTACAGAAAAAAATTGTACAAATAATAAGCAAATCCCATCCACGTGATTCATGTAAGCCTCTCTTTATTAAGCTAGGAATTCTATCATTGCCTTGGCTCTTGGTTTTCAAATACGAGATTTTAGTAAAAAATGACTTCAAGGGTAGGAACATCGTATTTTAACTAATACAGATGTCTATAAGTATAATATTCGACGTAGTAATCATATTCATCATGTTTTAGTATCAACAACTCACTACAAAAAATTTACATTGGATACACGTATATTATTTTACGACACACTGTCTTATATTAGACGATTAAAATCGACAACACGAGTTTAAGTGCCACTTAAACTTTTTTCTGCAGCATAACTGTTTCTACACAATTAAAGACTATTCTACGCATGGTTCTCAATATTCCCGCGGCAGTAAATAGATTCCTTCTCGTAGGGTCCGATAAGGGATAATAACCAAATTCTGTAGCTGATTTGCCTTTACAAATAGTTTCTATTACACGGGAGCGAATATATTCCTTATCGATTCTTGCCGAAATCTCTCGTGGCTACCTGTATTCATTATTCAACTTACGATATATGAGTATGCAAAGTGGTTGAAAATGATCCTTATGAACGGGTGGTCGAATGAATGAGAGGTCATAAATTTCATGTACCAACGAAGCTACACATATGACATTGACCATGGTTGTTAGGCAACTCAACATGCACCAGGGTTCGGCGGTGCACGAAATCTTTTTGTGTGAGTTTGATTGATAGTAATTCTGGGGACGTCAAAGGTTAAGATCATTAGTTTCGTAAGTGTAATGTACGATTTTTATCGCGGAAAGTGGAGTGTTATTCCCCGCTGGAAGGTGAGACCTACCGGCGCCGACCTACCTTCTACGAACGGAGTTTCCCGGAAGCGGGTATCTCCCATCAGCGGGGCAGCGCCCCACTGGGGACAAGCTCTAAGCTTGTGACCGGTCTCCCGATATGTGTGATAGTGTAATGCATGTATGTGGGTGTGTAAGGGTAAGGATAGAATAATGAAGAGGAAGGAAAGATCGCGCGCGGTCCGTGGCTCATTCGTTAGAAGTGCTTCTCCGGTATTCGCCGGCGAGCACCTCAGTTGATACCCTGAGCCACTTTTCCCAGTCTCTTTGCGTGAGAATATTTCTTGCCGCACACTAGTGCATGGAGACGTGTCTACCAATCAGACACAGATATCTTATGTGTAATTTTATTATATGAAATTTGCGAACACCCGACCCCTCTACGTGCCCTAGACGTAAGTAACATTTACTAAGCGAATGCTTATAAATGTAATATTATTAGTGTTCTGAGTAAAACACCATCGAATCAGAAAACTCAACTGTAACACTTATTATGAAAAGTTTTGTCAAGTCCTTTTAATATTTTTATCCAAAATATACATTTGACCAGAACTTTTTCATAGTTTACGACACAACCTATAAATTTCAACTACTGGGAAAATATATTGATATCACAATTACAAAGTTAAGACAAATTTTGCAGCATATTAATAAGTCAGGAAAAGCCCAAAAATAATACAATCAGAAGACATAACTCCATTTCAAATCATATGACAAATTAAATCGAAAATAATATACATGCTCATAAGTGTAAACGTTGTAGATCATATGTTTATGTTTATAATTCACTCTTCCTAAAGAATGCATCCCATTAATCACATCAAATACTACCCTTCCGCATCTAACACATGTTTTAATATTTATTCACAATAAATAAATACATTTTTTATTTTCAAAAAATGTCTCATTACAGCAAGTTTTCAAGTAGAGTACAGTAGTGTTCTTAAATCTGATAATTCTATTATTGTTCCTAAACCATCTGCCTACCCACAAATTTAAAATCCTGAATCCAACGCACCATGTCAGAATAATACCTACGTAGTGATAGCCGTCGCCAGAGAAAATCTTCACCACCCAACACAAAGGTAGCAAAACGTGTGTGAGCGCAAATGGTAACGCACATCGCTGAGGAAAATGTAAGACTTTTCTGCGCGAAGGAACGCGAAATATCCATTTACGTCATTTTTTTTGCGTGGCGGGGAAACATATATTAACACACGACCCCATCAGTTGTTTACATCAGACATTACTAACCAGCGCTGTGTGGCGTTGCGGCAGTAACTCACGACGCACATCCGTCCTAAGCATCGCAAGATCTCGACAGTTAGCGGGCAATGGGGCCTTGAATAATGCACAGCATTTATTACATGTTTTAGCGAAAGCTCGAAGAGCGACCGTGCCAACCCAAGCTCTGTTGCCGGTCGATGAGTCAGGGCTCCGTGTGCTTGTTCCCACTTATTTCGACGTTCTTCCTTCTCCTCATTCTCTTCCTCCTCGACTGGGGAATGCGTTAAATAGCCCGTCGGGGGCCGTAACATTTTTTTTGCGTCCCGTTCTTATTTTGCTCCTTCTGTGCAGTGCTATTATTTCCACTAACGCAAAGTTACGGCCGGCCGTACTCCTCGGCGATGTGTCTTCGCGAGCAAATTGCACAACTGAAAATATTACGTTTGTTTTTATTTTTACGGACTGTTATAATTAGAGTTCAAATAAAGGAAGATTATGTTCATGAAATAACAGAAAATCATTGTATATAGATTATTATTCCTAGAAAAATAATTCGATGATTTCTCGCGGGTAAACATCATGCTTAGTATTTCTGAAGATTTCTAACGGTCCGCAGGATAGCTCACTTGTTTTCAAATGCTTCCGAAAGCAAATTTTAAGGACGGATCCCAATTAGCAATGGTGCACGTTCCAAGGGTGGAATATCATAATTGATAATCATGTTACGCGTTTGTAGTGTAAAAGAATCCTGACAGGTGCCCATTAAATTTAAATTACTTAGGTAATATTGCGTCCAAACGAGACTGAATGTTCTACCTAATAAAACGGTTGGGAAAGAACTGACGGAAACCGATATCTGGTGAAGAAAGGGCGTGATACCCACGTACTACAAGAAGGATATCTACATGGCATGGCTCCTCCAAAGATCCTTAGACTCGAGCCGATGTAGGACTGCAACGGAAATCTGAATCAAAACTACGGGCACGGAAAGAATCAACTAACAGCTTATTTTTTAAAATAAATAATTTATGAAAAATATTTTAAAGGTAACTTACATTCAAAATAATATTTGTATATATATAAACGTAAATAAAGCTGCAAATAAAGGATTTAAATCTAGATAATTAAAGTGAATGCTTAGTGTTTTCTTCACAGAAATAAGTAACGATGCACTGAACTTACAATGCATCTCGTTTTTGTTCGAAGTATATTCATCAAGAAACATACAGAACTTGTGACAGATATGAGATGTTCCATACAAAACAAAATACGAGTTTATTATTTCCGAATTTCAATTCCGCTATTTGTAATTTTGTTGTGTCCGAACCCAACGAGTCAATTCAAGTCCAAAAATATCGACTGCAAGTTTATCGGTTCACCATAGTGCTAACTGCAAGTGGCTTGCTGCGTCAGTTGGAAATCCCGTAATGCGACCGCTGGAAAACTGGCAACACGTGCCAGGAGTTTGGGCGCAACTCAATCTGCTATTATATGGCATAAGTGTGATGTTTTTGTTTTTGTTGGAATGTAGTACATGTCCGCATGGAATAGGTAATATACGAACTCTCTGAAACAGTGCTTCTATTAATGAATTTCAGCTATACGCAGGAACCGAAAATTTGCAGGATCACAACAGATAAGTGGAGAATTGCCATTTATTTGGAGCGAATCCGTGTTCAATTCCAAAAATACTCTGGAAACACGAGGTATATGGCGAATGCGAGTGTTAGCCTTCATTGTGACGACGAATGAGAGAGTGTAAAAATAATTGCTACTCCTAAAAAGAATCTGACGTGGCGTGAGATGCTAATAAGTTAAGCGCATATTTTCGTTGTGTTTCTCAGGAAGTAAACAAGATGCCGTATCGAGTATATATCAAAATCCCTAGAACTTGAGACTAATTCTTGTGTAGCCTCTCATTTATGTTAACAAAATTTTAAAGTCATTAAAATCTTTCAATATAATATGACTTCATTGTATTGTTTAAGATCTTCGTAAAGCATTTCAGGTAGAATATTTCAAAGAAATATTTCTTGCATTTCTGCACATCCGTTTAACATATATTCATTCAACTTCTGTGCAACTAAACAATATTTACAGAGAAAATCCGTTACATTCTGGACAAGATATAGTTTTCCTTGGGTATATAGCCATAATTCCGATATAATTTACACAAATGTTATTTTGGGGTTCGCTCCTTTCATTAACTCATTCATTCTTTCTTTCTTTTCTTTCTTTATTTTATTTCTTAGAATATGGACGTACAATAGAAAAATCATTCATCACTTACGCTATATTTTAATGTCCCACTCTCAACAAATAAATTATTCTTAAGTAGTAAATGACAGGTTATGTGGTGACTAAAGGATGATATTTGGAGCAGTTGATTAGTTCAAATTGTCAGTTTTACTTCATTTTCTCTTGAATCTAGCTGCTATAAAATTAGAACTGAAAATGTTGCATCGCGGAATAACAGAAATTCTAAATTTATATATTCAAAATGAAAGTTAAAATTGTGATTTGGAAAATAAGAAATAATCTATGCAGTAAGAAGAGCTTTAATAGGTTCTAAAGGGTGATGCAGAATTATAGACAAATTGAACAAGTTCCATAAAATATATAGTGTTTTCTCTACAAACCTTTTCAATAGAGTTATTCCTATCAATGTGCAATCATTTGCTATTACTGCAAAGTGTAAAGGTAACATTTTAACGGAAACAATTGAACACAATTGTAAAGCATTCGCACGCATCGACGTGTCAATTATATCGCAGCAACACGAGTATTCTAGCACTTGCGGGTGATAATCCAAACGTTTCCACGGCGACAGCAACAGATGTGTGTCGGGCAAACTCCTAATCACAAGTATATTGATGCAACATACGTATAGGAAATTTTAACACGACAGTGATTGAAGAACAACACGATACATCTACTTGGCTGTTATGGAAACGCCGCTTCTTAGGCACAGATGCCAAACATGCTGCGACCTTGCTCTGGGAGAAATACAAGGAAAAGTCTCAGCATGATGGTCGAAACGTTGGCATCTGTGTCTAGGACGCAGCGTCTTCAGGACACCCAGCTTTCACATGAGACTTATTTCCTCAAATTAAGACAAACATTTCCATATCTGTTGAAATAGTGGGGAAGCGGCTTTTATATCAACAAAGGGCTACCGCGGTTCAGACCATTTGGAACGATATGCAGACATTCACTGAGATGCACAAAACATTTTCAGAATGCAGAATTTAGCAGCTTTAAGGCAATATTCGTTTATTAGCTTATGAATGTTTAACTCAAATAAATTACACAAAAATTACACGTTACGCGAATATTAACATAATCCACAACTCATTCAGTATTATTTTGTGCGGTTGATAATAGTGCCTTTTACATAGAAGTGAAATCATAAAAAAATATATGAAGGGCTTGGGTCTAGCTAGTTCTATGCCACATCGAGTTCATTCTGAGAAATGAGAAGATACAGGTCTCACTCAGATGTTCCGCGCCAAGGAAGAAAGAACAAATGATTTCGTAGTATAATGGCATTGTTACGCCAGCATCTCAATATTCACACAAAATGTAAGAAGCGATTTGGAGAGTAAGTTAATAAGATTATATTAATTTTGACAAAAATATGTCATACAACTATCTAGGGCGGAGCGTTTTTAGGATATTTATTAGGATGGAATTTGCGAAGAGACAATAAAAAATATTTCATGAAGTCAATGCAAAGCTAATTATAAATAATCGACATGACAGGAGTAATATTCTTGTACTTTCTTGGTTAGTTTTACAACCCAAGAAGTAATACTACTTCCAATAGTGACACTATTGAAGAAATACTACTTCAATAGTGGTATTGAAGTAATACTACTTCACTAGTGGGAAGTCTATAAAACAAATAATTCAGAGGCAAATAATATAAAATCATTTCATGGCAAAATAATTTCAGAAGAATAGTAGTTTCTTAGTACGTGATGAAATGCTTCTTTTTTTCAAGAAAAAAGAAGAGAGTAGATTGGTATTCCGGAAGACATAAAAATTGTAAACATAGGATTTCATGTGTTCTAAACAAATCTTATGAAAACTTGCATTATCGTCTTGTGAACTATATTATCTTCTGGAGATAGTTATAGATTACATAGCTATATTCTTCTTAGAAACACTTCCCTCTCGTCAAAAACAGAACATAGTTAACTTATAGTTCCGTGAATAGGTTTAGGGAATAAGAGACATTAATGTGGTTTGACATGAACCGTTCGTTTACGTGGAGGGTGAGGGACAGTGTTCATCGTGAACTTCGTCTCATAACTTACATATGTTTCATAAAACAGCTAGTAATAACTCTTAGAACACTACAGTCTACAATTAGAAACTTCTTTGCAAAACACATTTCATACTGTTAGTGAGTTCTGTCTAATTGGTTGAAACAAAAATTCTACTTATACATCTTGAAATTCTGATCTCATTAAATTTCGGATGAAGTTCCGACATTTCCTGAAAACAATAGTAAAAACAACTATCACTGTCACAATTATATTAATGGCACATTTTGAAACACGAAAAACGATGATGTGGCGGAGTGTATCTTTTATTGAAATCAACATTTCGCGAATACACAACATGCTTAAACTGTGATCAGACTACCTTGTAGCATGCTGCAAAACAATCACCAGATTTAGGTGCCATCCGCAGCGAAGCGGTCGGTTTTGTAATAGACACGTGTGTTTGCTCACCGTAATGGAATATTCGTGAGACGGCACACAGCCACAAAATCGAGAGTGAATTTGGTTCCTTATCTGTTCTACGCAGACGTTATGGCAGTAGGAGAAAGGTAAACATTCATGGGTTTGGTCAAAAGCATTCGAACACGATTATTACTGCGTAAGTGATTTCAATTTTTTATGTTCGAATATATGATCAAGAGTATCAATGTACGCGTTTATTATATTTCACGCATAATTCTATTTCTTTTAAGTACATAGGAGTACACTCTGTTACGTAATACATTTGTTAGTTGTTGAAAAATTACTAGCTCTATGATTTCTGCTTAAAACAATGCGCAAAAATTCCCTGAATGCAATTACAATAAATATAATATATTTATTATAAACAATACAAATAAATAAATAATTTTTCAAAGAGGAAATATTTTGAACAATCGTATAGGTTTTCTCAGCTATTAATGTGAAAAATATTGTTATGTAATACTTTCGTAATCCTATACACAAAATGGAAGCAATTATTAACCCGTACTGCTGATGTCTCCATGGTTTATTACTCCTAAGCATTGCAAGGATGATACACAATTATTAGTCTTCCAGGAGAAATTCAACAAATGCTAACTAAATATAGAAAACAAGAAAATGAAAGTACGATTCCTATGGAACCATACAGAACGAAAAGAAAAATGCGTCATTCTGCTACAAGAAAAAAAGTATGCTTGCATAAAATGAGATAGCTTCTTATGTTTACACAAACATGCAACAATGTTTTGTTGAAATTGCCTTAATGCTAATAACCAATGCTAATATTAGTGATAAAGTCTGAGAAATAATTATTATGACTTTTTGTTTAGTATTGATTTACACAATATTCTGTTTTCTTCTTTCACAACTATGTAAAATGAATCATTTATCATACACACAATAAACAATGACATTTATTTCTCAATAAATATCATCCTATAACTTCCTCAGACAACGTAGAAAATAAATTTTCCCCAAAAGTCCCATAGAATTTTGTGGAAGACAAAAAAAGTAGAATGAGTCTACTGGACCTAACCGCGTTCCAAAAAATAGCGCTCCTAACGAAGGGTTAACAAGGGTCGCTAGCCACCTGTTCCCAGATGTTATTTATTAATTTGGTCAAAACACAGTTGTATGACGTATGGAGGAAGAGTTTATCTGCGCACATTCACAATAAGAATGTCTGCTCCGATATCCGTCTGGAGGAAATCACGAAAACGGTTGTAAGTTCAAAGCCGTTTGTTCTCTCTGAAAGCAGTCAACAACACATCTGTTTACGAATAATATAATTATATTTCGTAAAATGATCGTACATGAGAATTAATTAAAAATTAAAATATTGTCCTAACATTAGTGGTAATTTCAGTGTCCTTTTTGTATTTCGTCACGCAATCAGTGCACGTTAACGGTTTCTACTAATTTACCCCTCTTTTTATTAATCGTAAATAACTATTTTGTATTTCATATCACTGATTATATTACATCATTATAATTTTTGGTTTTGTTTCTGCATTTTGTTTACTACTATTATCCTTAACGTTCGCTGCAAAACATCAGGTATACGTACAATGATAATGTGCTCGTCCGATTGCAGGGGTGGCTGTGTCATGAGCACAGCTGCGTTTGATAAAGTGGACTTTAGCCCCTTCACGGATCATTTCACGGAGGGTCCGATCAAAGTCAGAAATAGGTTCTACAATACACTTCCGGCCATTAGTTGATGGATATGGATAAGCTCATGAACCATGTTTCACCCCTGGACAGCGAATGTATCATCACACGGGGAGGAGAATACCGCAGCATGTTAAAAAAATAAATAAAACGCGCTAATGTTATTTAAATGCAATTTAACTGAAAACGTCAATAGACCAGTTCACAAGTTTACGAATAATAAATTAAGTAAAAGGAGATACATACTAATAATATTAATGACACAAATTGAAAACATTACAATTCTATAGATTTGATATTCATATATGTCGATCAAATCTGATGAATGAACAAATTATCCTTTTTATAATTGTTTTGTAAGGAAATATTTAACCGACGTTAATTACACGAACAATAAGACAACAGTAAATAAAAAAGGAAATTATAAGATGAAATCATATAATAAGAAAGCCAAATCTGGTAAAAGGAAATCTTGTGCAGCATTTTGAGCCACGCCATACAGCAATTACGGATTGAAAGATCGAGAAATATTGATTGAACAGTAAGTGGACAAGGCCATGAAGGTCGGGTTGGGCGTTGAGTTGCGAACTCGTCCTCGCTGGCCCTTTGATCTGAAAGGCCTCTGGCAATTCTGATAGATTAGCGACTTCCGTTTGATGTTTGACCGCGTTTATCCCGTGTTCCTTAAAAGGCGGATATGGCATCGAATAGTTTTAAAGAATAGAGACCGGAATGACGCAACACACGTTTGTTCGACGTGTTACGTTACTTCCTACCACGTCACGAGCGTTAGCATATAAACGCAGCTCACATAATCACCAGAGTTTATTCTGAATAAATGTATAATAATAATAATAATAATAATAATAATAATAATAATAATAATAACAACAACATATGTCCTCTAGAAACAAATGCTTCTTCACTATTGGATGGGTATTTAAAAATTAAGAATATTACAAATAATGTAAAAATGCTTTAATTATCGTCGTAGAAATCAGATCCCAATAATTCACACATATGTTGGGAAGGTAAATAATATTTTTTATGATTGAATTGTATTTGTGTTTCATTTCTAAGTTCACGTAACCTCTCAGATAATGCACATTCATGGGCATTTATAGATATTTCAATTTTCAAAAAAAGCGTTTACTTCAATGCGATGACGAGAATTATAACAGGCATACAAAAAAAACATTGTCAGCCCCAAAGGCTTCACAGGTTTCTGTTTGTAGATACATTGAATCCCAGGCCAGAATTACGCCACCACTTTCATATTATTTTAAACCGCGAAAAAACCATCGTGAAATTGTAAATTGTAAATTTCATGGTGTTTTTGTCGCGATTTTTGCACAAGCACAAGTTCTAATAAGGTGTTTTAAATGGAAACAACTTGATCATCCACCTCACAGTCCAGACCTTCACTCACTGACTGTCCCATGTTTTGATACTTTAAGAATTTTCTTGGTGATCAACGGTTCAACGAAAACGAAGAAACGAAAAATTCCAGCCAACGATTGGGCTTTTTCACAGGCGGCAGATGTCATTCAAAATTCAACACTTTCTGAACAGTATAAAAAAATGTTTGAACAATAATTACAATTATAGAGAATTGAAGATAAAAGTAGATAAAATATTGACAATTTTATTTTGATGGTATATACATAGTAGTTTCTTCTTATAACAAACGAGGACCTTATTAAAAAATAACCCTCGTACTTCAAAGAACGTTATGCAATTTTTGAAGGCTAGTAGAACGGTACAAAATATCGTAGGGATATATATTTTCTGCAGTTTAAATAGCCCCTTGTATCATCTAACCGGAAAATATTCTTTAGAAATGTGAGAAAGATTCCGAATAAAATGTGGAAAACTAATTTCCATGTTATCAAAGATATGAAGTCAAATGTTATACAATCTGCCTGGCACCCATTAGCAATCCGTACTAGAAAGCAATAGACATTTAGTCATTCCGTGGAGAGACAAGGAATCGATTATATCGGTTCTTTGTTCATAAACTATATTCGAGGAAACGGCACGTGTAGCTGCATAATTAGCCAGAGCACAACCGTACGCCAGCTTGCCACAGAGAGGATAGGGAGAGGAGGGGCTTTGTTACTAGTAGCAGTGGCGGGAGGAGGAGGAGTCCCCAAAGGTCAAATGACCACATGCGCGCACACACTGCGCAAGCCGGCGGAGCGCCGTACGGCGACCGGCAGCGTTAGCGCGTTGCCATCGAACGCCAGCGAACATGGAGGAGGAAGTGGATAGCCGAGCGGGACGGCGGGCGCTGGGGGCTGGTGCCTGTTGGGAGTGAGGATGGACTCGGATGGGTGGATTTGCGTTGGATGTTTGCTGGGTGTTTGCGAGTGGGTGATGGGCCGATGTTCGGTGTGTGTTGGGCGGGAATTGGGTGGACGTCGGGCGGGAGGCGGGCCTTGGGTGGACGCTGGGCGAGGTTGGGAGGGCATTGGGCTGGCGTTGGATGGCCGTTGGGCGGGCGTTGAGCGGGCGTTAGGCGGGCGTTGGGCGGGCGTTGGGCGGGCATTGGGCAAGCGTTGGTCGGGCGTTGGGCGGGCTTTGGGCGGGCTTTGGGCGGACTTTGGGCTGGCTTGGGCGGGCGTTTGGCGGGCGATGGGTGGCAGTTGGGCGGGCGTTGGGCGGGCGTTGGTGGGAGTTGTGTGAGAGTTGGCTGGGAGTTGGGCAGGAGTTGGGCGGGCTTTGGGCTCGCGTTGGGCGGGAGTTGGGTGGGCGTTGGGCTGTCGTTGGGCGGGCGTTGGACGGACTTAGGGTGGACGTTGGGCGGGATTTTGGGCGGGCGTTACGCGGGCTTGGGGCGGAACGTTGGGCGGGAGTTGGGTGGGCTTGGGGTGGACGTTGGGCGGGCGTTGGGCGGGCTTGGGGTGGGCGTTGGGCGGGAGTTGCGCTGGCGTTAGGTTAGCAAACGGGCGTGTGGACCCCGCGACGGAAGAGGACGCCTATTCCCGCCTGACCCGTTGTGACTATTCCTGAGCGATCGGCAGTGCAGATTGGCGGCCGTTTAAGACCACAGACTCATCTCCGCTAATCACGCTCCAACACGTCCACATCCGCGCGCCGCAGCCGCCGCCGTTCCACGAACAGCTCGATGGTACTGCTGCTGCCATCCGCCGCGTCGTTTCGCTAATGGGACTCACCAATCGCGATTCATTTACGTATTCATGTGCTCTTTATATTTACCGAGTTACTCATAGAAGTAAGAAATATATTCATAAGCGATGACGTGAACTAGGAAAGAAATATTTTACACCAGAATTCTACACAATTAACAAATGAAAGATTGTTTTTTCTCTTGTAAAGAGACCAGAAAACATAATTTAGTGATTGGGTAAGTGATCAAGAAATATTCTTTACTAATTATTAAGCATAATGTACGGAATAAAGTGCTGAAAATTTTAAAAATAGTAATTGATCGATTGAGATCTCTGTCTAATTTCCACTAATCACGCAGCAACACGCTATATCCACACGTCGCCACTGCTGTCGATGGACGAACTGCTCAAAGCTGAAGCTGTCACCAGCACGGTTATTCCGTTAATGGACTAATCAATCGCGCTCCGTTTACGTATTGATAGCTCATAAATAGATTTCTTTATTAGTTTAAGTAAAATCTTTTTGTAACTTTAGGAGGAGAAAAAAATGTTACTTGGCCAGGCGCAAACCAAAGTTCAACCCACGTATCTCTCCGCAGGAATGAGAAACCGGATTAGAAATCCCAAAACCCAGAGTAATACAGAAATATTGTTGAAATATTACATTGTTAGCAATTTTTTGTGATCCAAAAGTATTTACGTCTCTACATTTGAAATTTCGAACATTTTATGTAGGAGGAAGCTGCGAAAATAATCATTACAAAATGCCAAAAACTCAAAGTTGTTGACAAAAGTCTGGAATTCTTCTGCAATGTGTATGGTTCGAAAATGTTAGTACACTAGTGTGAAATGTTTTTTGAGAAGAATTTAGAGTATTCATCTTCTCTCTGCGTTCTACTGAGCTCAGTTCTGCTCAGCTCAGCCAAGGTGTAGCAATATCACACTAATGTCAATTGATTTTTGGACATTCCACATCTTTAATGAAGGTTCTACTTATACCCAAATACAATTCCACGTAAAAAAGGAATGTGGCAATGCATACAATATGTATTTCATATTCGGTAAAATTGCTGAAAAAATGTGACAAGCGGGGCAAAAATGTCTTTAACTTCTTCTTACTATAGGGACAAATTACACTTGAAATTACATCCTTCCTACCTGGAACAGGCCTCACGTTATTGGAGAATGCAATAATGGAAGATGCATGATATTGAATCGACCAGAAGATTTTATTTTATTATCTTTTATTAACTAACACGACTTTCTTATAAACAATATGTCACTGAAATTGAATAACGAATGACATAAATATGCAATAGATAAAAAAAATATTTTATAGGTGCATTTAAAGCTCACGTAATATCATACAACGTACACTGGTAATTCATCAGGTTTCCAAGGTCCCAAAAGCAGATTCATAGTTAAATCCTTAAGGATATGTTTGGATTACAATCAACTATTACTGGTATAATGGCAGTTCATACTTGATACATCAATAAGCGATTGGGTAGAATGCATACAAAATGATCCAACTACGTCAAAGATTGTGCGAAAGAGAAGCGAATTAAAATCTTTATTTAGTTAGTCGTATTGAGTCTCAAAATAATATTGTTATATTTCTCTGCTAGTTAAGAAAAGGCTGAGTACCTTCTCTTTCACTTGCAGGGGTTAATGGGAGTGTCATAAGTACATTCAACCTACAATTTAAGTTTATGACGAAGACTTAAAAACTGGCACGGCATTTTATCACGTAAAAGGTTCAACATTTTTATATTAAATGAAAAATACTAAGGAAAAAGAAGGAGATGAAAGAAAATGTTTGAAAAACAGAGAAACGGGTTTCTATTGAGTCTAATTGACTGGCCTGGAACTAAAATGGTCTATGAAAATTTTGACTAAAATCCAAGGTATGGTAAATTTGATCTGAAGAGGTGAGCATCTATACATTCTAAAGTGGTCTATGTGTCATTTGTCGTTGTAGGTGCCGCATAATAAATGTACTACTTTAGTACTGGCAGATGGTTTGCATGTTGGTCAATTATTAACTGGTATAAATCACATTGTACTATTCGTAACATAGACCACTTTAGTTCCAGGCTAGCCAATAGAAAACTGAGACTAATTTAAAAAACAATTAATTAAAATTCCATTATGTTATTCAGGAGATGCATTGGAAACCCTAAAAAGAAATATATTGGTTGCAACATCAATATAACTATAAATATAATAAATATAAATTTGCCACGCACAGGTAGTCCAACATACAAGAAAGAAATATCTCTTAAAATTACATTTTTCACAGTAATAATTCATTACTGACAAATTTTGAATCATAAAACTCTTGCAGTATATAAGCTAATATAATTCAACAACAGATCTTCAGTAATAACATTGCCTAAACTCTAATTACAAAAATTCTGTAGAAGCATGTTACATTGCGGCCTAGCACTTTTTTACAAAAACAATGTTCTGAAATATTTGTCACACAAATATTAATAATAATGGTTTCAATGAAAACATCAGATTGTGTTGTTTAACCTCGCGATTAGAGTTCAATAAATGGCGCCGTGCTGGTCGTTGCTGATAAACAGTTTTAGTATAATTTTTCTTTTATTTCAACCAAAGGATTTGTGCACATGGCAAGCTACTGAAACACAGCCTCTTTATTCATTTCACTTCGCCTTTTTCCACTTCACTTCACATTTCCGTACTGTATATTCTGCAGACTTATTAAACTGAGCCAGTATAGTTTTTTTTCTGGATAGTTACGTGAAAAATACCTTGCGCTAGCGAAGACGCACAGCACAGCAGGAACAATATTCGTGTTTTTATTTACATTGCGATAATAAAGAATGATATTGAGATATACTGAGGGTTAGTGTATACTAATTAGGATAACAAAAGAGAGAGTGTTAGTTGTATGTATGTATGTATGTATGTACTTGGCGCAACAGCCCGTGAACGAGCTGAGGCCTACCGGCGACGTCTATGCCTTGCGGTCATAAGTGAAAGGGGAAATTGTAGTTAGCATGTAGAGAGGATGTTATTTATTTTGTGTAATAGTCCAGTGATGTTTTAGATGTCAGTCACATAAGTTTTACGATACTGCTGAATTATACAAAGTACTGAGCAATATAATAGAGCAGTGTTGTGATAGTGTTAGCACAGCAGACACATTATTTTTTGTATTACTCGGTAGAACGTAAACATTGTGCTATGTTAAATGAAGCAAGGTTGAAGACTCATTTTGCTTGGCGCAGTTGACACTTACGGGGGATTACGGTGATTTGAACCGAACTTTGTTATATTTGGATTTGATATGACGGTATGCAGCATTGCGACCTAGTCTGAAGTTACGGAGCACGGGGAAGAATGAAGATTTGATAAAAAAATTTGAGCAATTCGTGTTGTCTTACCGCTTAATGAAGACTCTTTCAATTATCTGCAAATCTGGATATTTGGAATGAAACAAGATCATTTAAAGTTCTTCTTAATAATAAAATATATTCTGAATGGCTGTTAATTTTTAAAGACGGGTAGAAGGCACCGCATCCCAAACTGGACATGCGTAAGTAATGGTTGGTAAATTAAGGATTTAAATAATATCATTCGGCATTCAACTTTGAATGGAAACGTGCATTAACTACAGCAGTGGTGTCAAGGTGTTCTGCTGGTGGCAGCGGCCCGCGTCATGGCATCGTAGCATGCCACGAGCTTCTCTGCGCAACTAGCGACGGGAAGGGAAACTATGAGTAACCCCGCCGTTTTACAATAGGGATGGCGTTGTCTCTGGTGGAGGAATGATGAACTGTGTGGAGGGGCGATTTCATTGTGGCACTCGTGCCACGGACTCCCGCTCGTGGCATCGACCTTGACAACACTGAACTAGAGGGAAAAGATTTGATATTTTTGCAGACAAACATTCAGCTGACGCAGAAAGGCCGTGTAATCTGCAAAAGGTCGCCGCCCCGTCGAAAAGCCTTCTGGAGGAGGCAACGCCGCCAGGGGCAGGAGAAGACGCGTCCAAACTGCGGCGTGAACGAGTCGAAAGGGCCACTTAGGCGCCGGCGGGCGGCGCGAGGGTCGAGGCGACCGCGGCGACACGTGGGCGACGGGGCGGCGCGCGGCCGGCGGTCAAACCGGCCGGCGATACATCAGCGGGCTAAGCCCGCCGTTGCGTTAAGCCCCGGAACACTCGTACTAACTGGACTTGATTATGAGCGGGACCGGGGCGTCCGCGGTGGCGGGGGGAGCCGACCCGCGGGCGTGGGAGGGGAAGGGGAGGGGAGGGGAGGGGAAGGGAGAGGTGGAGCGGGACGTGCGGAGCGACGGGGAACCGCGCGGGAAAGGGCGGGGCGGCGGAGGCAGCTGGGAGAGGGCGGGGAGCGCGCTAATGGCGTGCCTGCACCCGCAGCGCGGCTGCCCACGGGCCTGTCACCCGCAACGGCCACCGCCCAGGACGTCAACTTTAATATCCTGTGGGGCGAAGGGGCGGGGCAGGGCGGGACAAGCGGTGAGAAGGGGCGGCACGCGGCATTGGTGGTGGTGGCGGAGGCGGCGGGGAAGGACAGAGCGCCAAGGGCGGGGGTGGCTCGGTGGTGGCGGCGGTGGCGGGGTGGCAGCAGGTGCCCGGCCAGAAACCGCCGCCGCAAATGGGACCAATTATCACGAGATCGAGCCCCGACGCCGGGTTGCGGATGGTTTATTAATTTCCCTGGAATATTACACCCTCTACTCCCCCAACGGGTCGTCGCCGCTTATCGCGGCGTCGAAACAGCCATAGCATAAAAAATACAACAAATGCAGTTTATACCCGAACCAGTCGCAAGTTTTACGAGCATAGCTTTGCAGCAAATATCACGAAATGACAGCGGCAGGAATTTTCGCATTTCGCGTAATGTGCCTATGAGAATAACAACATTTAGGCAGAATTTTAAACGCGATTACGCCTCATCAAACCGCTGGGAGCGCGCCTGCGTCATCGGCTGTCTGGTCGCGGCGAGCGGCGCGGAAAAATGTCAGCTCCGCCTCGCCGCCCGCTGCCCGCGCCGCGGCCCCACGACCCGACCCGACCCGCCACGCCCCGCACCGCCCGACGCCGTCCTCTCGCATCTCGCTCCATACGCAGTCGCGGCCTCACGCATTGCTCGGTCTCCACTCCCACATTCCTGTACGCCCGCCTCGACTCGATCGCCTACTTCTGCCCGCCGCCATCACCATCTCGTCCCCACCCTGACTCCTCCACGCGCATGTTCCCCTTTCTATCCTCGTCCTGTGCCCGTCTTGCTCCCCGCTGTGTCCTGTCTCGCCACCCACCGAGTCCCCGTCGTGGCTCTGTGCTTTCCTCCGTCCTGTCCTTCGCCCCGTCCTCCATTTTCTTCTCGCCCTGCCCCTCTCTGTCCCCGCCATGACCCAGCCCACAACCCGCCCAACCTCCATCCTTTCTATCCTTGTCCCCATCATCCCCTAACGTCCCTGACGCCTCCGTCCTGCCCCTACATCCCGCCGTATATGCTCATCTCTTTCCTCCTGTCACCCGCCTTGCACGCTGAGGCTTGCACACTTCTGCCTCGTCGACTTCTGTGTTGCGCGCCCACGCCACGCCGCGCCACGCCACGTCATGCCATACCATGCCACGTCATGGCATCACCGAGCCCCGCCAGGCGCCAGTACTGTCAGTCGCCGTGGGTGACCCCCGCTCCGCCCACGCTAGCAATCGAGTCCCCTCCCCTCTCTCCTCGCCCCCCCCCACGGCGCTCGCTTCGCGCCGCTCGTTGCGGTGAAACTCCGATCACCTGCCACCCACGCATCTGCGCTATCTGCTTCCCTAGCACACCGGCGCTTTAAACGCGTTTTATCGCCGTACGAAGCGGCCCACAACACACCTCTTTTCACCCATTGTCACCCACCCACTTCTCGTCGGCTCCGCGCACAGGCACGTCCTCCCATCTTCCTCATCATCACCCAATGTGTTGCTGCACACTTTGTTTCTCGCCATGCTCTCATCCCGATATTATCTGCTGACTCTCCATCACTCAATTCATTGATTGCCTTTTCATTGCCTTGCAACTACACTTTTCGAAACACTACATCTCATTGCTTGTTCCCAATCGTTTTTTCCAACGCCCTAAACATGCATCCTTCTCCCCATCGCCCTTCCCCTCTCGCTCTAAGCCCTGATGCTGCAACATTACGCTAGAACGGCAGTGGTCATCGCTTCGCACACATTGCGCGTCGAGAGGGTCAGTGAGAAAGACAACGTTTGCCATCCCTATTGTTCCCGGACCCCGCCCTACCTCTATCACACGCCTTCTTGCTGCTGTCGCTATCGCCCTCTTCCCTCATCTGTCACCTTCCCCCTCCGCCACCCACGTTCACTTCGCGCTTACCGCTTTGCCCCTTCGCGCCGGTCGCCCGCTCGCGCGGACGTGCGGGCGCGCCCGCCGCAAAAATGGCGGTCAGCAACGCGCGTCCGCCGTCCCTTCCCCCGTCATCCCCGGCCCCGCCCCGCCCCGCACCAGCACTCTCACCCGCACACACCCGCGCCTCCGCCCGGGCCCCCCGCCCCCACACCGCCCCGCCCCCGCGCCACTATCCGCGCCGCCCGCTCTGAATGCTTCTTTGTGTTGTCTCGAATGGACGGTGGCTAGGTGACCACCCGCACCCTTTCTGCGCTATTAATGGCCTCCACGGGTCGATGTTTGACGGATGCCCGCGGCGGTGGAGGGAGCGGTGGAGCGGTGGGCGAGCGGGGCGCGACGGGGAGGGGAAGAGCGGAGCGGGGCGGAGGGGAACGGCAGAGCTAGGGAGGGATGGGGGGACGGAGGGGTGGAACCCGCGCGCGGTGCGGCGCAGGTCGCGCGGGGGCGGGGGGCGTGGGAGGGGAAGTGAGGGGAGGGGCGGCGCGTTTGTGGGCGCCGAAGGCAGGAGCTGCGGACTGGTACTAACGACGCGGGGGAAACGTGCAGGCGTCAGAGGAGAGTGGCGCGCCAGTGACACGGAGCGCCGCCGGGCCACGGGCCACCAGCGGGGGAAGTTGAAGGGGGGCGAGAGGGGGGCAGAGGAGCACATGAAACGCGTGTGAATGAAGCGAGGCGGGGCGGTTGATGCGTGGCGCAGAGAGAAAACGCAACAACTGACGCGGAGGGGCAGGCCAGGATGCTGCGGAAAGTCTATAGGCGCGCGCTTTCGAGTTGCCACAATTCAAAATGTAATTCTTATCGCTCGTTGTCAAACAGCGTATGGCACAAAAAATACACAACGCATCGATGGGCAAGTACGTGGAATAGTAAAGGGTGAATTATGGTGATTGCCATGTTATACAAACTCTCCAATATAATAGGATCTATTCCGTTTTAGTTTTCAGCCTTTCGGTTGGTATAAATTCTTAGACCCTTAGCTACTTTGAGATAACGGATGATGAAATGAATGATGTTATGGGATATGCTGTGATATTTCTACGATAAAATCCACAGGTAAAATACCCACGTATTGCCTGGAAGTCGCGCCCACAAAAGTCTGTGTTGTTACAGTGTTTTCCTCCCGCAGCCGAGTGTTCTACGTAGGTCTGTTCTAACAATCTGTTAGTTCATGAACTTATTTCGAACCTGCAACGCTGCTTTCAATTTCCTTTTATTACTAGGCACTCATGTTGTGTATGGTGCTGAAATGTTGTGTGCGGTGCATTTTACGTTCAACTCATATGAAAATAAAATTAGACTTTTTCTGTTGTTAGAATGTAAACGTTGCTATTTTTTCTATTACTACTTTACTGTAATTATAATGACGAAATGTTATCAGTTCATTTTAAAAACAGTTCACAGGGTTGTGTGGAATCACTGTTGGTTGTGAGCTAATTTGCGACCAGTGTCGATTACACACAAGGGTTTGGTAGAGCATTTGATTGCCTCCAATATCCAAGCAGTCCCAAGTTGGCAATATTACTATTGACACAACCCATTTCGAAGTGGATTTACTGTTAAGACAAGAGGCTAAGAATTAAACGATCATTATAGAGTAATAACTTCATGAACTGTTAGAAAGTGTTCCAGCAAATCCACCAAGAGGGATGATTCGATCTGTTTTTGGAATGAGGATTCATTTTCGTGTATTAATCCAAAATAAATTACTTGAAAAAATTATTCAACAAGTGTATCTCAATGTGTATGCAAAGTTGCGATTTGCACCTAAAATAGGTACCAACATGTTTTTCATAGAGAGAGAATCAATCAACAAATAAACGATGCGCGCCGCTCATAATGCACCCAGATTGCAGAAAAACACGTTCCTTCGAATCGAGAGAGGCGTTCGCAGACCTGTTTAAATGGAAAAACTAATTTTGAAAAATACAACGGGTTTAAAGCTATAGAAAAAAGACATTGATTAAACAAATACTCGAGACAAAGAAAGAAAATAATACTGTCATCAATCAAATTTCCAGTGGTTAACTGTGTCTCAGAACTATACGAAAACTACATATTACCATTGCAGTTTGGAATCTTGAGATCTATTACCCAGTATTGAACATACACTTCAATTGTTATAATTCCATATTTATAGAATGCAGTATTAAATCAAAGCTTAAATAGTTTAAGGATATATTTCCAATAATATTTCAAACAAAATTAGCATGTCGAAGGTTTTTAATGTATCGTGCAATAAAAATAATGGACAAATTTCATTGCATTATTACAGTGATATGAACTTCGTGCACATGCTGATCATCAAAATCTAGTTGCAAAAAGTGAATTTAGATATAAAATTTTATAAACATCTTGAACAAACATGATTAGTACAATTAGCCAAACATGAAGCATTAAATAGCAATATAGAAAACCCTTCATCACTTCAGTAAATTAAGTCAGTGATAATAGATTTCAGTATATGGAAGTAGTTTAAAGATTTTTGTATGCATCTGATTTTGATACGTTCTCAATTTTTCATATTAAGTCACACGCATAGATGCTTGAAAGTAAGTAAGAATGGTATTCGTTAGATAGAATGTGAATTTATTTGAATAGCATAGCAAGAATTGATAGCAAGTGAATTATTTGAAGAGCGTAATAATCTTATCTGCATTATGCACTTGTTCCCAAAATTATGATGCCTATTCCTAGACGTTTCTGAACCCAATGTGTAGTTCAATAGTACAATTCCCTACTGACTTGCCGTCTAGAAAACTGCATTATTATATTAGAAAAAATCCTTAAAAGTTTATTAGTGGTACGTTGCTATCAATTTCAGCTTGTTATAATGAATGGGTATTCATCTGAACTTGTAGGAATAAGAAAAAGAACCCTGTATAAGATAGATAGATAGATAGATTTATTAGTTCGCTTGAGCTAATGCTCGGTGGCAAACATGACAATTAGAATTAGAACAATAAAACCATTAACAATTATAGTTACCATTAGAATTAGAGGATATCCTAGTTCTAATTAATTTCTAGTTATCTCTAAATTGACTACTAGTTTCACTAACACTTCACTTCACTACACTACACTGCACTCCCCTTCACTACACTACACTCCCTTCCCTTTCACTACACTACACTTCACTTCACTGTATAACGCTAATATGTAATAATAATAAAAATAACAAAAACTATATACAATAATAATAATAAATTAAGAATTATACCAAAGCTAAAAGCAGTGTTAATAATGTTGATATTTATATCAGTAATAATAATAATAATAATAATAATAATAATAATAAAGGTAATTGTCTCAGTATTGATAGTGATCTAAATAGAATTTAGTATGTTTTTAAATTTGCCTACATTAGAAGGAAGAGCCTCCAGTGCTTTTGCAGGTAGTTTGTTCCAATCTACTATAGTGCGATTCACAAAGGAGAACTTACCTACATCAGTTCTTTGCTTTCTACATCGTATTTTCCACGGATGGTCACCTCTGCTTTTGTAATCTGGTTTATGCAATCTCTTACCGATATCTGCCCATGCTGTGTCTCCTCTGTAAGTCTTGTACATTACGCATAAACGCGCCCGTTCTCTTCTCTTAGATAAGGACTCCCATTTTTCTCGTTCATCAACAATGCGCCCATGATTTGAAAACTTACCGGCCCGTTTTTGAATTTTATCTAACGCCTCAATTTGCCCTTTCCTGTACGGGTCCCAGCATGCTGATCCGTATTCTAAAATAGGACGAACAAGTGTAGTATATGCTAGGGATCGGGCATTTGGACTACTATTTTTTAGGATACGCATTACAAAGTGAAGTGCTCTCCAGGACTTTTTTACCGTATTGTTAATATGATCCGACCATTCCAAGTCGCTTCTCAGGACCAAACCCAAATACTTACAGCTTTTTACACGTGGTATAACGTTGGTTCCTAATTCATAATTGGAGTGTACATTTGAACGACACTTGGTAAAACAAATGAATTTACTCTTTTCCGGATTTAACTCCATCTTATTTTGCACGCCCAGTTCCATAAACAGTTTAGATCGTTCTGTAAAACATTTTCATCCGAAGATGAGCCAATACTCCTATATATTATACAATCATCGGCGAAAAGTCTAACTTCCGATTTATTCCAGTTGCAATGTCATTAATGAACGCTAAAAATAGTAGTGGCCCTAGCACACTCCCCTGGGGGACCCCAGAAGTTACATCGACTTTTGATGAATATTTATCGCCTATCCTGACTGTTTGAGTGCGCCCCGAAAGAAATTCTTTTATCCACAAGATTATTCGATTATCTAGTCCCGTTTCTGACAATTTGGCAATTAAGAGACCGTGTGGAACAAGATCGAATGCCTTAGAAAAATCTAATATTATTGCATCGACCCTGCTCCCTTTGTCTAGTGAATCTGCTATGTCCTGACATAAAGCAATAGTCTGGCTGTCGCACGAATACCCGGGACGAAAACCGTGTTGATTTTGAAATAGCCAATCAGTTTTGTTCCAAACTTTTCTAATATACTCTGCAATTAAGTGTTCCATCTGCTTACATACAACTGATGTCAAACTAATAGGTCTGTAGTTGTTAACAACCCTTCTGTCTCCTCCCTTGTGAATCGGTACTACAATTGCCTCCTTCCAATTTTGAGGAATCATTTTATTATTTATAGTTACGTCCATTAACCGCGCAAGGTACGGAATCATGGCTTCCCCTCCCAGTTTTAGTATTTCTCCTGGTATTCCATCAGGACCTACAGATTTATTTCTCCTAATTTTTGCGATTCTTTTTCTAATAATTCCTGCATCAACTCGAAAGGTTTCTATTACGGGTGTTGTTTTACTTACTGGGGTTTGATCCTTCGGCTTGAAAACAGAAGCGTAATGTCTGTTTAAACAGTCCGCCTTTACACTGTCATCTGTAATTAACGAACCGTCTGCTCCGCAGATCGCTGGAATACTTTCTTTGCTCCCTTTCTTATGTCTCACATACTTGAAGAAATTTTGCCAACAGGTCAATCGGTCGTTTAGAATTGATTTAAGGTAATTTTCTTGGCTCTGTAATTTTAAAGCTAATAAGTCTTTAGATAATTGTAGAAATTTATTTTTCTGTTCCTTATTTGAATTACGTTTACTATACGCTTTCCTAACATGCCTTTTCAATCGCCTCACTTCTTTGTTGTAGTACAAGGGATCCGAGTGGTACCGTAGTTTCCTGGTAGGCACGAATTTTGCTAAGCATTCTGAAATGATGTTCTTAAAATTTGTCCATATCTGTTCTACTGTACTTCCGCTAGAAGCCCAAGTTAGATAATTGTTTTCAAATATAATTGCATGTTTGTGACGTTTGTTCTAGAGAACTGAAAAAATTGTCTTTCTTTTACAAGATCATTTCGCTTACCCTCTCTGCACATTTTTAGAAGGACTCCTTTGTGGTCGCTAATTCCAGGAATTACTTCACAGGCAAGAAGTTTGTCCACCGGTCTAATAAGGAAAACGTCCAGTAAAGCATTATCACGGGTCGGTTTGGTCACAACCTGTGTTAAGCCGTTCTCCCAAACTAGCTCGTTAACGAGACCTTGGGTGGCGCCTTCAGCCCCCACATCCCCCTCCCAGGTAGCGTGCGGTAAATTTAGATCTCCCCCCAAAATGACGTTTTTTTCCGGTTTTCCTGGTTACGCGTGTTCTCTCTGCAAGTCTTGCCAATGGTTCATGTCCATCTTGCTGTGATCTATACGCGCCTATAATTTCCCATTGATTATTCGAATTTTTATCTCGGATGTCTACACCTATGATTTCAAATTTGTCGTCCACCCATGCCTCTGTTGCTTCAAAGTTATCTTTTATACATATAAAAACTCCCCCACCAATGCGATCTACTCTATCACGTCTGAATGTTAAAAAATTTTGTCTGAAGATTTCAGCGTTTAATATTTCCGCATTGAGCCATGACTCCGTACCTATCACGACATCTACATTATAAGATTCTACCGTGTTCCAGAATTGAACAGTTTTATTGTAAATACTCCTGCAATTAACCTGCAAAATAACCAGAGACTCACCTTCTGCATAATTCATTAATCTAATGCCGCCGTCCCTCGCTGCCATCGCTGCATCACTGCACGTTGCCGCTGCGTCGCCGTCCCTCGCCGCCGTCACCGCGCCGCCGTCCCTCGCTGCCATCGCCGCATCACTGCACGTTGCCGCTGCGTCGCCGTCCCTCGCCGCCGTACCGCGTCGCCGTCCCTCGCTGCCGCCACCGCGTCGCCGTCCCTCGCCGCCGTCTCCGCGTCACTATATGTCGCCACTACGTCGCCGTCCCTCACTGCGTTGCCGTCCGTCGCCGACATCCCCGCACAGACCATCATAAGGGATTCGACATCCCTTGCCGACACCGCCGTGCTGTCTCACGAGCCTATCGCGGGAAGTTTCGGTCCACCTACGCGCGAGAACAGACCGCCTAGCTTTGTGGACCCCGAGCGATTTAGATGCAAGCCGTCACGACCAAAATCGCCGTCCTGCAACCACGAATTTGGGTCCACAAAAAACACATTCCTTGTCTGCGCCACCCACTCGAACATTCGGTTCACTACACCGACCCGTCTCCATGGAATGCCACGACCGCCTGAGAATAACACTAATGTATATTTTTGCTTTCGGAAACTTCTCTTGTGCTTTCATCACGAGGTCACACATATCCCCCATGACAAAGTCAAGATTTTTCCTCCTCAAATCGTTTGTACCGACATGTAAAATTACGGTATCTGGCGTTCCGAGGTCCCTATTCTCCACATACCTCCGCGCTGCTCGGTTCGAATTCCCGGGAGGCACACAACATCCATGTGGTCGTCGTTCTTGCCTACATGCCTTACTATCGAGGTCGCCAATAACGAGAATGGGGTTTTTCTCGCAACTGGCGCCTCTACAATTGGCTGCGCGGCGTCCTCCTACTGAAAACAGCTCGAAGTTTTTTCCTCCAGAGCTGCGTTTAACTCCCGCAGTTCCTGGATTGAAGAAGAGCAGCTTCCAGTTTTTCTTCCAGTAGACGTAGTCTGTTTTCTTTGCACTTACTGCAAACCATTTTCCGTTGTCCATGTCTCCATTTTTTCCACAACTCGCATGATACCAGAGCCCACAGAGTTCACACTGCTTGCCGGATTTTAAGTTACTGTTACAGCCACTGCACAAGATACGGATTGCATTTACTTCGTCTGCAGTCCTGGGTTTGGTTCGACACCTCCAATTAGCAGTAGTACCGCTATCGTGGTCGCACACAACGCTGCTGCTCCAGCAGCTGCCCCGTCCCCGCGAAGCGATGCCGAAGGGGCCGGCGCTGCGCACGAGGAAAAGCGCGCGGCCCACGCCCCGATGCGAGCCCGATACTCCTGCAGGTAGCAACCCATTGTCTAAACCAGGAGCTCCGCTAGTGCACGTCCGACTGCTCCGACGACCGGGGACCGACCCACAAATAATATATAGTAGTATTCTCTCAGTTCAAGAAAGCTGAGTTTTCCGTTAGAATTTTATGCAGAGTACACCCTAGTGAGCCTTTTAGGGATAATTCTTAAGCAAGAATACTGCACCCATTCGTCTCGCAGGAAGATACCAAGTAACCACCGAAGTGTCCACATCCCACATCGACCCGCGTTTTATCCTTCTAAGAACTACTCCACAGGAAACACTGGGCGAAAAACATCATACGAAATCCCAGGTTTCCTCATCGGTAAAGCGTAATAAAGCGTAGAAGGGAGCGAAATACCACAGAAATCGAAATGATCTAGTACTGAGTACACAAAGTGATCCCGGATTGACAAGATTTGATGTAAAAGTACAGGGCATGAATAAGCATGATTAATTATGTACGTTACATATAATTTTCGTAGGATCACCATATAGCAACGCACGATAAAAGAAGCAATATTGTCTTAAAATTCTAATTAATTTAAGGGGATAATATCCCGCATAAAAGTCAATGTTATACTCGCGATTTTCAATGTAGTAGCTTTCTACAAAATGGTTAATTATCAATACTGATATTTTTCACACTCAAAACACAGTCTGACATTTTTTGGTGCCGAAGAAAAAATATTATTAATTTTTTCTAATTTTATTTTGAGTGCACAGTTTTTGCATTTTTGCATCAACTTTTTTTCTGTAATTGTTGATAACAACAACAGAAAAAGAACATGTACTACACTTTTTCTATTTAGGTTGCACATTCACCGCAGACAATAAAAGCACAACAGAAATAAGATAAGCAAATTACACTAGCAAAGAAGTCGTTCCAAATAAAATAAATTTGCTCACAAATAGCAACCTAAGTTTAGATATTAAAAAGACATTTCTGAAAAGTTATAAATGGAGTCTCCTATTATACGGATGTGAAGGATGGACGCTATTACAAACGGACAGGAGTCGTTTAGAAGTTTGTGAGATGTGCTTTTGGCGAAAACTACTGAAGGTGTCCTGGACTAAAAAAATTTCAAATTACATAATTTTAGAAAAAGTGAAGGAGAAGAGATTACTACTAAAAACCATTTGGAACAGGAAAGCAAAATTCTTTAGACACATTTTTAGAAATAACCAATTCTTAAACACAATTTCGGACTGTAAAATGGTTGAAAAAAAAGGAAAAGGAAGACCTAGAATGAAAATTTTAGAACTTCAAACCGAATTACAATTCAAAAACTATGCAGAGATGAAAAGGACAGCACTGGAGGACAGAATGTCATGGCGGCAGCGACAAGGCACTTTTTGGTCTTTAGGATGATGATAATGTATTTATTCTTTATGATTTATTTATGCCAAAAAACAGTTAAAAACTGTATGTGACGAGCTATGGGGAAAAGTTAATTCTTTGCACGTTTTCATAATTCTGTGATCTCTATCCTAACCATATTCTAGTCGAATACAGAAAAAAGAGCGTTTTTCACGAAAATTTTCAATTTTTAATAACTAATTTTCAGAAAAAGAAGCGTTATGTACACAAAAATATTCGCTTCTATATAATAAATTCAATTTTCAAATGGACATTAGCTATAAATTTGTGCCCTTAACCCTCAACATGTTCTTCATGAAAGTATAATACTTTTTTTTCCGCGACAATATAGGAAACGATAATTTGAATAACTATATTTCCCACTGAAATTTAGAAGACGAGCACAAATAATAAAGTTACATTTATGTCCAGAAGCAAAACAAGGGGCCATCTCAGCACTTGCTCAAAGGATCAGGGAAACTGGACGAAAAACCTGTTCGAAGTGGGGAGTTATGCAGCAGAAAAGATTTACTTGGAACAAACTTTTCTATCGAATTTAATCGTTTAATGTTATCTGGCAAAGTGTTGTAGTAAAATGTACATGAATTGTGTGTGAATTTTTTGTAGTGAGCACTTGATACTGCCATCTGATGAATATGATTACTACGTCGTGAGTTATACTTATAGACATCGGCATTTGTTGAAAATATATTCCCGCCCTTAAGTAGGTCATTTTTGATAAAAACTAATGATTCGTAGATATATAGATATAGATATTCGTAGATATGTAGATATTAAAAAATGTTTCGGTAATGACCGATATTATAAAAGTGCATCAAGTAAATTTATTTGTGAAAAATAGTATCCGAGAAAAGGGATATTAATTTCAAAATAATTACATTTTGGGGTAATGCCCAATAAATGAGTCTGTACTTCAGTCAATGCCGCAGTAGAACACCCCGAGAGCAAACATTTGCAAATGAGAATAGCACCAGATAACAAATTAAATGCAAAAATATCAGTTCTATGAACTTCTGAACAATGTATTTTAGTAACCTAAAATAAACAACAACCTGCCAAATTTGAATTAGTCTCCATGAGTGGTTGCAGTGTCAAAAATGAAGGGACAGCGCTTGAGCCTTCTACATTAGTAAAAAAATCAATAATTTGACTTTCCATCGTAGTCTCCCCTTAAAGCATCAACAAATTCGTAAATAACGATATATTTTAACCCATCTATCGACCTTCTCGACATACACGTTGTCGATACACAGCGTCACCGATAAAGCGACGTTTGAACAAGAAACTGCCATCCCTACGCAGAAGGCCATATCGCCCGCTGTACGCACTTCACGCTGCCGTTTTCGACCTGCGACCACCGCTCGACCTCATGAACGCTCCCTACGCTCCCTGCGAGTTACGCACGCCGCGGACATGGCGCACACGAAAATCCTTTCGCGGGCGTTCGAATGCTGTTCGGAATTCAAAACCCCCAGCTCCATTGCCCCGATATTTATGTAAAGCATACGTGATGGGAAGCGTAGCCTCCTGCGGACCATGGAGGTTCGCTTTATGAAAATGTGTCAGCAAAATCTGGTCTGTTGTGCGTTTTATTGTTTGGGTTAGTAACGATGTGCTACCATGCGGAACTCGGTATGCTATTTTTGCTGGAAAGGTGAAATGATTAACTTGGAAAGTGAGGAATATATCCTGTCATACAATTGTTCATCGAGTGTGCTATCGTAATGATTTCGCACCCTATTTCGGGCATTGCGGCAAACGTTAAAGCTACACGACCACTATTCGTGAACACTATCGGATAATAACAATCTTTACTTGGTATAAAATCACGAAAATGAAGGAAAAACTCATCAAACGCGCTGGTAGTTAGTCTCTTCACAAAAGTTGAAAAAGAACTAAACAAATTTGTATGTAATAAATGAATCAAAATTTAAACAGCTCAATTACTAATATTCTTAATAACAAATTATGACCATTCAATAAAAATGTTGATCAGGAATGTAAAAACTATTTTAATGAGTAGTACTACATGTTTTATTCATAGAAAATTAATATTATGCTAGTGGCTTGGAGCAGGCATAATGCTGCTGAAAAAATGCCACACTAATTGGGTCTCCAAAAAGTAGGACGCACACAGCTCGAAAACAACACATAAAAAACTCTCATATAACAATGCAATAAATTAAATATATTAACAAAATATATTTAATGAATTCTGAAATAACATAGTAGTACTACATACGGATACACACAAGTTATCTACATATCAAGAGATTTTAAAAAAGTTGCTATTCAGCAACGCAATACGTGCAGAACAAATAGTTTATTGGATGGCGGATTCTTCAATGAAGCCTTGTCATATGAAGCTGTTTTGTAAGTAGTGAAGCACACTCTCCATAAGAGAATTCAGTCTGTTCGCGCAGTATGGGGATAGGTGGAGTAAGACAATCGAATATTTGATTTTTCAGTCAAAATCGGAACTATTTCATTTTTTTAAATTTTTTCTGAGCTCCTCGCTATCTAACAAAACCATAGACACCTCTCTCGTGACCGTAAGCTGCATTGTTTTCTTTTATTCCTGCGCACGTTGAAAATAGATTCCACTTTAAAACATGCATTTATTGTGGAATATTTTTAATACTTCATCATTACATGCCATGGATATCTCCCACCTGGATGCAATTCAAGCAATTCTCGTATTCCGGGAGACACGTGACATTTTAACAGTTACGTGATGTTTATGATTGGATGTTACGATAATTACATTGATATGATTATTGTAAAAGATCTGTAGACAATACAATTTAGAGTTTTCGATTTTCCATGCACGTACGTCACTAAATGTAAAACGGGAGAGATGTAACGAGTGATATTTGACATCGGTTCTATTGTGATAGCAATCAACATAAATTACTTGTTTTTAAAATGACAGGAGTCACACATTTTACAAACGGAAACACAATGCAATGCAACTATTCATACAATGGCTTCGGCGAACGTAAATGAATTATGTTTTTAGGGGTTGGAACGAAAGAGAACATTTATTTTTGTTCAGAGATTTAAAACATTCCAAGAAAATGTCTTTGGAATATTCTTCAGCGTGTTACAGATTGATGATATTTATTTTGAACTCCGCAATTTCTTGATTACTTTAAAAAATAAGGCTCTTACTTTCTGTTTTTTACATTTAGGTAACTCGTTTTGTAGGTAATATTAAATTACGAATACAGGTAAAAGTAACTAAAAGATCCCAAAATATAAATTTTTT
>JAHLJT010008446.1:205505551-205527062 GCA_031308135.1 Acheta domesticus
ATTTGCTATTGGAAAATTTATTAAAAATCCCTCCGCCCAAAGACCGCGTCCTCCGCGTGCGTGCGACGGACAATTTGAAGCCATTCATCCGGCCCGGCCGGCGCGGAAGGAGGCGGCGCCGTGCTCAATGGACTTGCAACACTGCGCCCGCGGCCCACTCCGCCCCCTCCGCCCCCTCCGCCCCGCCCCCCCCGGCCCACCCTACCGCGCCCCGCCCGTCCTACCCTGCTCTGCCCTGCCGGAGGCGACGGCCACGCCCGCGGGACAGCAGGCGAGGGCGCGGTGTGAGGCGCCAGGGGTTCGTTTATATTTTGGATTTTTATGCGCTGCTAAAATGTGAAAAAATATACGTCGTTGTGTTTCGTATTGATCAGGGAGCGACATTAATGAATTATTCAGATCATAGCACGGGAAAATACTGTTCTGAAGTAAACCAGTTCTTCACAATTACGACGTTTATCTCTTCTCCGACGAATGCAATAACGTTTTATGTAGTTTTCTACTTATCGCTGTTAATAAATGAACAAATTATGGCAAAAACAAAATGCGCATTTCAGTTTTTATTACTTTTGTCTGGAAAACTGCTGGGACTGAAATGGTCTGTTTATTGCTTCTCAAGTTGAATGTCTGACTAATGAAGCGCTCAAATGATTCTATTATTTTTTTATTCGTTTAATATTCCGATGTATAAGCACTGTTTTACCAAAGAAAATAAATGTACAGGTCATATAAAATACGCCATTTAAATGTAGTACTAGTTAATGCTGTGATAGTGTTATCAATTTTAATGACACTTAAGCATTTCTGTTATGGTAAAAAGGGTGAAGAAGAATCGTCAAAGTGTTTTTCGAAATCATCTAAAAATCAATATCTCAGCATTAAAATAACTAGAATTCACTCTTCTACTGGCATTTTCATCAATTTGCTGTAACATAAATTGCAATTCAACAGTCACAACAACAAAATGCACATCAAAAACTACAATTTTTTCATTCAAATTTGCAAAATTAATAAACTTGTTATAATACCGAGTAAAACACTAGACGTACGAGTACAATGTTATATTGCTAATTAGAACAATGCCTTGTGAAGCACGGACAATCCAGTTCTCGGAAACCTTATTACTTCCCATCATTACCTGATGGAAAATTACGGGATAGAGATAATTTGGGTGCGAGATATCAGATAAATAAATGAAGTAAGCCTTGTTTCTCCACCACAATATCAGAACAAAGATCGGACCATCACAGTAAATGGGTTCTTAGAACTCTTGCAACATGGGTGCATAAAACGTTAGATCTAATGAACTAATTTCACAATCGCTCTACGCATTCCCTACAGGCACGAAACTTCCCTCGCATTAGTGATTCTGAATTAATTTAAAATGGAAATTGTTCAGGAATGATAACCGTTCAAAACTACAATGCAATCCATGTATGATTTTAATTCATATATATTGTATACATTGTGCATCTAGAGTATAAATGTAAATAAATGCATCTCAAAGATAACAGAATTGTAATGTTTTCTGATATTTTTGAGTTTGAGTCGAATATAGAGAAACGAGTGTGAGTAAAACTAAAATTAGGGAACTGTCAAATTTCTATCAAATAACAGTTATAAATGCGAAATGTTCTTAAGAAACATAGAACTGAAGTTTCCTCACCTTACCACAGAAATCTTTCTTTCATAAAGATAAATGAAAAAATCTTGAGAAAATAAAATCATTTACATACTAAGTATTTAGAAAAATATTTAAGAAACAATTCAGGAAAATAAGATAAGTAATAAAAACTATTTTATTTTTTCTTCCTTGCAGTGTCACAACGATGTCAAAATATAATCAAGAAATTAAAAATTTTAAACAATTTTCCCAAGGGCAAGACGTAGATATATGTACTATTACATACCTTTTATGAGGAATGGTGTAAAGATTTTTAAATACCTCAAACTTGTGTTTTGATGAGGAAACGTCTATACAAAAGGTAATCAAATTCTTCATACTCTAAACCTTTCACACATCGATAAATTTTTGCAATTAATTCATATTGGTCCCTGGTAATGTAAAGGATTTACAGCCACAGCACTCAAGTCGGAGGTACAAAAGAGGCGTGATGTTAGATGGACCATAGTTAAATACGCATGTAATTATTTCAATTAACAAGGCTTGATGACAGAAGAACGTTCGCAACGTTGGCAAACCCATATCTGTTTTACCAATATTATTAATATCCGAAATACAACATGATAGTCGGTGGTCATTAGAATCAACTGTATATCCACGAGTTGTAACTCCATGTTCCTTTGTAACCTTTTGCAGGTTCCCGAGCAACTGCCGCTCAGGTCTTTATCTCGTGCACAACGCTAGCAGCAGGGAACACCACACGCCCGAGCACCGCCCAGCGGCGCACCGCCGCATGCCCCTTCGCCGTCGCGGGCAAAAACGTCCACCATTTTGTAACTACAACGTCGCCGCGGTCCACTCCCTCCCCCCGACGCCGCAGCCTCCAGCAAGCTCTTTCACCGCTGCGCCCGCTGCATAAAATAATCCTGCAAACGCCTCTCGTAAGCCGTGACGGGGATTGTTCCTCTTACGACACACACGCACGTACACTCTACGTACGCGGGCACATACAACACGCTCACGCACACACGCACGCCCACGCGCCTGCCCCGCCGACAACTGCACGGGCGCCGCATAAATATTGACTCGCCGGGCGGGGGGCGAGGCGAAGCGTGGGATTGGGTTAGGTGGGGTTGGGTGGGGTTGGGTGGGGTTGGGTGGGGTTGGGTGGGGTTGGGTGGGGTTGGGTGGGGTTGGGTGGGGTTGGGTGGGGTTGGGTGGGGTTGGGTGGGGTTGGGTGGGGTTGGGTCGGGTTGAGTGGGGTTGGTGGGGTTGGGTGGGGTTGGGTGGGGTTGGGTGGGGTTGGGTGGGGTTGGGTGGGGTTAGATGGGGTTGGGTGGGGTTGGATGGGGTTAGCGGCGCGGGAAGGTGCGCCAGAGATAGAGCTCTGAAAATTCGCCGCGACGCCCCCACGCAGGTCGCCCGCTCGCCCGACCTCTCGCCCGGCGCATTCGCTCGCGCGCCCCGCGCCTCGCCTGCACGGAGACACCGAGGCGCGCCGTGCACTCGACGGGAGCAGAACGCGTCGTTGCAACTTGGATGCAACCACTCCGCACGGATCATTTTCCTGGCCTTCACAAAGACACTTTTCATTTGATCCACAGCGTTCAAGAGATCACTTTTACAATTAAAAGTACCAAACAAACTTTCAAATTGGTGACTCGTTGCCTTTTTCACTTTTCTACAATAATAATAATATAATAATAATAATAATAATAATAATAATAAAACACAATTTAGTAATGACATTAGCATGTCATTTGGTCTTGAAAAGTGCAAGTCATTGCACCTTACAAAAGGGAAAGTCACCCAAACCAATGGCTTTGACACAGGGAAAGGTATCATTGAAGACCTGACAGCCGAAAACATGTATAAGTATCTGAGGTTTCAACAACTGCGTGGAATCAACCACACTCTTATTAAAGAGAAAACCTCAGTCGAAATGAATAGAAGAGTGGAGGCAGTTTTAAAAACACATCTTCATAGGCGCAATAAGGTCAAAGCGATCAACACCTTTGCCATCCCTGTTCTGGCTTACACGTTTGGAGTGGTGAAATGGTCCATGACAGAACTGGAAAGTGCTGAGAGGCAAATCAGAGTAAAGCTAACCAAGCATAGAATGCGGCATCCCAAATCAGCAATTGAAAGGGTAACTCTACCTGCATTCAAGGGAGGAATGGGAATCATGAGCATCGTCCAATTACATTGGAAACAGTTTCAAGACCTGAGGGAACACTTCCATTCCAAGCAGGATAATCACATGTACGAAATATTGTACACCGCAGATGCAAATCTAACACCACTGAAGCTCAAAAACCAAGAACTGGAAACTACCTCTCAGTCTATGGAAGAAAAACTACTATCATGGAAGCAAAAATCTTTGCACAGTTCTTATCCTCATCAACTCGAGGATACAAATGTTGACAGTATTTCTTCGCATATCTGGTTAACTTCAGGGAACTTATATGGAGAAACCACTGGATTCATGATGGCCATACAGGATAGAGTCATTAGCACACGCAATTACAGGAAATATATTTTGAAAGAAACATTGGACGACAAATGCAGATTGTGCACAACGGAAACCGAAACAATAGAGCACATAACAGGGGCATGTAAAATTCTTGCTGGCACGGAATACCTACGACATAACAACTTTGCAAAGATTGTTCACAGTGCCCTGGCCGTTAAAGAACATCTTAACGTAGAAAGCGTGCCGTACTATCAATACCAACCTCCTCCAGTCTTGGAAAATGAATCCGCGAAAATGTACTGGGATAGGGAGATTAGAACAGACAAGACCATCATTGCAAACAGGCCAGATATTACAGTGCTACATAAAATCAGAAAGGAAGTCACCATCATCGACATCACAGTTCCATTAGCACATAATCTCCACTCAGCATATTCCAATAAAATATCAAAATACCGAGAACTTGCGGAAGAGATCAAGAAGATTTGGAAGGTTGAAAAAGTGCATATCCGTCCCCTGACAATTTCTGCCACCGGGATAGTAACAAAATCCCTCATTAAACAGCTACAGGAACTGGATATAAGGCATGTACTGGCAGCAATTCAGAAAGCTATTGTTCTGGACACATGTCGCATTGTGAGGAAAACAATTACTGATATGTCTGACATGTAGTATAGAAGGACCTGAGAGAAAAAACACAGATCTCGCTCGATACTTGCTCATCGGAGCCGTGCGAGTGAGCCTAGCCACAGCAACACTAGTGGCAGGTGAATGTTTCCCCCCCGCGTGGGAGAAGTGCAAAAGTCATAATAATAATAATATTTAATAGCCGCACCCCGTGGCGCAGACGGTTGCGGCGACCGTCATCTGCACTGAGGAGGCTGCAGATTCCAATCCTTCGTAAGCATGGACGTATTTGTAATTATACCTTCATCCCTTATCATCATCCTATCGCCTCATAATTCATAACTCAAGGTAAGCAACTGTGTTTCATCCTTGCTTAATCAATGGACACAACCAAAAAAGATGATCCTCATAATGAATAAAATACGTTATTCTCTCCGAGATAAATATGACTGGACCTCTGAGGATAACTTGTAGCGTAAAATATGAGTAATAATTGTAATTATTTTGACATAACAATACTGATACAGAAACACTAACTGATTGTATTAATTATATGTTATTTATTTCATCAGAGTCAAGAGCGGTAAATGGTAAAGGTTCTAAACGGGAAAGATACGCTTATTATATAGGACAAAATAAAAAAAACAAATTCGTAAACAAAAACACAGAGTAATTAACATTGTAAATATTCACATATCTACGTCCGAAGAGTGGAGTAAAGTAGAATTACGGGACCAAGCTTGCATTATCTGTCTTCAAGTGCGTAAATCCCGAGCCTTAAAATTACAACACGTTCCCACGAACTTTTCCCTGGCGCTTATTCTGCTGCCCGCATCACAAACGTAGCGGAGACCAGCCCGGCTTGCAGAATCCCTCCGACGCGTGCCGTCCAGCCAGAGACAGGAATTGTGACCGGTTGAGCTTCGGTGAGCACAGCGAGACTAGGATCGCAAACACAATTCTCAAGTTTGCTGCGGATCACGTGTGCTGTTTCACGCTTTTCTGCTGCAACGCTCCGGTCTAGCGAGAGAATACATTTCAAACAAATGTGAATACAACACCTAGGAGATACTGTTTCAACTTAAACAGTTTTCACGGATTTAAAAAAGGATAAATAATTTTCCAAATACTACAAAATGGACATATAAATGAAACAGGACGAAAACTGATCGGTTCATGAAAGCAAAACCCCTCATAATTAGTAAATATAGATATCATAAGCAATAATAATTAGCAATAATTATCTCTATATTATAAAGGGTCAATCTTTAAAAATATTTCTGTAACATTTATTGTCTTTTTACTTTCTCGCCTTACTAGTGGTAAAGAGAAAGTATTGAAATTTTGTTATTACAATTTTATTTTCCAATAAATAAGCAGCTAGTTACTGCTTTACATTGTTTTGATGACATGCTTTACATATTATACATACTCTTTTCTACTGAAAACTTAACAAATTACATAACGATATGAAAACAAAATAGATTGTAATTTAATAATTTACAATACTAAATAAATGTAATTATTAACACTGGTTCTTGCAAATTACTTATATTTCCAACATGGGGTATTGGTTCGTCTGTCTGTCCATCTACCGTCTATCTGCCCCCTTGTCTGTCTGTCTGTTCGTCCATCAGTCTGTGCGTCTGTTGTGCGTCTGTTTGTTCGTCCGTTCGTCTGTTTTTCCATCCGGGGTCATTGCTAGTACTTAAACTGTTTTCTCGGAAACTGATATTCTCCAATCTATCTAATGGGATTCTCAGCTTTACGAGTTTGAAACGGATACTTCGGTTTGGGGGTACTTTAGATGAATCCTCAACAAAATTGTCTAAAAAATGTCTCAATTTTTTGAATTTAACTTTGTTCTCCAATAGGGTAAAGAGTGCCTAAATTAATAGATCAGGTTTCACTTTCGTTAAAATACATAATTTTTCGAAAATTGCGAAGATTCAAGTTTCTATCGGCGTATTCCTACATCCACCATGTTGAAGATAGAGATTTTTTTCTTAATGAAATAGGTTGTTCAAAAGCTCCTTGAAATAATTCAACATAGTTTCTAAGAATTTTAAAGAATATGAGTAATTTTTGCGTAATTTTGCCTGAAATATAGGCAACTTTTAAACAATGATTTTCTCAAAAAAGTGCTCAATTTTTTCTTTAAATTTTTACTCCTACGTAAGAACGGTAAAAAGGTTGTGGTGGTCTCACTTTCAGCGAACACTCTATTTTCCAAAAATTGCGAAACATTATTAATGGAAAACTAGGATATTAAAGATAGATTTTCAAAATAAAATCTGTTTTAAAAAATAGATATTCAAAGATCCTATACAATTTTGAGATAAAACGAGTTTTAGAGTAATATCTGCTTGAAATTAATGCAATTTATAAAAAGTATTTTTTCAAAAAATAGATCCAAATTTCTTCTTTCATTTTTTCTGGGTGAGAGTAAGACGCTTAAAAAATGACGTAGGAGTCATTTTCTTTCATCACGCTAATTTTTGGAATTTACAAACATTATAAATAATGTGAGAGATGATGTGCTATCATACCACGTCCTCTAGTCTTCCATTTATCCAGTGCTTTTAATTCCGGACATACTGCTCATGTTTCTTTGCACCGTAGAACCTCATAACCTTTGACTTAGAGCCTTTATTCCAGGAAATGCCAAACTCAATTTGCGTGATCGATTTCATTTCGAGAGTTTTAATAGTTATGTGCAAAGAAAATGCGTTGAAAAAAAAAGAATTTAGAATCTATCTGAAGATTGTTCCTTGGTACAATAAATGTCACTGTACTGTCCACAATTATAAAACAAAAATAATTAGTATAATAAATTAGTGTAATGAATTTAATTAGCAATATGTAACAAACTGCCGAAAATAATTTACACTATATATAATTTACGAATATCAAAGTGTAAATTAGTTCAATATAATTTATATAGGAGGGTCGAGTTCTGAGTGTTTTACGAAATAAAAACAAGCTGGTGCTTAAATGGCTGACAACGGTGGCAGAATAATCATTTTATTAGTTGCCTACAATGTCTATGTTGACACGTAAAAAAAAACATAATAATTTACCCTCTACCAATTCTTCCGAGAGAGATGATAATGATTAATGATAATGATAACACAATGACAATGATTATCACACATTACACATATTTACCCGTAATACCAAATCGAACTGAAACCATTAAGTGAACATACCTTAACCAATTATTGATGATTAGAGTTATGACCAACAAACGAATTTCACTTGCAATCCACATCAACCTGAATTTAGCAGTAAAATATCTTTTAAATGATTATGATAATAATGATCATAATGATTTCATTGAGATGTGTAGAAATAGTATCCACTTTCAATCAGAAATCAACCGTCGTTGACACATCCTTCCAGCAATTAATGTTAATGATGCCGTGATAGAGCTGAGCCGTGATAGAGCTGAGCTGATACCGTGATAGAGCATGCAATAGAATCGAGGCTCTTCGCTGTCTATATGTCTCGCCCGGAGCGGACCACCCACGCGAAAAGGGGGCTCCAGCGGGGGACGGGCAAGGACGGCTACGCAGGGACTTTTTGCGTGGGCGGCGCGGCGGACCGCTTGGGCAGGGCGAGTGACAGGGCGGGACACGGCGGGGGCGGGAAGGGAAGGGCAGGATAGAGGGAGTGAGGCGGGATGGAGTGGGCGGGACGGAGGAGGTGATGCGGTACGGATGAAGCGGGACGGAGGGGGCGGGGCAAGCAGGACGGAATGGGCGGAGAGGGCGGGGCGGGCAGGTCGGCTGGGACGGGGAGGGGCGGGGAGTAGCGGGATGGGCGGGCCGCGCCGGGCGTAGGGCCCGCGGCAGGAACTGCGGCCAGTTGAGGAGCTATTGGGCGTGCCGGGCGCGCGGGCGTGTGGCCGTGCGATCCGCGGGCAGCGGTGGCGCGGTGAAGGCTGTCCCGCCTGTGGCCAGCCGGCGGTGGCGGCGGCGGGCAGAGCGGCGAGGGACGCGATTTAATGTTTCGTAACGCGACGGTGACGAGTGACACACGCTTTGCTCTTTCTGGCGGCGTGTAATTTCTGCGCTACGCGGCGCGTACGTTTATCTATTTGCTCGAGAGGCGGAGGGGGAAGAGGGGCTGGAGGGGCGGCAGGGAAGAAAGGAGGTCTGGGCCCGCGGAGGAGCGGGCGACCAGCGGGTGCGCTCATGCAAGTTGCACGCTCGGCCGACAGCGGCCAAGCGAGCTGTGCGTGGCGGAGCGGGGTGGGGAGCGCTCGCGGGCGGGATGCTAGGGAACGGAGGGGGTGCCGGGGGGGCGGGAACGGCCTGCCCGTGGAATCTCGTCTACGCGTCCGGTTCGCAATAAGCGGGTGGGCGGGCAGGCCGGGCGGCCGCGAGGCGGCAATGGCGGCGCGGGCGCGGGCGCGAGCGCGGGCCGCGGCAGGGGGCGGGGCCGCGGCGGAGGGGGTAGGGCGCGCGGTAGCGCCCCGGGGCACGTACTCATGAAAAATACAGCGCGCTGACCCCGACGGCGCGTGCGGAGCGCCCGGGGCACCTCACCATCTCCGCCTGCTCTCACCCCCGCACCACGCTCCACGCCCCCTCCCCTCTCCGCGCCTCCGCCCCACCACGCACCCACGCCTGCCGTTCCGCCCTCACCCCGCATCACGCGCCCTCCCCTCTCAGCCCCCTCTCACCCCGCCCGCGCCACGACCCTCTCCTCCGCGCCTCTCACCCCTCCCCCGCGCCTGTCGCTCCACCCACCCTTCCCCGCCCGCACCACCTCTCCCGCCGAGGCGCCGCTCATACGCCATTCATTATTCAGGCAGGCGCCGCTCACGACGCGACGCCTCGTCAAGAGGCGCCCGCTGCGTGCGTCGCTCGCCGCCTCACGCCCCCTCCCCATCCCCCTCCCCATCACCCCTCCCGCTGCCCCTCCGCCACGCCCCGCCACGCCCCGCGCCGGCCCGTCGACGCACCCGAGCCTCTCTGCGCCTCACGTCGCGTCCTGCGCACGAAAATAAAAAAAAAAAAATGCGCGCCCGCTGCGCTGCTTTGCGATCAGGGCATCGAACCGAAATTTTTTTCCTCCAGTTCCGGTTTTCGTGCCGGGCTCATCCCTCTCCGTCATTCCCCTCTTTCGAAGTGGGACGTGCAAAATCGAGTAGTGGTTTCTACGAAGCCGCTCAGCTGTCGAAAATATAATGGAAAGGACTCGTTTAATGGAATAAGCAATCAATCCGACATCTCGCTCTTCAAGTTGAAAGTAGGATTTGGGAGCAGGGCTTCGCATTATCCGGTGTAGTTGCTACTTTGCCTTGTTAATAATCTTCTTGCGCTGTAATTGAAGTTACTGAATTGGACTTTATTGAACGGGCGCAGGTTGAATGGGAAGCATTTTAACGATTAAGTGCACGATTTGACATCTTGCTTTTGTTGCTACGATCGAGATAAGAGATCTCTGGGTTGAGGACATTAATGACAGTCTATTAAAAATGTTAACGAGTACTAAGACGGCCTATTCTAATTCTCACATTATGGAAATTCATTTGACTGAGGTTTGCACGTTTAAAGAAGAACTTTTAAAGAAATTTTAAAATTTTAATTTTTTCTTTAAAATTTTAAATTTTAAAGAAGAAATTTTAAAATTTCAGAGAGTATTTTTAATTGTAAGGATAGAGATATGAACAATTTTGTGACAATGAAACAATAGTAAATATTAATTATTAATTATGTCATATAATTATGAGTACATTGTTACTATTAGTTGCGACTTAAATTATCAAGAACTTCACTCTTTTATGAAAATACACTCCTGATTTTTGTTGAAAATCAAGCAAACTTAAATGTCAAATACGAAAAATTAACTGCAAATAGTGTAACTATTTCATATTATATTTCAGGATATCAAGCTCCAAATTAATCAATATCTCCTAGGAACGTCATATTGCAATGTCTATTGTTCCCTGTTGTTTTCTGAATGCGAGGAATCTTCCACATATTGGAATATTTAAGTAAAGTGACAACGAGGAAATTGACAATGAAGAAGAAGAAAGCGTGCAATTCGAGTCACGACACATATGTGCCCTCTCTCTAGCTTCGGACACCACAGAAATTTTCATGAACGTGTCGCACAAAAGCGGTCCGGTTTCAGGCTGCACGTCTCTTTTCATCGAACTCTTGTCATTATAACACACGATGAAACTCGACAACGTTCTGGCACGCTGAGAGAATCCACCGGACAGCTCACTGCTGTTGCTGCTGCTCCTGGTTTAGCGCAATATTTCGGTAGCGCCTCCCTCTCTTTTCGTCCTCACCGTCCTCGCCGTCCTCACCGTGCCCGTCGCGCCGTAGCAGCGCCGCGCCGTCCTCACCCTAGTCACCAGGCAACGCATGGATTCTCCCCCTCGACAGCCGGGAAGGAGATTGCAGCTTCGTCGACTGCGAAACTCTAGCCGCCGATTTCTACGCCGTGCCTTGGGCGCTCCTCTCCGTTTCCTTCCCGTCTTCCCTCTATCCCTCTTCTCTACCTCCCAGGTGTCGGGAGATTTCATATGTATACGTGCTCACTGCTCACCCAGTGTGCTACGTAAAGAA
Organism: Acheta domesticus; assembly: GCA_031308135.1. Taxonomy (NCBI): domain Eukaryota; kingdom Metazoa; phylum Arthropoda; class Insecta; order Orthoptera; family Gryllidae; genus Acheta; species Acheta domesticus. The sequence continues at coordinate 205,516,863 of JAHLJT010008446.1, forward strand.
AGCCTTTCTTGAGATACAGAAGTGTATCACGCGAAACACAAAGCTTTACCCGAAAAAATGTAAGTAAAAAAGCAAAGTGTGGTAACGAGGACGCGAGGACAAGGGATATGGCAACAGTTCTTGTCTCGCCACCCGCTGAGACTCGAGCGACAGATACGCTGCCGAGTTACTTATGAAATTACCATGTGATAAATATTAGATGTAGTAGCTTTTCGCTCTGAAGCTTGCTGAAAAGCTCAGGCGTCGGAGGCCTGTATTCATCATTTTGCTCAAGGAAGTTTTGGAGCTGTGTTGATATAGTAAGTATAAATTACAGTGAAAATAAATATGTTAATTGCAATCACAGAATCTTTAAATTTAAGGGAAGATAATTACAAAGCTTAAACCTCATTTTTGGAGATATTAAAGCATAGATTCTTCGCCAAACACTTCTGATATTTCAGGAAAATATTATTTATTACTATTATTATTATTATTATTATTAATAATCATTTTTTATTTATTTAGTTCTGTTAAAATCTGTGAGTGATGTGGTACGCAGAGAACTATGGATTAATAGATGGGATGAATTCAATGTAAGCACTATTATTAGAATGTACATAATAAAATTTGTAAACAGAATACAAAAATGCGATACGATCAAATAACAAAATAAGCATCAACATAATCCTGCTTTGCAGAATAACTACAGTTGTTCTTTAAAGACTGTATTTTCAATCAAACAGTTACTGGACACCAACTAATAATCCATGGAACGAAAAGCGTACACAAGAAGCAGCACACTACACAAAAGAATCGTTTTACGGACGTCACATGTGAGATACGATTTCAATCACAATTCAGTCGAAAAACGCTTCTGGAAGGGAGTCCTGTGACAGGGCGTGATTCATGTTTCACTCCTCCTTTCAACGTCTACTGTCCGTCTACCTCGGAGGGGCATTCATGAAGTCGGGGCGCGGGCGTCGCTGGCAAAGGGCGCGAGGCCACGTCAGGCAAAGCGGAGGGGAGACGAGCGGGGACGCAGTGGACCAACCGCGGGGAAGAGGGGACGTGGAGGAAGCGGTCTGGCGGTTCTGGGTGACACGGAGAGTGGGGAAGCTCTAGGAGAAAACTGGAGATGGATGAATTGGGCAGGGCGAAGCGAAGAGCAAGGAGGAGCTGAGTGCGAGAGTGAGAAGAGAGAAGATCGTGGACGAAAGAAGACTGGAGGATGCACGGAGAGACGGGCACGTCAAGAAGACGACAGGCCTCTGTGAGGGTTGGACAGAACTGAGGTGAGTGACTGACCGAGGAGTGGGTGGAGATGCGTCGGTCGGTACGTGGGAGACGATGGGTTGAGAAAGAGAGGGGACTATCGGAAAATATCGGAAAATGTAGACAATGGATTAATGGGAAAGGAAGAACGAGATAAAGTGGGTAAGAGCAGAAGTAGGACAGAAAAGCGAGAGAAAGTGGGATAGAAGTAGAAGTAAGGGGAAGAGCAAGGCAAAATGGGTCAGAGCAGAAGTAGGGCAGAATAGCGAGAGATGATGTGGCAAGAGCAGAAGTAGGGCAGAAGGGCGAGAGCAAGTGGGGTAGAAGCACAATCAAGGCGGGGAAGTGTAAAGGAGTGGCGGGAGCGTGGCAACTCCCCGTGGCCCGCCGCAAGCCGCGAACCACGCCACCGTATCTCCCCCGCCTTCACGGAGGTCGCGGTGTCTCGCTGGGCGACACGGGCCGCAGCGCGAGGTCCGGCCGCGGCCGGGAGGGGGCGAAGGCGGGCGTTTGCGGAGCGGGGGTGGCACCGGCGGCGGGCTGAGGGCCCGCCCCAGCGGTCTCGCCGCACGCCCCTCTCACCCCTCTCCGACGGACCCCCTCCTCCCGGCCTTCTTTTAATTAAAGGCGTGGGGGGTGGCACCCCGCTGCCAGCGCAGTCGCGCGCCGCCCCCCCTCCCGCCGCCGTCGCCGCCTCCGCCCCCACGGCCGCCGGTGGCCCGAGAGTGGCCGCCGGGATCGCTGCCTCTATTTGAAAATGAAACTCTCAAGAAGACAAAAAGGCGCGGAGCGCGAAATGGACAAAGGCCCACCGGAGGAAAAAGGCGATTCAAGATCGAGAAAAACGAGATGAAACGCGGAAGAGAAGCAGGAAGCGAGGGGGCGCGAAAGGTGGCGGCCGGTGCGCCGGCGGCGGGGCGGCGGCGGCGGCGGAGACGAAGGAAGTGACGGCGCGGGCGTGAAGTTCGGTGAAGTGCTGCGGTCGCGGGGGCCGCGGAAGGCGCGGTCGCGGCGCGGCGGGCGGGGGCGTGGAGGGGGGAGAGGGGAAAGCGTTTGGAGGCCTCGAGGCCGCGCTGCTGCAGTGGAGGGAAGGAGCGAGGAAGACAGAGCGTGGGGCCGGCGGGCGGGGTTGTGACGCGCCCCTCCCAGCGGGGCGGCGGTCCATGCGCCCGACGCCGCCTCCGCCGCCACCGCCGGCCTTCAGACCTCCATAAAAGCGGCAATACTCACCACGCTCCACTCGTAAACGGGCCCATTACGCGCGCTGCGCTCTGGTTTACAGTGCGGTAATTCCGCAGGGCGCAGGGGGGTGGGCGGCAAGGCGTGGTGAGTATGAGCGGAGGCGGCAGCGGCGGGGACGGTTGAGTGGCGGGGAGAGAAAGGGTTGAAGGAGGAGGATGAGGGGTGGACAGTCCGGACCCCCCTCTCTACCAGCTGCGCCCCCCGCCGCCCGGCCCTCTCCAGCCGGGCGAGCGGAGCGAGCGAGCGTCGGCTCGTTGACGCCCTGGAGGCGTTCGCGCCCGCTCATTAAAAGATTTCACGATGAAGCGCAAGTTACAATCGGACTGCGAACCGTTTCCGCGGACTTACTGGCGACCGGCGCTTGGCGGGTCGTTAGGGGCCACGCCGGGGGCGGCCCTGGGGGCGGCTGGGGGCGACCGGCGGCCTCCGGGCTTCGCGCTGCCTCGGCCGCGCGCGCTCGCCGCCAGCCGCCAGAGGCATCTTCATCTTGGGCTGGCCGCCATTCGGCACCGCAGTCCGGGCCGCTGCGGCCGCGCCCCCTCCGAGGTGTGCAAAGTGGCTTGCGACTCGCCGAGCACTCGCGGCGCGCGCTCTGCCATTGCCACTTCCCGTGTCATGTCTGAGAAATCTTTGAGTAGGGGCTTAGTCATTTATTGTCATAATGATGTCGACACTACGTCTTTTTAAGAACGATAAAATGTTTGTGTGCTAGTTAAGAAGCAATAAAACATTATTGCTCTATCGTCTGTCAACTTCTCTTTAAACGGGAGACGTATTGTGTTAAAGAAATGAAAATCGTGAACACAGACTGAGCTGCCAATTATGAAATATATATTTCATCTAATATGTACTTGAAGACAGCTAACAAATCTCCCGGCAAAGGTGGCTTAGAGAATCAACTGATATCACGGCAGTGACTCTGAGAGGTCCTATGGCTCGAGTCCCATGGTGGCTGGATTTTTAACACTAGCTTGTCAGCTAGGTCAAATTCAGCCGCTATCTGGAGGACAATTCTAGCGGCCGGCTGCAATGATCGATAGTTTTTTCATGATTTCCCCCATCAACACCTGGCGAATGCAGGAGCAGTCTCTGACAAACGGCCCCGCGGTCGCGCGCGATCTTTCCTCCCTCTTCCTCGTTCTCTCCTGACCCCTTATACACTCACATTCATTCTCACATGCACTATACTATCACACTTGTGGGAGATTAGTCGGGAGCTTAGAGCTTGTACCGGCTGGAGCAGTGCCATGCTGATGGTAGATACCAAGTTAGGGAAAACCCTCGAAAGCCGACGTAGGTGAGCACCAGATCTCACCAGTTAACGGTGCCATATTAATTCCTCCTCCTCGCGATAAAAATTCATTACAACTGCGGGACTAATGACCTATGCCCATGACTTATCAATCTGACAATAAAACGTTTTGGTTTGTAATTGTTTGTTTATCTTCATGGAAATTAGATGTTTAATCACGTATAATTACGTACAGTAATAATACGTTTTGTTAATTTAAGTATTTATAGACATTCTACATATCTCTATTAGCGTAGTGTTATTCATATCATAAACCATATTCTAGATTCTCAAAGTATAAGGAATAGTCAAAACCTCTTCGCGGAGTTCATATCGAATTGGGTGGCGCACTTAAGACCAGTGGAGAACTTGTGGACAATAGTCCCACACCTCTATTTATTACATAATTATATATAATCGAATGCTATGGAATGCTTTCAAAAATTAATAGATGTGAATTCATTATTTAAAAATACACAACTCTTAAGAATTATCAATTAATCAATAATTAAACAAGAATAACGCTATACCTTTTGCACTTAATAAATACGTTAATTATAGTTATAATCCAGCTCAAAAATCCACGTAAAATCCACGTAATAGATTGTACCTCTCTTTACAAGGCTCCGCAACGAGAGTTCTACACAAATTGTCAATTTAATGAGCATTTGTATAGTCATTGTTACGCTACTACTCAGTTCTTACAATCAATGACTTCCTGAAGAAAGTATTATCTAAATTAAATCACGACACGTAATCTATTGGCTGAATTCGGAGTCACTCTATCCTTATAACATAATTTATTTAGAGCAAATATTACCGGAAATATAACAATATGTTTTAAGTGTTCACACTACTTCTCCAAGTTTGTAATCGACCAGACAAATCAACGGATTCAGCGTTTACATGTTTATAAAGTCAGAAAGCTAACGCGTGTGTTCCTAAAACTGCCCTCACCGTACCGCCAATGCACCATCCTATCACTTCCAATGTTATGAAGGTACCTTGAAAAACCAGAGCGCGCATTCAAAGCCGCATCACCCATACCAAATTCAATCAGTGCACATATTACGAAGTTCATCCCACCGGAAAGTCAGGGTTCACATTTCCAGCCGCATCGTCCGCACACACCCCTCCATCCAATCAACACGCGTGTTTTCGAAATTTATTAAGTCGGAAAGTCGCCATGTCCGTTCAGAGCCGCACGGCCCGCATGCCATCTAATCAGTCCGGCTGTCACATCAGAGCGAGCGCAGAGGATTCTAAACGTGCCGCACGCGCTTGACCGCGCTGCAGTTGGCCCGTTCGGCCACGCGCTGCGCTGCGCTGCGGTCACTGGCGGATTCGGGGGGGGGGTCATGCCCCCCCCAAAAGGCCTAGAGTTTTCGTTTACCTTCCTTTATTTGGCAAAATTTGTTTAAATATTTATGTTAGAATTACGTAATTATTTAAACAATAATATTATATTGTATCATATCTACAGTTCATAAATAATACACAATATAATACCAACTATTTTTATTATTTAACAAAAATCTGCGATGGCCCTCCCCCAAAATGATCGGCTGGATCCGCCTCAGGCACTGCTACCCGGCAGCCACGTAGTGGGCGGAAGTTCGCTGCGCCACAGCAAGCCACGAATACACTGCCAAGCTACGCTTTCAAGGTACGCACTGGTAGGAATTTCACTTTCTCGTTTACTACTACGTAGGTAGAGAAAGGTATGTAATGCTGTAGGAACAAGTGTCGATATTTTAGGGAAAAACAAGTTTTGTGGTTTCCTGATACTGGAAAAAAAGATTTGTTGGTCCCAAAGTAAATAACTTTCTCGTATACGTAGTAGATTGAAAATCCACGTTTGAGTGGCCATTGATATCAAAAAAGTTTTTTTTATGAAATCGTTCTGTCCACAGGATTTTTACCAAAATCTAAATTCCTTGACTCACTTGGCTAAAATCGCAGTGTGTTAAATTTCAGAAAAATTTTTCTTGAAATTTTGGGGGACTTAAGTGATGCCAAGGACACTTTTGAATTGTTTGTAAAAATTACTCAACATTCTTTCGTCATTTTTTCTGGAACAAAGCAAAGAACGCTTACAAAAAATGGCACAAGGCCGATTTTCAGTAAAACTTTTGAAGTTTCTACAATAGTGAAAGTTAAAAAAAATTAACGCTCTCGTACGACTGCAGAATTTACGACAGATTGTTAATGAATGAAGTCTGATAGTCCATCTTAAACCAATCCCATAACTCATACCTACTTTAATTCATAATCTAATTAACATAAAGGCATTCAAATAACTAAAAAGAGAGATGAATTCTGCACTACTGGATGGTTGAAGAGGATCCCTGGGGGACACCCCCTAATAATTTGAACACAGCATATGTTCTATGTGTGAAATGTGTCTGTAATTGTTCTGTAAAGTGATTAACCCACTGCACCAGAAAAAAAAAAATAAAAATACGACGTCCCTTCCAAACAGTTCGGCTTTCGCGTCAACCCACCTCTTGCCCTTACACCCAGGCACGTCCACAATCCACGTTCCCCGAGCTTCAGCCGGCGCCACATCATGTCTCGCTATGCCACGTCGGGTGGATTGCTGCAGACGCACATGGCCACTCAACGCAGCAAAGCTGGCCCGGACAGAACAGGCAGACCTCACCGACGAAATTAAAAATATTCTTACCAGTCGGGAGTGCCGGGCCGTGCTTTGGATACCGGGTGACCCGGCGCCGCTCACTATCTCTCTCTCTCTCACGCCCGCAGGCTTAGATGGACACGTGCAAGGCGGGGCGGAGTGGGGTGTGGGAAGGGCTCGGGCCGCGCGTCCGTCGCGACCGTTTCGCACCCCCACCTCCGCTCCGGCCAACCACCGCGACGCCACGGCTCGCGCCAGTAATTAACAAGAACACGATCAGCTGATAATAGAACATGGCACTAAAAGTGGTAAAATGGTCCAAAGAACGAACTTGTTGCAGGTGAGAGATATAATTAAATGAACATACAATGGCGTGTGACTAAAATGTTAATGAGATTTTCGCTGCAGCGTGTTATTTTAAAATTAATAAACTCCGTACGACGATGCTCAGATGGGATCCCGGGGGAGCGGGGGAGGAGGAGGGGGAGGAGGCGGAGGGGAAGCGGTGGAAGGGGTGAAGAGGGGGAAATGGCGGGGCAGCACGTTGTCGGGAGAGCGGTGGGTGTCCCAGACGAGGACACGCAACGCGCCGAGTCCGCGAATCAGGCCGTCGGAAATAGATGCGCCTTCAAGCGTTAACTTTCCACCAGTCTTATTGGAAGCGGGGCATTTCATTAAAAATGCGAACCGACGGAGTGTAACGTGATTACCATACTGTATGAACCATTTTGTTCTGAAAAATTTTGTACATGCACTTTTTTTAACAAAAATTGTAGTTTGTTTGCTGGTTTTGAATACTCGAGTTTATGAATGATTGTGCGCGGTGACGTGGTAGTTTAAACACAAACGCTCGGCACTGAAGCATAGCATGAATTTTGGCCTTCATTACGAACTGGGTAATATTAAGTACAATTCTGTGCTTTTGCAGCTACGTGCTGGTGGCGAAGCTCTGTATAAACAGTCTGATATTAATCAACGCTTTTTTTCTTGTAGTGAGTATGCACGATTCGGTACAGAAGCCTCATAATTGTGAATGAAATGCTGCACGTGATGGGGATCAGTGCAGTATTAATAATAATCGAGATGAGATATTGAGGGGGAAACTTTACCCCTTCGATATCTCATGCGTGTGATTAGTATTAACATGGCGTCAATTGCCACCAAACCACGAAAGGTAGACGAACTGTTCATTAGCCAATACCAGTCCCTTGGGATGTCCACAACACTCGTATAACAAGTACAGTTGCTCTCTCGAAACAGCTACTTTAACAGTTAGAAACCTTGGCAAGACAGAATGAACATAGTAGAATTAATTAGAGCATACGAACGGAGGAAAATTCAAATGGGAAATCTAACTTTATTCAGTGACAACTTAACATGTCTCCAAATCTATAATGAATATACAAAAACTTGCAACGAAAATTGCAGTACAAGGAAATGTTCTGAGAAAAATTACCATTACAACACGTGCCAAGTTATAGTAATTTATTTGTAAATTTAATAGTTTGATCCTCACACACTAAAGATTATAGTTGCACTCAAACATCTGTAAAATAAACTAACAATATGTTCTAGGAACTGGAATACAGTCGATGACACGACAACGATCACAGGCCTGCCTCTCATCGTCTATATTAAAGCCCGAGAGGAAAATGCTTTCCTCTATTCAATTTGTTTCATGAAATTAATCTCGCGCGCGATCCTTTTTTCAGCTAATGCATAAAGCACACAAAACTGCAGCACGAATCATTACACCTTTCGTTCCGCCTCATCCATTTAATTATTGGTTGAAAAATTTCATCTAAATATGCATTGTATCAATCTTCCGCAAGAGCCCACCGGCCAGAGAAGCTGGGTGCTGCATACGGACTACAGCGAGCGTTTCCTCCTTTCGCTGCGGGGTTACCGCTCCCTTTCTACACGTCCCTGCAGTTTGCTGCCCTGTCTGTCTGCCACCTGCCCGTTGCACAGTGTGGTTGTTCTTAATCCAACGGTCAAATTCCGTTCTTTTCCATTTCAACACATGACGGTAAACGAAATGTTACAAACGCCACTTTGTGTTACTTAGCTACGAAATGTTACTTACACTGATTTTATCATTTACCTTTCGTATATAAGCTTTATACATATTTATTTTTTACTAATCTTTTTCCTCTTTATTCAGATTATAAGTTTTAAGAATGTGTATGTTTTATATATGTGTGTGTTTCAAGAATGTACAAAAGTTATGTAGTGCTCATAGTAGTCACTCATAGTGCATAAATGGAAATATTTATTTTACTTTTTAGAATTGATTTAACAGGCAATAAAAAATATTTTTCTTCGTTAACTGAGTAGTAAAAATTTTTACCATTTTATTTAAGACACATTTGATAAACGGACCGTGGCTACTGAAAATGCGTTATCAAATATCTTTTTCTCGAAAAAACTTGCGATTTTTGCACGCTTTCCGAACATTAATTTTTCCATTAATTTTATAGTAAGTGTAATTGTAATACTTCGCAATTAATGAAACTATCCTTAACAACGTAGATTAAAAATCATCCACAAATATTGAAAGCGATTGTCAGAAAAGCCACCATTTCAAAAATAGAACAATAATTTAAGTCTTGTTTGCCATAGATTCTGATATATATTGTAACCAGACACAGTTCATTACATATTAGATCTTTGTACATATCATTCCAGTTCATTCGCATGATTTGTTCTTTTAAACTTGACGGGGAGTATATTTAATAAAACGAAACTTCCTTTATTTTCTACCCTACACTTAATGAGATATATTAGAGAATATGATCACATTCAAAAGTGCATGCAATTTTTAGCAATATACTTGGGAGAATTTCCATTTACGAGATACTTCAATAGGATTTACCGTCACAATCAATATTAACTGATCTTGAAAAGAGGAACAAATCACTTTCGCCCTCCTGGATCGGGCCAATTTCGCACTGCGCCGTGCTGAGGACGTGACAAACTGCGCCCTCGAAAAACAGAGGGCAGGGCAAATCCGGACAAGGTTCGTACTTTCCCCCTGACGAGAGCCCTTCGTTGACCCTTTTTTACAACGGAAACACAAGTGGGAGGAAAAATATATCCGATTTAAAACATCGAACGCCATTTCCGCGGAGCCCAGGGTAAAGCTCCTTATTACACCATGCCGTCAAACAGCACCTGTCAACGGCCGTAGATGGAGGGGAGCGGGAAGCGTTGCGATGGCAACCCAGTGACAAGCCCCCCGCATCTCCGACAGGGGGCGGAGACGCGAGGACGTACGGCACGAGGGGGTGGGCGGGGGCAGGGGGCGGGGATGGAAGAGAGGCATGAGAAGCTCTAGAGCCCGTCCCTCCCCGCACGCAGATCCATAAACAAAAGGGGGAGGTGACGTCATATACCCCGCAGTAAAGGCCTCGTCTCCAGAGGCTCCGCGGGGTTACGACAGCCCGTTTAAATATTTGGCTGCTCCGGCGGCGGTGTACCTCGGCAATTGATGTCTTTCTCCTCGAGCCCAGCGGCCCGCCGCCCGCGCGCACCCGCGGCGCCAGGGTGCCCGAGTCGCTTGGGCGCGTGCCTCGGATTCCCGAGGTTCCGGGTTCGAATGCGCCGGGAGAGCATATGGGGCAGTGGTTTAAGCACTTCATGTTATGTAGAGTTACGACCAGAATTTGAGGAACGGGTTGTTGATGTGTCAGTCAAGAGGTGACCTTTCAATCCGTAATGAAGACGGGCAATGTTTGTGGTTTTGCATTGGATTGAGAAGGAAGAGACTATGTAG
>JAHLJT010008446.1:205527162-205544940 GCA_031308135.1 Acheta domesticus
CCCTACCCTCACTCCCACCCTCACCCTCGCCCCTGGAAACCTCTCGCGTCGCGGAGCGTCGCACAATCAACGCCATACTCCCTTTCATCTCTCGCCGCGTCTTTATCTCGATTGGTGCGCTCAGAAGAAATGCTTCCTATTTTTTTTACGACAAAATATTTTAGCAGAATGAAACGCAACCGACAAAAGCGTCGCACGGGGGAAGGGGGCTGGGAGTGTAGGGAAAGGGCGGGCGTATTCAAAGCGAGGCGAGCGCGCGGGCGGGCAGAAGGACGAGGAAACTGAGAAGCGGGGAAGCCCGCAGACACGCACGCGCGCCCGCACGGGATGGCAGAGGTGGGAGACGGAGATGGCGACGATGAGCCGCGGGTTCCGGCGGCTTTCACCCTGCCGATGCAGGCTCAACTCTATTACGCCAGCCAGCATTCGAGCGGTGTCTCCCCGAAGTAGTTAACGAATTTGTAGATAGGTAATAATGATACGGTTATGTATTAATTGACTAATTATTTCTTTTTTCGGTCCGTCAACTACTACGATCGTTAGTCCTATAAGTGTAGTAATGTTTTTATCAAAACGCTGACGATTCTTACCACGCTGGATGGTGAGATTCCGGCGCCGACTAAACATCGGCTTGCGAGGTTTTCGCCAATAATAATCTCGCAATAGTAGCACACCGCTCCCAGCCGGGACAAGCTCCAGCTCCCAACTGGTCTCCAACGTGTGTAGTATATAGTGCAAGTACGTGTTTGTGAGTAAGTAAGACGTAAGTATAGACAAGAAAAAGGAAAGATCGCGTCCGTGGCCCGTTTGTCAGGATTCTGCTCCGACATTCTCCTGGTTTTTAAACGGATAAACACGAAAAACCGTCTATCAGAGGAGCCGGCCGCTATAATTCTCCTCCAGACAGAGCCTGAATCCGACATGGCTATATAGAAGTATTGAAATCATCCCACCACTGTGACTCGAATCTAGTGCCTCTGGTCACAGGCACTGCATGACATCATTGATGCTCTAAGCCATCTCAGTCGGTACGATTATGAATATTTATAAGGGAATGATAGAATGAATGGTAGTGGACACGAGAAGACCTCAAGAAAAATTCATCACATATGTTTTGTCCAAAAGAAATTCAACATGGAGTGAGAGATTATCCCAGTAGCCGGTGGAGGAAGCTCCATAGCGTTAGGACACCAGGTTACGGGCGCTTTAAATTTGTCGATCTGGTTTCTGGGGTTGCCAATGAAAGCTTGACCCAAAGAAACAAGTCCGTGGACGCTGTGTATTGTAATCACAGTAATTTTTTATCATTAGGTTTATGTTATCAATCTGATGTGGTCCAACCCGGACTGATATTGCAACTTCAAGGAAACGTTACTATGATACAAAATTCCTTTAACGTTATCATTATTATGAAACACATTTCAATTACGCAATTTAAATACTTATGACTCGCGACTCGCGAAAGGTACTACTATTCGCCGTTCGCGTGCCCGGACACTCGCGCACCAAATACAATGGAGAGCGAATTTTATAATCGAAGGCTTTGGATGAGAACTTTATTACATCTGCTGGACAAACAGAAGACGAATTCATTTAATTGTTTCTTTTGTAGCACACAAGTGGCAGTAGAAGCGTGTGGACAAAAACAATTACGACGAAACTTCTCTACCACCAACAACGGCGGAAAAATTGTGAGGCATTAGAAATGTTGCGACGTGGTGTTCAGTACAGGTTAGTTGATTTCCAGAATCATTGTTAAGTACGAGATTTATATTAATGAACCCTCAGAGAAAACTAGAAGCAAACTTTAATTGATGGGTTTTTAAAATTATAAAAAATGGACTTAACATTGTAATCTGATTGTTAATGTTAATACATTTTCTTAGTGAAGGCATGAAGTGAATAAAGGCAATAATAAATTTTATGAAAATTGATATTTTCCCAGTAGCAAGCGCTACAGAAGTAGCTTTCTATTTTATTTGATCAATTTGAATTTTTTGTCCATTGTTATCAATCCGTTAATGTTGTCACATTATCGACGTCTCGGAATGATCATAAGTGGCGTGCACTTCATTTGGTAAGCGTAGCATTTCGTGAACAGATAAATGTCACGAGATTTATTTACTTTTCTACAATGAACTGTTTTATAATCGGGCACCCGCAAGTTCACGTTTTCTGGGGGCTTTTTCGTAGCTATTTTTCTATTCTTCCCTGAGATCTGCAAGAAAATCTAATTGGCACATCTAATAAATTTCATTCGAAAAATGTTTCAATGAATCGGCTTTTCTTTTATACCTTCGCGCTCGCAATCTTTTCACCATAAACTATAAGACGTACAAACCGAGATAATGTCTGCTTTATTCGTTTTATTTTTCATTTGAGAATAGATGAATATTGATCCACTTTAATTTTTTCCTGTGGTTCTGCAACTATTAGCATTCACTTTTCTCGTACGGTTAGTCAATAATGACTGGAAATTAGTATTCAAAGAATTGGAAGATTTCGTTCATTTATACATTTCACTCTCTCAATGCAAAGAAATTCATCATCGACGCTTTCAGGAGCTTAGAATGTACACTACGACAAGTACAGTGTTTTGAAACATGACTAAGATTCGTCAGTAAAAATTAGTTAATCAATCAAATTGAATCATTTTATGGAGAATTTTAAGATGCAAGAGTCTTCGATAAGATTTGTTGCTTTTTTTCTCAGTCTGTCCTTATCTTTCTTGAGTAAACTTACGATTTTCTCAAAAGAAGAATTGTAGGATATATTTTCATTCTTGAATCTATGCAATAATCAACTTAATTAAGTAATACTACAACTATTTATTGAAAAATTCTGGGAACTAAAAGAACTAAATAGTTGTTTCATATTTTACACTCATTAATTCCAATTCTTTGAAAAACTTCCTAATATCATCTGATGATTTACCAACATCAAAGGCCAGAAACACCGCAATCTATCACTCGATCTTCATAATTCACAATTTAATTTCAATTATTCGTTTTCTGAAATGGTTTGTTTGGATTTTTAATTTTTGATTTATATTTATTTTCTTTCTTATATTTATATTTATTTTCACTTCATATTTTATTTTCATTTTCATCTATTTGGGCTGTCAGCTATCAATGCCATGACTTTTCTGTATTGACCTATTATAGAGAAAAGTACATAGGTTAGTCATCCTACGACATGTCATGCTACGATTAGACGTCATCCTACAGACACGCCGTTTCAGAGGGTTACTCTCCAAGTATCTCCCCTAGCAGGGGCACCGCCCCAGCCGAAACTAGCTCTAATCACCCGAGTGTCTCCCGACATATGTGGTGGTGCATTGCAGTCAGGATACGCTTCGCCATTGCCTGCAATCGATCGTAGAAATTACAGAATACTACCGATCACAACACTGGTCACTAGTATTCTCCTGCAGATAGCTGTTGCAGTTTGTATAGATATGTAGCTAATATAGAAAATGTAACCACCGTCAAGTTTCCAAACCTAAGATTTCTGATGAGATCGTTGCAGATATGCGGCAAATACTGTCTCTGAGCTAAACTGAGTAAACAGTTGTAAGAAAATAGTTTTAAAACGTCAATTGTGTAAGCACATACATTAATGGAAGAAAATTATTCATTGAAACTATTTCTGAATTACACGACGATTGATAGTAGCTTTGCAAAAAAACAGTTAAAAACATATTCAGTACTTTCTGTAGTTCTCCCTCATACAAAATTCGGAGATATCTCAATATCGAAAACGCAATTTTTAAAAAAATATAAGTATTTCTTGGGAACGTCCTTTGTACCTGGGCGTTGCTCTTAATTCTTAGAAATACGGAAGTAAGTCTCTCAGTTTTGGTCTATAGACTTGGAACTCGTCGACAGAACAGTAGTAATTCAGGGTGAATGTGCCTGAGGAAGGTCACCCAGGGCTTATGTCCTTGTTGTTAAGGTCGATGTCACGGGCGAAGTCCATGGCACGAATGCCACGACGAATCGCCTCTCCACGCATATCATACCCCGCGCAAGAGACACGCATCACTATTGTAAACGGCGGGGTTATTAATACTTTCCTGTCCCAACGCTAGTGGCGCAGATAAGCTCGTGTATGGCATGGTGCCGCTAGGCGTGCCACTGCACCAGTATGAGACCTTGACACCATGGCTTACGTTTTCAACACAGACAATGTGCGGTGTCCAAGGAAGAGACAATGGCAATTGCAAAGGGTAAAATCAAGAACGATGATGATAACGAGGACAGTGATTGGAAAAGACGATGACGCATGCTGCATGTGGCAAAAACGAGGGGTCCCGCCGAGAGTAGGGAGATGCCACTGAGAACACGAAAAGGAAACGTAGTATGGCGAGACGAGGAAGCAGTGTTTTGAGGAGCCAATATAGAGGAAAAGAAAGGTGGTAGTAGCTGCGAGGTAATAAGGCAAGAGCTGTACATAACATGGTCACGGTCAAAGAGGAAGGAAAGGGTAACTTTGGCCGTTGTACTGATGTCGACGACGATGCTCTTAGAGGTGAAAAAATCGAAGGCAGAAACAGGAAGAAGAGGAAGACAGAGTGGACGTGCCTTGTGCGGCAGAGCCATAGGTAGTACAAAAGGGGAGGCAAAGATGACAAAGACAACACTAGCGCCGACAACGCACAATGGACACGAGGAAACCGTAAGCACTGGTGAATAGGTTATCTCCAGCGTTAACTCTGGGGGAGTGCCAAGGAAAATAACGATGTTGGCATATGTGAAAGCACGAAGGTGAAGAAGGAGGCAAAAGTGCAGGAACAAGTGGAGACTGCTAGGACAGAAGAAGCAGAATGGCTAATGTAAATGTTTACCTCCTTTTTTAAACTGTCTCACGTCATGCTGACTGAACCAGGAAACATCTCAACATATATTTTTTTACATAGACTGTTGTACAAAAATTATGCTCCATAAAATGATTTCAACAAGTTGTCAAATATTTAATGAAAATTATATATGGCTTTATGCAAGTCTAGTAATATGTGTCAAATTGTACAATGACATGAGTAGAACTTAAAAATTGAAGGTGGAATTGCAGCAGCCGCAAAGGTGACAGCAAGATTAAGAAGAGTGGTGCTGAAGAAGTACAAGGGTGCTAGCAACAGTGATAGGCACACACACTGACAATGGAAAATCTAGTGACGATGGCAGAGACGGTAAAAACCGGCTAAAGCAATGGCGAAGGCAACTGTGGTAGCAACAGTGAAGGGAAAGGAAAAGGCATTGGCGCAGGCAACGGTGAAGGCAATGCTAAAAGCAACGGCAAAGGCATTGGCGAAGACAACGGCTAAAGCAACGGCTAAGGCAAGGGCTAAGGCAACGGCTAAGGCAACGGCGAATGCAATGGTTAAGGTAACAGCGAAGGCAACGGCTAATGTAACGGCGAAGGCAACGACGAAGGCAACAGTGAAGGCAACGGCGAAGACAACGGCGAAGGCAACGTTCCACAGGGCAATGGCGTGGGCGACGGCGGCAACGGCGTGGACGACGGCGGCGACGGCGACGGCGGCGGCGGCGGCGGCAACGGAGGCGCGCGCGAGCACCAAAAAGTATATGCGCAAGAACTCATTAATTTGCTTTCGCCGAGTTTCCGGCGCTCTCGCTGCGGTTTCGCGACATTCCTTCCTGCACCTCTCGCGCGCCGCCGCAGACGGGATTCCGCGCCGTCATTTGATTATTATGCAAATCGGCCCTCTCCGCCTCCCGCCCGCGCCCCCGCCCCCGTCCCCGCCCGCACGGCCGCCCTGCGCGCGCGGAACGAGGGGGCGGGGCGCCGAGGAGCGGCACGGAGCGGGCGGCGTGGGGCGGGGGGCGGGGGCGGGGAGGAGAACGTCGGGCATGCAGAGACGGCGGTGGAGAGAAATCGGAACGCCGAGAATAGGGGACGCGACGCATGACTTTCGAATAGTGAGCCTAGTGGAGTAGGGAGGTCCCATTTATAAATGAGAGAAGACAATCCAGGAAGTGACCATCCTTGGAAATGTGACTCGAAATTTTCCAAATTCGAATGTTGTCATGAATGTTTTAAGTTTATTTGATTTGGGGTGGGACTCGATTAATTTCAACAACATATTTGTTCGTTCCGTTGTGTTAAGTCTAGGTGACAGATAGTTTGGAAAGTGCTACATCAAAGACTACACACGAGAAAACGCCCTATCTTCGCCTGCGGGCCTTCAATGCAACGCGCGATATTTCTCCGACTATTGCTTTGGAGATATCTGACGCCCCACTGGATCGTAAGTGATAAAGCCTATGTATTAGCGCACATTGAAATTTGAAGAATATAATTAAAAAACGATCTTAGATCTAACGAACCTGGGATTATTAAAATAAATTTGACTCAAGTGGTACAGTAGACACTAGTAAAATGATGACAACGTGTAAAGTCCATTTGCTTGAATGATATGACGGGAAACAAAGAAGCTATGTCAAGCAGAGAAGAGCATAGGAACGCTTGATGTGAGACTGGAAGTAAACACGAAGAACGGCCTACGTAATAGAGTTTCTAAAATTCCGAGAGCTAGAATCATTGCACAACTACTTCTGACATTTGTACTGCACAGTAACACTGACGCTTTATATTACTTTGCATTTACGATAAAACTTTCATATAGTATCTATATTTTACATGATTTTAATACCATACATTGTATTTATATTATTAATAAACTAATATAAATAACGATAATATTATATTTGTATGTATTGATATAGAGACAATTCAATGAAACAGGTTAGCGAGGTTATTCTGCACCGACAAACAGTCAAACAGTTATTGAATAATGAAAGAAAGCAAATACGTTACCTTAAAAATCTAAGGTAATATAATAACATAGCCTTTTATGAAAAAAGGGAGTTGCAAAATATGGATTTAGATACTTAGATAGTACACGTATGCAAACTTGGGGAGGAGCAAAACGATACATTTCCTACACATCATCACCGATTCTGATCTTACTCGCTAAGGGGTGGAGGCGACGTCTGCGGCGTGGAGGCGGAGGCAGTGAAAGTGGTGGAGGCGTTGGCGAAGGCAACGGCGAGAGCGCCGTTGCGGTGGCAACGGTGGCGATGGAGGTGATGGTAGAGTGGGGGCGGCAGGGGGATGGGAGAGGCGGAGGCGACAGAAGCGGTGGAGGGCGTTCGTCAAAGTGGAGGCGACAGTGGCAGCGATGGATAGCGGAGGTGAAGGCAGTAGGGGGGTGGCTACGGGTGTGTGATGAGGGGAAGGGAGTGGCGGAGGCGGAAGAAGCGGAGAAGGCGTTTGTGAAAGCGCATTCGGCGACGGAGATGGAGATCGCTCCGGCGGTGGTGACGGAGGTGGTAGGAGCGACGGGGGATGCGGCGGTTGGTGCGCAGGGCGGCGGCGGAAGAGAAAATGGATGCCCCAGCGGCGGTGGCGGTGGCAGTGACAGCGGCGGTGGCGCAAACGGCGGAGCAACGGCGGAGGCGGTGGCGGTGACAGTGCAAGCGAGGCGCTGCGCTAACGTGATTGCAGCTGATGAGCGTAGGTGCGCGCGTGGATGGCGAGAAGCGCTGCGGGAAACGGCGCAGGGCGGCGAACGCTTCGCGGATCAGCCGAATTGAAATGAACTTTTTTTAACGGCCAATCTCCGTTCTCGGGCCGATTTTGATGGCCTTTTGTCCACAGGGTCCTAACCATTGCCATACTTTGTACTAGAACGGCAAAGTAATAATAACAACAACAATAACAATATTGTACGACCAACACATTCAAGCTGATCGCACGGTAACGGCAAACAAACCAAGTTTTGGAGCATAAACGTGCCTACTTGGTGTTCCGTGAGGTTAACACGTAATCAAGAAGGGAGAGAAATGTCTTAAATATAAATGTTTGGAAATCCAGATTAGCCGAGTATGGGGCGTAAAAGCATAAGTCGTCCCAATAGTTTTCGGAGCTCTGGGATTTTTTCCCGCAAAATTTGTGTAGGAATTTGGCTAATCTCCCAGCACACATTTTGCGCACAGTATTGAAGAGAGTCCCAAGAACTGGTGCATAGGAAGCTGATGGCAACCCAGAGTAGATGTTATATTCAACCGATTCATAAGATTTTTAGTCGTGAATTAGAGGAATAGTATTAAACTCTCGTAACAAAGGGTTAACAAAGGAAAGTCACTGAACCATGTAATCAATATGCCGCAATTGACGAAGCTAATTTTTCGAAAATAAAGTCTATTATGAGTTGAACTTTCTCGTAAAAATGATCGCAAACGGATCAGTTGGAAATCTAAGGATTTCAAAGAGATTAATTTATCTCTAGAATGGTAATTACCATATTGAGTATAATAGTACACACACACACTCACTTTGATAATTAAATTCATCCTACTCTATACAAGAATACCATTTTAAATATTCCGCACCATTTTATATATTCCGCACTCGTCTCCTTTGATCACATTTACCTGAATACGGCTCGAAAATATAGAATAACTGTCTTTAATAATCTACATTATTAATAATTTTGTGTTTATTTGTTCAGCAGCATTTGTGTTGCCGCAAGTCACTAGTCACGAGATAATATCAAATGAAATAAAACGCTAATTGAAACAAATTTAAGAAATATAAATACTAAATGTTTCAAGTGAATATCCGATTTAGTGTTACCTACGTATACGTGAAAATATCTACTGCGAATCAGTAGTTCAAAATAGAAGAGTTTCTGAAAATTGTTTTACAATTCATGTGTGGAAATTAGCACTTACCATCACTGTTCACTGACTGGAAAGCATTACTTCGCAGTACGCGTACCGCAAAGACGCCATCCATGGTCATATAAAACAACTGAATTCTTCAAATAAAACAAAACGCCGTGCGACATGATTCAACATGACTGCCGTCTCGCATATTGAGAATGAACCAAACATTATATACATAATAATTTCCATGAATTCGCACAAAAAAATAATATACGCAGCTCGTACCAAGTGTCTTTGGCGTACTTCTGTCAACATTCCATTTGTAGGCAGACGTATTTTTTGTATTAGTTACGTAAATAACTGTGTGAAAATATGGCACCCGAGGTGGCCTGTTTTTGCTGAGGCTGCTGTCAGGCAAACCGCAAGCAGGTGTGCTGCTGCAGAACTCGAAAACACGAGAGAGAACGAGACGCCAAATTAAGTTTTAAAAAATCAATCCCAGATTCCGAGCACACATCATACGGTCTCGTTTCTGTCAGATTGCACTTTTACGTAACAAATGGTCTACATCGATGCAGGAAAAAGCGGCCACGTCACGAAATATGAAACTATCAGGTGTCATACTACGTGATGGGAATGCTGAAACAATCCTGAGTCGCTTTGCAGAACAGATGAAATAAAGAATGATGAAGTAAATTCTGTTTTAAACACGTTCTGTCTGTAACTGATTATTACTTTATCCAGATACCTTGACATGCAGAATTATACTCACGAAGTACAGCGAAATTACTTCAAAGAACAATATTTAAAAGCGAAACACAAAATAGATTGTCTTTTTTACTGAAATTTCATTTTTTTAAACTATATTCTTTTCATTTTCTATATAGCCTAAAAAATTATTCTTCGTTGTTTCTAAAATTTGCGTTTTTTGACACACAGAATACATGAACTCGTTGCGATTCATCAGGAGAAGAAAATATCAGTTGATCTGTTTCAGCTACATAACCCAAACTACTACCATTTCTGCACAGGCCATTACGGTTTGAGCCCCTGCAGCAACATGAAGCAGTACTTTTTAGTACGTTCGAAATATACAGTGATAAAGGTGTACCAAAGTATTTGCTTAGCTAGGGAACGTCCAAGTATGAATCAAACCCCTTTAATGCAAAATTGTTCAAAAGGAAATGCAACCTGCAAAAATAAAAGGTGTGGTTGTGGTGGCTGATGACCTATTAGTATTAAGGGCACATATTTCATGGAGTAATATATTATTTTAACATAGTCGTCTTGACAACAAACTAAGTCCTGGTATTAATCGCACGTTTCTTGAACGATGACCTTGCTTCCCCCTCTCTGTCACAATAAACAGTTGAAGGCAAAAGCTCGAAGCGAGCACTGATGACAGCGTTTCAAACACATCTTCACTGGCGCGAAATAGAAACTATTTTCAGTTGAACTTCTGTCCGTGATTTTCTCCCAAAAAATCTAAAGAAATGACTGAAGCAGTGAAAATTCATCATAGGAGATACTTCGAACTCCTAAGAAAGTTAGAACGCAAATTATTGAGAATGAATGCTGATTTTCCAGGGATTGGCATTGCTTCATAAAATCTAATGGCCGATTTCGTATCTAATACCATCACTCCACCCGCATTTCTTCAATCCATCGTGCAAGAAAGTTGCGCGAGTAATAATACGCGTACTACTGTTTCACATTACAGGTTTCGCTGGTCTGTTAAGTGTGCGCCATTCAAGAGGTGGATTTTTATTACATGTCCAGTGGACATCCGTAATGGATATCAAAAGCAAGTGTTACAAAATGTTAAATTACGAAGTTCGTCATGTATTGAAAACTCGAATTCACTTCAATACAGCTGACGGATATTCTATGCATATGTGAGAGAACTGAACGCCCTGTGGAAGCAAGGCTTGTTCGAGCAGACGCCGGGGCGGCCAGCGCTGGGCCGTGGAGGAGTTAGCGTGCAGCCCATTAGGGCCGATGGGAGACGTGGCGCTGGGAGCGTGTGACTGCAGGGCATGGCGGCGCCGGGGAGGTCATCCGCAGACGGTTGGGCGCCGAGGGCGGCGGCCCACGCGCCGCACGGGGCGACGCTGCGGGGGCGGAAACCGGAGACCCGAGCGGCGGGAGCGGGGACAAGGAGCGCGAGAGAGCGGTCGCTCGGCAGGCGGGGAACATTACAGACTGTTATTCTGATATATTCCAGCCGCCACGCACACGGACAGTTTACAGCAAGCGAACCGGACACATGCTGCTCAACCAGATCGCTAACTGGGAACCAGCCGCACAGCCATCGAGACACGCGGCCGGCCTGCAACTGCGGCTGAATGCCCGACATCAGGCCGAGAGCGGGGACACTAAGCCAGCTGGTCGACTGCGGAGTAACGGCGGCGGCGGCGGCAGAGGCGGAGGCGAGTCAGTTGCTCACGCGCGCTGAGACGCACAGTGTGCCCACTCCCACGTCTGCACTGACAAATAATCATCATTTGACCTTTGGGTTTCATGTATCTTCTTGTTTCCGCCCCTTTGCGTATCAACCAGCGCTGCCACATAAACTATTGTAGTAACTATTGTAGTATAATAGTGTGTAATAATAATGGATATTTTCACAATACTTCAATTCTTTTATTACTCAACTTTATTTACATCTAAAAATGTCCGAAGAGAGCGGCAAAAATTAACGTTCGTAATCGCGAAAAAAAGGAACAGTTGAGGCAGAAGATAGACTAGGTTCAACTACATAGAATTTTGCATAACTATAAAATATAAAGACAGACAAAAAAACACCTGAGTTAATTCAGGGCCAGCTTGAGCGTTATCTCTAGAGAGATTCTGACCGGGAGGTCCTACGGTTTGACTTCAGACGGTGGCGGATTTTCGATACTAGCTTCTCAGGACTAGATCGAATTCCGTTGCGGTCTGGAAGAGAATTCTAGTGGCCGGCTGTTCTGATCGATAGTTTTCTGTGGTTTTCCCGTTCACTATCAGGCGAATGCCGAAACAGTACCCTAACAAACGGGCAACGGACCGCGATCATTCCTTCTTCTCTTGCCCTATCCTGTCCTCTCGCTCACATACTCTTGCATGCGCTACCTTTCCACACTTGTTGGGAGACCAGTCGGGAGCTTAGAACTTGTGGCGGCTGCACTAGTGTCCTGCTGGGGAAGATACCTGGAGGAGGAAATTCCCTGCAAGCTGACAAGTAGGTTATAGCCGAATCTTCCAACAAGTGGGGAAGAATAACACTACATGCTGGGATGAATCCCCCATTATTCTGACGGGACTAATAACTAAACTAGTTACCGTTCTCAAAAACCTCAATCAGAAAAGTCAAAGCAACTCTCTCATGTTAAAATAAAAAGTAACGAGGAAGTTGAAGATGTATAAACTGATACCCACATCAGCGTAATTTCTTGCAATGAATACTCATTGCGACAGCGAATGGGAAGCTACAGTCTGAACTGCATGATCAACTACAGCATATTTCAGCTGATTATAGAATATGCAAAAGAGTTCTTATACGGCTGGACCCTGGAGTTTTGTACTTTCTGTGTGATTCTCTGAGTCTGACATGGCGTCTCAAACTTTCCTTCAACATTTCTTGACTTAAAATGAGTGATGTCATTTCCGAACTCATTGAAGTTACAATATTAATCATATGAATTTTTCAGGGTTTCCGTCTTGAATGTTTTTTCTTCTTACATACATGCAGCGCAAAATAAAGCTCAAATTTGCTTGGAATGTGCCAGTATGAAATTGTTTGTATTACACTGTTCTTGAGAAAAAAGAATAACTGTAAGATTACTCTTAATACCATAACAGCTTTAAATTACTCTTAAAACGAGAGGAATCAAATATTCATTAAAGACAATGGCGCCTGTAATAAGGACAATTACAATTTGGTACCAAAACACTGCAGAATACACTGTAGAAAATATTTTTCTTGTCATTTAACTTCTCACAATGCATTGGACAGTTTTAAACTATCTGTAAAAATTAATAAATATTAAAAGGATTGAGAATAGCTTCACTATCTGAACCACACAGAATAAAACAAAAATTTGCAGAGATGAATTTTCGTTTGCGAAGGTGCGAGATTACGCACACTGTGGCTGGAACGGCTGCGTAGCGGGATGCCCGCAGCGGATCAGCCGAGGGACGTGGGAGAGGGGCAGAGCGGAGGAGAGCACAGCGTTGTGCGGGCGAAGGGAAGGAATATGTTAATTACCGTATGGAACGCGAAGCGGATACCCTGCATTAAATGCGCGTGATACGTGTTTAGAGGAGATGGAAGGCAAAAGCTTCCGTCTACCCGACAAAATAGACCCGTGAGATGCATGCGTTCGGATATGAATAAACTCTCTGTTCTTCCTTTCGCGGTATCTCTGAACAAACATGTGCTTCGCATCGGCGTACTACACGTTCTCCACTGCACGTTTTGAAAAATAAACACAAATGGCGCAGACATAATGTGAAAAAATGTGAGGCGTGCTTTAAAATTAAAGATCTCAGAAAAATTGTTTGATTTGATGTTCAGCAAGAGTTTACTTATTCTTACTTATATGTAAGTTATTCTGTCAACGTGGTTTCTTGAGGAGCTCAATAGTTATTTTTGGTAAATTTTATAAAGTGGATGTAAATACGAGGGTTGTACCAAAGTAATGTTCCCATATTTTTTACAAATAGAAAACATTATTTATTGTTATTAATTTATACATCGTTGAAAAGCTTACACTGTTGTTTATTTTTCAACATAGTTTCCATTCTTTTCGACACATTTTTGAAGACGTTGTTCCAACTTTTGTGTTCCTAAGTCGAAGAAGTCTCCCGCCAATCCGTTGAGGACTGCGATGACCAAACGTTTATGTTAAAGTTTTTCAATTATGTCGTGGGAAGCTTCAGGTAGGCGTTTAACAAGTTCACGGACAGTGACCTTCCGATCTTTGAGCAGATCACCATTGATCTTCTGGACAATCGCATCCGAAACCAGCGGTCTCCCACCCCGCTCTTCATCGTGAACTTGCGTGCGACCCTTAGCAAAAGCCCTGCACCATTTGCGGACGGGCTGAACGGACATGCACTCTTTACCATAAACCTCAGTCAATGAATCTCCACTGGCGGTACCTTCCTTGCGTGGAGAAAGCGGATTACTGTTCGAACTTCGCACTTGGCGGGAGCGTCGATCAACACTTTCACCTCTGACGCCTGCAACGCGAACGTAGCGAATCGCGGACGGGCGGGTTCGAGAGTGGGGAAACCACTGCGCACGACACTTTTGTCGAATTTAGCTTAGCACCTTCCCTCGAGGCTGTAGCTCTTTGGGAACCTTACTTTTGGTACAACCTACGTATATTTCGATCTGACACAGAAATAATGACAATTTAATATAATTTAAGAATATGAATAATGTGAATTTTAAGGAGAAAAATTGGCTCTTTTAATTACAAATATTTTTTGTATTCCTAATTGCCTTACATTTTTAATTGCATCAATGTCGTATATAGTTTACATCAACTGGTTTGAACAATGTTCATTTAAATTTCAGTTTTCCAGAAACTCTCCAGCAAAACAAAAGATGCTTTGATAATTCAACTTCATATATTTAAGAAGGATTATAGGGATCCTAAAGCTCAATAAACGCACTCCTCGTTGCAAATCACACTCAGTTTTTAACTTTTTTGAAATTAAATAAATACATGGGAAATATTTACATCAATATCTCTTGAACACGTCTGATAATTTGATATTGTATTTATTGCCGGAACAAATGACAATTTTCTAAAGTTAGTGAAGAAATTTCCCAATGATGAACTGCAAACACTAAATTTGAGGAATATACAGGGGTCTCTTTCAAAATTCCCACATTCCAAGGAAACGCAGGGGGAAAAAACTGCAAAAATATATGAATCAAATTTCACAATATGGTAGAAAAAATAAATTTATATTCTTTCCTTGAAATTTTCCAACATTACCGCCAGGGTACTTTTGGATCATACGAAGAGAAAATGTCGACTTTACAGCAGGACGTGCAAGCAGTGGTGTCGTTTGCGGAAACAAAATCCAATATTACGGTGCAAAGAAATTATCGTCGTCTGCATGGAAGAGATCCGCCAGACGTAAAAACAATTAATCCGAATGGTATCGGATGTTATTGGAACTGTTCAGAAACAGTCAGGTGATTGTCGTCATATTTCAGAGGAGAAAGTGGAGAACATCAGAACAATATTTGACAGAAGCCCACATAAGTCCATTCATAATGCACCGAGGCAACTAAATGAACCTCGAACAACTCTGCATCGTTTAGTTCTCAAGAGGCTTCATTTTTATGCTTACCAACTTAAAATTCTTCAACAGCTTACGCCACATAACAAACCATGCCGAAGAGAATGCGTTTTGAGTATGTAGCAGCGTATTGATATGAATGACTTGTTTTCAAATGAATCAAAATACAAGTATCATATACCAGAAACTATTAATGGGCGTAATTTTTAGTTTGAAAGGTTTGGCGGCTCTCATAATCGCACGTTATCATTGAACATGTTCGTGATATCCCAAAATTAAATGTCTGGTGTGAGCTCATGCGAAACAGGATTATTGGACTGCTCTTTAACAAAACATAGTAAACAGTGCAGTATATCTATACATGCTGGAGCAGTTCATTTAATCTCACATAGAAGATTTGCAGACCAACATTATCTATCAGCATGATGAATCTCCGCCATATTGGTCAACAGACGTTCGCGAGTGTCTAAATACGAAATTTTTCAATCGCTGAATCGGATGCAAAGGTTCCATTCTCTGGCCAGCATTCTCCTCAAACATTCACTTTCACTTTCTCGTTACGGAGTAGAGAGAAGGTTTTGTAATGCTGCTCGAAAAACCGGCGAATTTTCGGCAGAAAAACTCTTATTACGGGTCCGTGGTAACAAAAGAGTAGATAAATCCAGTTGCTAAATTTAGAAAAAAATCCTCTAACACGTGGTGTAGCCAGAATCTAGGTTTTGTGGGACTTGACACCGAAAAATCTAATGACAGCAAAATCTCTGCATATCCGTCCGTTCAACTGTGAACAACGCTAGCGGCTAAACTATTCAGTCGATTTTCTCCTTAATCGATCTGACTGATATCGTTACCCCTTGAATTAGAAACCGACATTTTATTTTTTGGGGGGGGTGCTTTACATGAAGCTCCTGAGACATTTTCAACTTTTTTCAAAAATGGCTCCAACGTTTTGATTAAATTTTGTTGTTGGGTAGTGCGAAGGACGCATAAGAGAATTTTGCAGGTCTCATGTTCGTTGAAAAGTGATTTTTTCGAAAATTTCAAAAGCACAATTTTTCGGAGTCTTCCTACAACTAAAATTAAAGATAAAACTTTTTTTCTTAGAATGAAATCTGTTCATTGAAGATACATTTTAAAATAAGGCCATGTACAATTTTTCGAAAATTTGAGTACTATTCACGTAATTTTGCGTCAAAATACGGGCGGGAAAGTACTTGCTCTTTTAGCACTTTTTTCATGTGTGAGGTCGTCACTGATACTGCATGATCGTCCATGTTTGATACTGCAGTCACCGATACCTCATGGTTCTTCTTTATATGTGAGAGTTTTTATAAAAAACAGTAAGAATTTAAGAATTGAAATTTAAAATGTTTTAGTTGTTAAAGGCCAGAACTCTGGAACCTTTTCCATTGGCACACCATCAACATGGGCTATATTGTTGAAATTTTTTAAATTTCACATCCGATATTCTCCCAACACTAACGGCTGCTTTTTAACTACCATCTTTGTTGGAAGAATGTCAATGTTAGAATGACAAATATCTGAAGAACATGAATTGAAAAATATGCATCACCGATGAATTTGTATTCAGTTTAAAATAATAAAATCGCGTCACAGACATTTTTATTAGATATTGAGAATCGAGGATTATTTTTCGGTTGTAGCAATATAAAACGTTAATTTTAACCAGTAAAATAAAGGGTACATACAAATTCTATAATTAGATTTTCAACTGATACGAATGTGGATTGGCTGAATTTACCAACAAACTAGATTTAGACAATTTTCCAATGCAACCTTTCTGGTCCGAGTTTAAAGATGTATTATAATACCAAACAGTGATGATATATGGATTACAAATGTTTGTTTAGGCGCATGTTCAACAACACTCAGTGACGTACGTGGGAGAAGACTCTGCATACGCTTTCTTGAGTTCAAAATCCCTACTCCACGCTTAACCTGAAAGTCAAGACGTGATTTGTACCCTCCGTATCATTTGTCAAGGACTACTCAACTAATACCACAAATCCTAAAGCGTAAAGGCATCTTGCTGAGGGTTATGTGGCAGGTAATGTTACCACCTGGGTAGTTCACCACCATATCTGTGAGACCCACAAACCACTTAGTAAGATGTGTATGGTTGTACTATCAAATAACGCCATTAACCGAAGAGGTATCACGTGCGGTTTTAACCAGATTTCCTTAGACCGTCAAAATTTGGCTGAATTGATGAGGTGTTGTAGGCTTTTGAATACACCAGAAACAAAAGTTTCTTTACCAGCAGATTTAGTTTTTGCATGATATTTTATTATAGTTATTTAAATCCAGTTATAAATATTAAATAATTATTTAATCAATTATAATTGAAGTTGAGAAAAATTATGTTTAAATGAAGAAAAAAAAGATAATTTCCAGAATTTAAACAAAGAATAACAATACATGTGTAACAAATCGTGTGAAAAGGGAAGGAAAATATTTTAGAATTACAGATATTTGGCTACGATTAGTTTACAAGAATTGTTATATGGGTATTTGATTGTAGTATGAATATAACTACAGAAATTGTACGCACATGAAAAACCACTCTACAATTTATGTATCCAATGATATTTCTATCAAATTGAACAATATCATTCCTGAATAGTAATTCTTAGTTTTGGGCCAACCTATTAAAGTAATCCCAATAGGTATTCTGCAAAATAGTGTCCTTTGTTTCAATGACCGCAATTCAATAATTAACGTTTTAATCTCGATGACTTAGTCTTGAATACGCAGACCTTAATTAGGG
>JAHLJT010008446.1:205545940-205595734 GCA_031308135.1 Acheta domesticus
TTAAACGTTTTTACATATTTTCATGCTTCTTTACGTTTCAGAGGTTTCTGGACAGTAAGGGCCCTATATATATTTCTGATGTGTGGGACATATAGACTGCATTTCCTCTTCCGAACCAGAAATTGCACATATTAAAAATTCACATTTACGACGATTATTGGCCTTTTGGGCATTCATTAAAATATTACAAATTTTCCCTTAGCACAAATTTCTTTTAATTCCTATTAAAGAATGTTTGTAATAAATAAGAAAGTTTGTCAATGTTTTAAAAGGAAAGTAACTTCCTTTTAATAAAAAAACGTTAAGGACATAACAGACTATTTAGATTATTTGTATTAGAATTAATACAAAAAGGTTTAATACTGCATGAAAAAGGAAGAATCTTACTCATAATCATAAGATATACGTCGACTTTTCAATGGACTAGTGCTGATACAAAATCCAGCCGAATATTACATTTATATAAATACCGAAAATCCTAATAAAAATGTGTTCTTTACGAAGCTTTACAAATCCGTTTCACAAAAATGATACCGCAAATAAAAATACATTGCAAAGAAACTTCGTCAGGTTGAACGAACAATGGTTACGAAAAAAAATTGCACACAATAAGCTGCGCAGTACAGTCAGTGCGAACGAGAAACGGAAGACGTTATCAAATTTAAAGTTTCTCCATGGAAAGCTTTTACTCCAGCGTACGTCCTACTTCTCACGTGGCGAGCGAGATGGGGTTGGGAGAAGAGTGGGGGTGGGTCGTGCAGCAGGGGACACGGTGAAGAGGCTGGGGTGGGACGCGGGAAACCGCCGCCCACGCTCTGGCGACCGCGCGGCGAGTTAATAAAACTGCGGGCGCACAAAGGTATGCCTCCGCCGGCCTGGATAGCCGAGGTCGCTAAGGCTCAAGGACCGTAGCTGCCTCGGCTCGAAGGGGGTCGTCAGTGGGGAGCTTAGAGCTTGTCCGGCTGGGGCGGTGCCCCGCTGGTGGGAGATACCTGGCTGCGGGCAAAACCCCTCTAGTCGACGGTATGTCGGCGCCAGATCTCGCCATCCAGCGGGGAAAAGATCATCGCCATCTCCCGAGGAAAAAAACACGCACTACACTTACGGTACTATTGACCTAAGTAGTTGACGCGCCCGGAAAACACGAATCTATCAATCAATCAATCGAAGGGGGTCGCGAGATTGAATTCCGCCTCAGGCATGGATGTTTGTGTGTGTTCGTGTTGTCCTTACGTGTTCTTCATACAGTTTAAAAAACAAAGTGGTCGCTTTATGACCAAGTTGTTAAAAACGACCTTAAAAACAAAAAATAAAAACAAGGTATGCCTCCACCGCACGCGCGTTTCCGCTCAGTGTCCCACGGGCGCGTGCAGTCACGATGCAGTCGCGGCGCAGAGCGGAGGCCAAATGGAATGGGACAACGGTTCGGAGTAGGGACGGCCAAAGAACGAGGTTTTAAAAATCGATATTTTGCTTTCGATGTTTTTTTCAAATCGATATATTTGTCCAGAAACATCGATGCTTTCAAAAAGGAAAAAGAATTCTCATGATATAAATAAAATTTCCAGTATCTAGTATTTTAATTGTGGATTGCTCGCAATCAACAGCCATCACTGTTACTATCGACGATCTCCAGACGGTACAAAAACATTTGCTACTTGCCACCATTCTCCGGCACTGTTACCTTTCTTTGATTATTTTGTACGTGGTAATATAGTTATGCTGTAGTTTGAACCTTGACTACATAAAACATTGATTAGAAAATTAAATTATATACAAGGCAGAATATACTTCAAACTAATACTGGCGTGTTATGTACGTATTAGAACTAGAACATTTTACTTCGAAAAGTTTCATCATATTTAAAACATCGATATTTGAAACGTCGATATTTTAAACGTCGATATTTTAAACATAGATGTTTTAAACATAGATGATTTTTCGATGTTTTTGTCGATGTTTTCATCGACATCGAAAACCTTCTAGTGATGTATGGAGGTACAGATATATCGATGTTTTGCTGATCTTTGCCATCACTCCACTGTAGCCGCACGGGGCGGAGCGTGCTGTGGGGGGACCATCGCCCATTCAAGGACGGAAACGGGTGGCAGGGGGACCCCGCCTGAGATGGAGATGGGGTTGATTCCGATTGATAGCGGTATGTTTGCGTTAACTAGAATTGGTTGGGTTTAGTTCAGGTTGGTTGGTGGATTGGGGAGAATGCGGTTTATTGGGGTTGATTCGGGTTAGTGGAGGCTTGGTCAGTTTAGGTTAGCTGGACGAGTCAGATTTGGTTGGAGTTCGTTGTAAGCGGTTGGGGTTGCTTGAATATCTGGTTCAAGTAGGTTCATGTTAATTGGGTTGGTTTGGGTTGGTTGGAGTTGGTTCAGGGTTGGTTTCGTTTTTTAGTTAGTCGAGATTGGTTGAGTTTGTGTTGGTTACAGTTGTTTGTGATGGTGTGGTAGGGATGGGTTTGCTGGTATTTGTTGAGATCGATTGAGGTTGGTTAGGGTTGGTTAAGGATGATTGGATTTGTAGAGGTTGACTGAGATTGGTTGGGGTTAATTGGGGGTTTATTGGAGTTGATTGCGGTTGCTTGGTTTTTTTGTGGTGGGGGTGGAGTAGGCTGGGGTGGATTTGGTTGGGGGTTGAAGTTTGGCTGGGGTTGGTTGGAGCAGATTGGGGTTGATTGCGAATAGACTGTGCGTATTTGTGATTTTTGTGGTGGAGGATTATGTTGGGATGGGTTTGGTTGAGTTGGCTGGGGTTGGTTGGGGTCGAGTGGGATGAGTAGGACTGCGTGAGGTTGCGTGAAATACTGGCGTTGGGTGGGGGTGGGTGAGGATGGTGCGGTTGAGAGGGGCCGGTTGTGGAGGGATGGCCAAAGCGGGCGCGAACACAGTCCTGGGGTGTAGCCACGAACCGCCCAGCGACACAGACCGCGCACAGGAGGGTGAGAAGAGGGGTGGGGGACTGCGGACTCGGAGGGAGCGGCTCAACCGGTAGCTTCACAAACAAAAATATTTATGAACATCACTCAAATTGTTTCTGGGCAAAACCCACCTCGTCCTGATTACAGGCTCTGAAATATTCCGCATGGGGGAATAATTCACTTGAACAGCTTTAATACGTTAGCAAACCTCTGCCGTCACGCTGGTAAATTCGTATTGATGAGCGCCGGGTCGCGCGCGGGTGGCAATTGCGCGGACACCGCTCCCCGCTGCTGTCCTGGCTAGTTGGGAAATTATTTTGGAGCAAAAAAGCGCTGCGCACACAGAGGCGCGACGGCGCATGCGCAGTCCAGCCGGCGCCACCCCCACCCCACCCCCGTCCGCCTCCACGCCCCCGCCTCGCCCCCACCGCCTCGCCGCCACCGCCGCCGTTCACAAACACAAGCAGAATGTTAACGTAGCTATATATTTGCACGGGCATCCATATTGTAGCATTACCGTGATGTACGGCGGGCGGCGGCGGCGTCAGCCTCGCGTGCCGCGGCCGCCTGGCTATCGACATGGTGGCGAGGGCGGTGGCGACGAGGACGTCGCGTCACGTTCGCCGCTGTCCTCGTCCCAGTCGCGCCCCCGCCCCCGTCCTCCCCGGCGGCACCGGCTCCGACGCAATCCGTGCGCCGTACCGCGCCGGCCAGGGCAGGGCAGGGGGCGGGCGGCCGTGCGGCCCGGGCGTGCTTAGGAGCGGCCCGTAAACGCCGCATAGCGTCGCACGGCGCGGCGGATTGCGATCCCCCGCCGCCGCTGCCTCCGCCGCCACGCCCACTGCCGCCACCACCTGTGACGGTCCGCACGTTCGTCTGCCGCTGAAATTGCATAAGGTCTACTCCCAGAGGAAACGGCACGCCTGGAATCCCCAAAAACGTGTCACGTGGCACGTCCTCATTTACGATCCAGCCACGTTGCCTTTTACGATACCTTACGTCCGGCAGAATCGACGCTCTCCCTTTAACGTCACGCATATCGCGGAATGAATAAATAAATGCGGATAATGAGTAATAAGAGACAGGAAAGGGCGGTTGTATTCCGGCGTAGGGAAGGTCGAGCATAATGCAGTCACGGGGAAATCCCCGGTGTAAAACAAGGGAACGATCGAATATCAGGGAGGTATGGAGCATAAACCGCAAGGAACGTGAGAAGATACCGCAAACATGATATAACTGAATTACGCTGGAAGTAGTTGCTACTGATTCTGTGTCAGGTGCAGAAAGCAAAGGTGGACTAGAAATTAAAGTAAATACCTACATCTATCTTCCGCGAGTTCTGATTTAGTTCTTAAAACAATTTTATGATATAATAAGCTTCTTCATTTCTTGTAAGGGTGTAGTTTTGAAGGATGATGGTAAGAAACTAATATACGATTTTTCATCTTTTAAAGGATAAGGTCTATACTATAAAAACAATACTTTAATGAGGTGACAATAAACTATTACATGGCGTATTTTGTAGTGACACGCCCTATAATAGGTTCACATTCCCAAGTGACACAAAGACACTAAAAATCTTAACAAGAATCGTATGGCAAATATAGTTAAATGAGCTCCAAGTAATCTAATTAAATTTGACCCAAAAGTTATAAATATTGCCTTCTTGATTGAAACATCATCTAAAAGTTGCTATACCATTGTTTATGATCTTATATTATCAAGACAGTATATTCATCCATTTGCTCTCTTACAAACTGTGGCTCACTTTACTTGAGTCATCATAATATCTAAAAAAAAAAACATTCTACGAAAAATATCTGAAAAATTACATTTCTCGATTTCAAAATTTGCAATCAAAATATAGATTCCTAAATAAACTTTCCAAGCTGCCCCACTCCGCTTCTCGAAGTCATGATTTATCACATTTGAATAGCTTCTTTCATTAATTTATTAATTCACTCCATCAATAAATAATTTAGCATCAGCTTTCTATGGGCTACAGAAACTCATCATAAAACTTAATTTGTAATTTGTTGTCACATTTGGGGTTTTGTTTCGAAGCGTCCGACCCTCTTTCTCGCTATTTCTGCGCCTGTATATCTCAGCGTCTCTCCGTCTATCTGTGAACAGTAGCGCCTAAAACCATTCACAGGATTGTCTTCCAAAATGGATATTATCTGAATCGATTTGGCTTCCATTGCATCCCCTCTAAATTGAAAGGGATCGTTTAAATTTTCGGGTGCTTTACAGCCTCTTAGTGACATTTTCAACATTTTCTAAACTATTGCATCAAACCTCCGAAATTTTCGGAAATTGCAAAAGTTAAAAAATTGTTTTTCCTCTTCTATACTGACATTATTGAAGATAGAGCGTATATCAAATGAAACCTGTTTTCAAAACTAGATCTTAATATAATGTATTGTACAGTTTTCTCAAAATAATAGACATGTTTGCGTAAATGTATGTAAAATCGCGAAAAAAACGAAAACAGATTTTTTCCAAACCTGCTGGGCATTTTGTTTTTAATTTTACACTTGATTAAGTTCGCTAAATAATGTGGCGTAGATCCTATTTTCATTAACACGTCAGAAATTATGAAAAATTGCAAATGTTCAACATTTTCTTTGATTTGTCGTGACAGTTAAAATTCCAAACCAGAACGGTAATATAATGCTAAGGACGTTGATCGCAGTAATTGTGCACTCAAGTTCAAATCCCAGCTGGGACCAATATTTTTACGGTTTTAAAAGCCCACACAGAGGCATACGTTGAGTTAAAGAGGTGATCTCTATGTCAAATAAGGTGTAAAAGATACGCTAGTCGCATTACATTGGCAATCGAGTTCAATTTCCTCACCATCAACTTGTATTATAACGGTACGTAATCATTATAAATAATAAAGAAAGTAATACTGTTGAAGGAACGTTAATTTGTTCATCATTTTTCTTCAGATAGGTCTTTCACTTTCAGAACTTCTATCACAAAACTTTTGCTTCCTATATTATCTTCCTGCCTATGAAATATGTATTTTCAATTTATTTTCATACGTTGCGAGTTTTTTTGAAATATTTAAATATTGTCAGTTAGAACCCGCGGAAATAAAAAGTATTTTTTAATAGGATATCCTTCGATGGCTTATAATACTAAACATCTAAGAAGGAATGCTGGTGAAACATTTGTTTGCTGGTGAAACATTTGTATCCTGAAATATAAATACTGTACCCTACATGTTCTATCACTTTGTGTAGAATTTCTGAATGTGGGCATTGGTTATCTCTATGTTGACATCGATTCAGTGTGTTTTAATCCTACATAATAGATGAAGGATTAAAAGCTATAGCAGTATAAATATACGCAGCTTTAAAATGTAATGCTTACAAAGAAGTAGTGGAAAAACCTTGTTCTGTAATATTCTACTACTATAGTTTCAACGGAGATAAAATGTATGCAACGAATACGTACTAGAATATTTTCAACATGAACTGAAATTAAAAAATCACATATTAAAACGTGCACTTCAATTATATACCGTATCTCACAACAATGTAAAAGATATTAATGCAATTTCATAATTACGCAAAACCTTCATTCTGAGAAACAAAAATATCTCACGATTGATTTCCTCAATCTGATGAAATTAATCTTGGAATATAATTGTGCAAGAGAGAATTGTTGTGAGAGTTTTCCAGAGTGCTTCATATCTTTACATTTGCAAAGAACATATTCATCATCATTCTTTATCTTCAGAAGTAACTATTTTATTCCACAAGACAAGCATTAATATAATTCCTCTACTGAACTTTCCTATTGTGTAACAAAAAACTGATAAGACAAATTTTGAATCTGTAATTTTTCCAAATTTGTGAATTAAAAACATCAAATACATATTAGTATTAAAAACTTAACTATAATAGATACGCAAATATTACACATGACAATATTTTCATTTTTTAAAACTGATATAAAAAATGTAATACACACATTTTCCTTTCTATGTTACAAAACTAAGTTGTTACTTTACCTTGCGGTATTTTAAGCAATGATTCTTCTCAAATTAATAAGTAATAATTTATGCATAATTATCTTTATTAATTATTTAGTCCTTCACATGTTAAATTGGTTAGAGACGTAACCAAGCTCGGAAACATTGATCTTTCAAAGGCAAGCGATCTCCAACGCGTTGAAGAGCATTCATAAATCCGAAATGGAATTAAACACACGGAGCATCCGTTCACAGGCAGCTCCATCAAGAACGAGCGGCAGTCAAGGAAAACAGCTAAATAGCGCTGCACAATTCCTGGGCTATTCCGCAAATCGGTGTAATCGCCGGCACCTCGCTGCGTCCAGCGCCAGGAGGGGGTGCATGCGTTTTGGAGGTCACGCTCCTCTCACAGCAAATTGGCCAAAGCGGCGGCGGCGGCGGCAGCGGTGGAGATGGCGGCAGCTCGTCGTTGGGCCGCTCAACTCACGCCGCCCCCGCTCCCGCCGCCGCTGCCACTCCCGGCTATCCCCGCCGGCCCCGCCGCTCCGCCGTGCGTCGCTCCGCCCCGCCCCCCCCCCGCCGCACAGCACGCGCAATCCGCGCTGACAAGGCAGACGGCGGTGCGGGCGGCCGCGCGGGCGGCGCCGGCCGCGCCGGGGGCGGCGCGTGCTTAGGATTCGGCCGTAAACGGCGACGCGCGTAATGCAGCGAATTGTGGCCCCCTCCCACCTGCCTCCCCCCTCCCGCTACCCGACCCCTTCCCACCCGCCCTTCGCCACCTGTAACGCCCGTGTGTACACCTGCCGACCCAAATTACATAAGCTTGAAGCCTCGCTAGAAAATGGCTTCCCAGAAATCCTAAAACGTGCCACGTCTCGTTTACGATCCTCCCGTTCCCAGTTACGACCTTTTACGTTCGGTCAAATCATCGCTTGTCGTTAAAAAGTTGCGTTGACTTTTTTAAAAAAATAAATAAGGGAAAAGTAACGTGCCATGCCCACGGATTAGATTAACGTTAATCCCGCGGATTTGATTGCTATGACGTCAAGTCGCTCTTACGGTAGAGCGCAAACAACATATGGTAACATGAAACCACGCTTGGAGATACATTATTTTCATTCATACGTGAATTGAAGGTTTTTATTTCGATGAGATGCCTCTTGAATAGTCACCTAAAAGCGGTTCATGGATTCAAATATATTCATGGGTTGTCATAACTCTGAGTGTTGACAACTTTATTATGATGTTCATTTAGCTGTCACTGATACATGTTTATATGACCATAAAATTCCATATTAGCTCACTTTAAACAGAAATCAATACTCTATGATTTTCTATGCAAATATTTTATACTATTATAAAATATAATGATTTCGTTGAATGAACAACGTGGAAATCTATCTGGAATAATAACGCAAAAAGAGTCAAATAACCTATGCAAGTTATTCATCCAAAGGTTGCTTCGGCTCGGACAATATTTCTTTACAAGACATTAATCATTTTAATAGTTATGTTGTTCATTTTCTAAATCACTATTAGAATGTAATTTGAACAATATTACATTTGAGAAAGAAGTGCACAACACGACCTTATTACTTTGGACGTTTCACAAAGTTGTACATTACGTTGGGCATTCAAATAATGGTGATTAATGGACAATATATTATATAAATTCACTTCAGAGATTTTGAGAAAAATTAAATGCAGGTTAATCCTAGACATACTACGTACGCCGGCACCTAACTTTCGTAGAAATAAGACATGCTTATAGGTTTTTTATGCAGTTAATCTCAATGAGAAGAGTTAAAAAAGACATTTAGTTGAAAATCTCTGTCTGCTTTTTATAGAGTACATGAATTCTTGCATATTGTATAATGAAGGAAGGAAGTCGAGAAGCCCCTGAGGGAAATCCGTCAACTGCACGTTACAGCTCGTCACATTCGGTCCTACCGTGGTTCCCCCTTAAACACACTGATATTTGAGCATGAGTACCTTATTTCTAGGCTAATTCGGCGATTTTGGGCCGTCTCAGTTTCATCATGGGCCATCACAGGGGTTGTAAACTCGCGAGGTAAAACGACGTCATACGATTTCAGACGACTTTTGACTTCAATTACATGAAAAGGAACCATAAACGACGGGATCAAGCAAACGGAATAACGGGATCAGGGAATGTCAAGTTCAGTGAAGGGTGTCATCATAGCTGTAAGATCTCAAAGCGTGGGAGGCTGTTTCCGGATATAATGAAAAATTTTCATTAAACTTTGTAGATTTGTAATTAAGTCTAACTCAAGAAAGCGCTTCTCACTGGAGCGTATGTTAGCCTGCGTATGAACTTGGTAGATAATTCCTATGCTTGCATTTAAGACAAGGTCTATACTGTCTAAACAGAGTTCTTCAACGGGTACCATAAATATTCTAATGCGTAATATGAATCTCCATGCATATTAGTAAACTGAAACATATATAAATTGTATTCTTAAAAACGCATATTTGTGTTAATATTAAACCCGGGAAGATAATCTTTAATTGATTATTCCAAGAGAAAATGTCTAAAATGAAATTTTATACCCTTAAACTTTCAACGAATATTATATTCTCAAATGAACCCTAGAAATCTGCTACAACTGAACAAATGTTAGACATTCTTTTAAAAAAACGAAATGTCCCTGATATACTACGTTTTGTGAGTTGAACATCTGCGCGAAGACTCATGGAACAATAGACTCCCGTACATCTCGCCTCCCGAAAAAATGCTGCATAATTATTTCTTGAGAATAATGTATGACTGCAGTCACAGTCTTCTTTGCAGCGCTTGGCCATCATACAAAAAGAAAAGAGCTGTGACGTACGTCGTAAAACCCAAGAATGCATGCATTTACCCACTTTACGGCCTACCTCTTCCCTCCGCAGCCATGGAAAGAGTGGTATCATTTCACTGCTGCGGCTTACATCGTCAGCAGTACGACTGAAGTCCTTTGTGCATTTTACTTTCGGTCTTACAGAGCCGTTGCTGCCGACCGCATGAAAGAACAAAGCTCACGATCGAGACAAACGACTTTCACTTGACGGAGAGCGATATGCGCGGAGTGAATAAATCATATGAAAATACGCTGAGCGCGTGTTTCTTGGAAAGCAAGCTGAAGGTTAACGAGTACATAAAATTGTGATATTCATTAAATTACATGACCATCATTATGTATATTCTTAACCACGCACGTTTCCTCGTCAAATTATTTATAGATAAAATAATGGTCGTGAATCGAGAAATGCAAGTATTAACGGATGTGAAATCTGTAGTCTCGTCGGTCACATATTGTACGTCTGTAGACAGGCCATAATTAACTTCAGTCGTATGATCAAGTTTAGGTACAAAGAAAATACTAGAATACACGAAAGATTAAAAGCTAAATTCGTCTAGTTTAGACAGAACAAACAAATTTTTATTCATTTCTAATATTAAAATATTTAATTTAAGAAAATGTATGTTTAATTTGTATTGAAGTTCTATAACAGTCATCTCAAACCTCTGCTTCTTTTTACATATCATATTAAGCTATGATAATTTCTTATCATTTCAAAATTGGATGTTATTACATGATAACGCTAAGCACTTCCCATCTCTCATTCCAAGCGATGCTGAAGATTTCCATGAGAAAGGAACACTTAGAACATTAGGAAGTATTCATTCATTTTATAATATGTTTCAATATCAATTAGATTGAAAAGTATTTTAATGTTCTTTCTACCTTTCCGACCTGAAATGCACCAAAGGATGAGGAAATTTCTTTCAATACTTTGTCACATAATTTAACGCATTAAGCTATTTGCAGCTTGAAGAATGGTATAATATCAAATAAAAACTTTATTTGATTCCTAATTTTCAGGGACCCTGTATTAGTCAAAAATAAAGAACTGCTAAAGAAGATAAGAGGATTCACTCATGCAAAAATGTTAAATGAAAATGATGCAAGGATTGCAGAGTTGTATTTTTACATTTAAACGGAGTTTCTCCTCTGAAGACCAACAGAAATACTGAAAGGACATATAAATAAATAAAACAATTTTGCCTTTTTTGATTAAAAACAGAAGGGAATAGTAAAAAATGCGCAGATAAAAGCTGCACTTCAGTCGTGAGACTAGTGTGTTAAAGTGGGAGAGGACTGTGCATTGACTGTTTTGCATTCTTCTACTTCATTTAAGTAGAAATATCATTAAACATAATTTCAGTATAACCGACAGTGAAAAAAAATCTGAAACATATCTACATTGTTACCGCTAATAACAACTAATTAATTATTATGGAATTTTTAAATTCTTTTTCTCATATCTTTAAGTAATAATTATTTAATTTTACAACTAAAACGTTAAAAAAGCACAAAACATAAGTTGGTCACTAGTAGGTTAAGTTGACAAGCGGAAGAGCAGAATTAATGGTCTGTAATTTAAAACTACGCTTAATATTGCTTTTCTGCTCATCTGCTCTGAACAACAACGAAATTAGTAAAAAGACACAAACGGCTTTCAAAACTACACGGTTGAAAAACTGCCAGTGTATAACATCACTGTTTAAAAACAACAATTTTCCTGTTCCCTTGTCACAGTATTTTTGAATGCAAAGTAATGCGTTCAAACACATTGTGGTGATGTCTATAAACTGTAGAGGATGCGGTTTTTGTGATTTAAACATAATGGCATTATTTAACCACATAGCATTGGTTTCCTGTTTTTTCGGCAAATCCAAAAACTGAACCGTTCTTCCGAAGACATCAATTGATTTTAAACAAATTTATTGAAAAACAATAACGTTTCTGTAAACACACATGACGTTTTTAATTTCAGTTCAATATATAATTTTCTCAACATTAATAAGTGTGTGTAAGTGCAGGTGCATTTTATACCACTGAAGAAGTTGGAACGTGACATATCAATCGGTATACAGAATCCCTCTCTGTGCATTTCCATGGAAACGAAGAAACAATTTATACACCGAATTCATAGCTTGATTCAAATTCCCGTCACCTATACTATCATGTGTTTCATAGCCAGACATTCATTGGAGTGTATGTGAGCAAAGTGAAATATAGCTCCGACAGCTGTTCCACCCACGACCAAGAACTCTTCGTCATGTCATATCCTCACCTTCCATTCCGTAAGCATTCCGCGCCGATGCTTCTCCATTTCATTCGTTTTCCGCGCTCGGCCTTTGTTTTTCCCTTTGTTCTCACGTCCTCAATTCTCTCCGCAAGTTAACACCCGTGAAGGATGTTCTCAGCGACCAGGTAGTGAATAAATAAATAAAAAAAACACACACACACAAGAAAACACGCGGTGCGTGGCGGGCGGGGACGGCCGTCCTCAAGTGCTAGGGTGGGGCAAATCTACGACAACGTCGCCGCCTCCTCCGCCGCCGGAAAGTGAGAGCACTGCGAGGAAGGCATAGCGGCTGCGACGGAGGTGGAGGTGGAGACAGGGGTGGGGGTGGGATGAGGACGGGGAGGGGAAGGGGAAGGCGACGACCGCAGAGGGGGGCTGAGGAACAGTCGAGCCCTGAGAGAGAGCGGGGGCGAGAGGGAACGTCCCGGGGAAACGGACGAAGAATGGAAGTTTCTCAAGACGAAAGGGGCTTTTATAAAATTTAGTGATTTTGCGGGGGAAGCCACGCCGAGAAGGTACGAAATTAATGAAGCTCTAGAAGAAAAAGGAGCACAAAGAGAACGAGTTAGGACAAGAAATTCATACAGAGACTGAAGAGCCGAATTATAACAATTAGAAGGCGCGTACAGGAAGAGGTAAAATTTACACTTCAGACGCCTCAGCTACAAAGTGGCAGTAATGAGAAATAAAAGACAAATCCGGAGATGGGTGTTGCTCCATCACATTAAAACTGGAGCTCAAGGAACGGAGCGCGGGGCATTTAATTTCGCACTAGTCTTCTCTACCTTTTATGTATCGGAAAGCACTCGACAGGGGACCGTTAATGAGACGGTGCATGAAAACACAGGGAAGAGAAAGGGGAAAGTAAAGTGGTAACGAGAAGCTTTCTTTTAAGAAAGTTTTGCACAAATTTTTTTTGATAATGCATGGGGGAAATGTGATTGTTGTATTGGCACAAATGGTAAAGGCAGTATAAACGAAGGAATTTAACAAATTCAGTTCGTGCTTGGAACAAATATACATGTGAATCTATCAGGTAGATCTACCATAAATATACCTTTCCAAAATAGAAACCTAGCAATAATATGAATGTTTCTGGATCAAAACTGCAATAAATGTTCGAGTAATTGCCGAATGCGGGATATTCTCGTAGTTAAGGCAGACATAACTGTAATTAATTCTTGAGATCTTCAGACGTAATTACTTTCATTTCAACAGAAGTCTCTTCTGTTGAAAGTAAGCTATTTATGTTCTTACTTACATTCTAATGATGTAACGTTACTTTTTCAACGACAAGTTAAGAATTACAAGGTGTAAGATAATACGAGGGAGTGTGTGGGCCGCATTTATTTGTGGTGTAGGCTGAAGGCCCTTGAGGATTTTCCCTAATACATCAATTCACTATTGCAAATGCCAATTCTAATTTGATCAGTGAGATTAATGATGCATTTATCAAAACTGAAAGATACGTTTAAAGACTGAAAAATACGTAGACATGTTTGTAGATGTTCAAGACATGCCACGTAGACATGCTTGAAGCTTGTAGATGTAGATGCTCAAGTGGTGATTATTTTTTAATTAAAAATACGGAGGATCATATCTCCTTTGGTATTATGATTTCTTCCTTTAACTAGAGCCATCAACTGTTGACATCCAGCAAAGTTTCATTTATATTTGAAGATTCTACAACTTCAAGGAGTAAATCTTTATTGGAAAAGAGTAGGAATATCAAAGACCGTGTTCGAATAATAGAGAAAGTAAAAGTACTGGACGACTAACTCATTCTAAACAATTCAAAAGATTTTAATATTTTTCAGGTATAATAAAATCATAGCTCAACTCATATCACTTTAATGGTCGGTTATCAAAATGCGGTGAAAATCAAAGATAGCTTCAGAAATGAGATTTTCGACCTATATTACCGTACAAGTTCGCAAATTTAATAATTTTAGAGTTGGGTTCACTTGAAACACACAGTTATGAACTTGATTTGATTTATTACTTTCTTGCATAGGTATCAATGTACCAATATGCATCTACACCATGTCCAACGGACAGTCTGACCCTCCGTCCGACCGTGTGACCTATTTACATGATGCCCATGGGCCATTTTCAAAATGATCTCAAAAATATCTCGAAATTTGTTCTTTAAATGTATTGCTAGAATACAGCAATAATTGCATAATTGCAAGAAATACACTAATTACAAATGCCATAGTTCCGATTTTCACTGTTAACGCTGATTTTTCAAAAATTGCAGAATTTTCAAATGTTTTGACCCCCTTCAAAAATATGATTGCAATATTGAATTTGGAGATTTCTTATTCTAACGAATGAATTTTCTTTCCATAATTCATTGTCATATGCAACTTTTGAAAAGTTTGGTTGTAGTTAAAGTGAGGGCAATGTTAGAAACAAACTTTTTTTAGATCGAGCTCCATTTTTCTTTAAATTTTTGTACTACATTTTTTTATTATGTTCCCAGCTTTTGTTCAAAATAATGCAATAAATATATAGTGATATTACTTACAAAAACCTAAAATTACAAAGTGGACTAACTCACATTAATATGTACATTTCAGTTATTATGTGTTACGT
Source organism: Acheta domesticus (assembly GCA_031308135.1). NCBI lineage: Eukaryota > Metazoa > Arthropoda > Insecta > Orthoptera > Gryllidae > Acheta > Acheta domesticus. The sequence continues at coordinate 205,560,613 of JAHLJT010008446.1, forward strand.
TTTGGCACATTTATGTACTTTCTGTTACCTTCTAACATGCCGCATTGCCTTGAGACACCAATATCCTCAAATAAAATTATATCGACATAACACAAGTTTCATCAAATATTCAAACCTATTTCCTCCCATTTCCTCCAAAATGGGTTAGTCCACTCTGAAGTTCATAGCCTCGTATTTCATTCGCTTTACTCGCATATCAATTATTTTTCTTATATAAACATTCTAAGCAAAAGATTTAACGCAAGTAGTTGAACCGGACGGAGAGTTCGCAATCACTGGTAACTCCCATATCACTAAACTCATCAAATAGAAGGGAAATAATTGATTAAAACTACTGTTTGTACGGAAGCTGTAAATTTACGTGACATTTTAAGATCAAATATACGTATTGAAAGAGAAAAGAAAAAAGCTTTTCAGGGTTCATGAGGCCCATGATAATAAATTTTAAATCTAAACTAGTGGTGCTAAAGAGTACATATTGTCGCATTATTTCTTTCACTTGCAATTTTTTTAAATTCATAGAGTTCCACGAAAATGACACTTACGTAACTATTTTACGCGTCTCTAAGAGAATCTATCCGTGGAAAAATTTAAGGAAAGAATTGAGAGATTTTGAGAAAATGTTATTTTTATAAATTGCGTTTAATTCAAGTACAAATGACGCGAAAACTATTCATTTTTTCAAAACATAATGCATGGACGTTTTTTAAAGATCGGGTATTTTAGAAAAGATTTCATTTAAGTTAAAAATCTCTTGAATATTTTACTATTTTTGCGATGTTAGCTTTTTGCAATTTACGAAAATAGAGTTCGCCGAAAACGGGACTAGAACAAACTTTTTTACCGTTTTTTGTTACATACGAGCAGAATTTTTTTTTAAAAATTGGAGCAGTTTTGAAGAAAACAATTGTTTAAAATTGCCTAAATATCACCCAGTACTGCGTGAAATATTCTCAATATTCGATCAATTGTACGTGACTTTATTTCAAGATATGTCTTTCAACAAGAGATTTCATTAAGGAAAAAGTCTCTAGCTTCATAATTGTAGTTGACGGAAAGTGTCGAAAAAGTTTTAACTTTTACTATTTTCGAATAATCAGAATTTAAATAAAAATAAGATCTGAGCCATTCTTTTAAGCGATCTCTACTTTACCAGAGGAGAAATTTTAATCAAAAACTTTTAGTAATTTCAAGAAAATTTAGAAGTTATTGTTGACACCTCATGGAAAGTAACCTCAAAAATCAAAATATCCGATTCAAACTTGCATGGTTTGGAGTTCGTTCAGATATAACGGGGAATATCGATTTTGGGAAAGTCGTTACAACAGTTTAGGCGGTAGCATTGCCTGCAGAGACGGACAGACATGTTTTGCCGTCAGTCGATTTTTCGCTATCAAGGACTCACAAAATAGAAATTCTGACTACATAACGTGTTAGAGAATGTACTTTACTACATATAGGAATAAGATTTATCAACTTTTTCGGAACAGGGTCCAGCATTAAGAGTTTTTCTGTCGAAAATTCGCCGATATTCTGCGCATGATTACAATACTTTCTCTTCTTATGAAGTGAGGCGAGAATGTAGAAATACACAACAGACGATGCTTGAGACGGATTTTGAAAGTTTCCAGTAAGTATCATAAATCATAATTGCAAAACTCTAAAGGTCGAATTGAATACTGATGTTCTTCCGCCTGAGAGATTCGAATCCCGATGATGTACAGGTTTTCCACTCCAGTAAACAACTGAGTCGAAGTCCTAAGTTCAAAAGAAAAAGAGGCCGGGTCTTCTGATTGGTCAGTCTCGTGTTTTTCCTACCATGTCGAGGCGGAAGCCAGAGAAGTATTATAAACAACTGGCCACGGACCACGGGCTATTTTTCCTTTTTTTATCCTGTTCCCACTGGCATCTTGAAGGCCGAGTGATCTATATTATTAATTTCAAATAGACAAATTGGCGGAAAACTATGCAGCATTTGGCCGTGTTTTTTTAATTATTTATTGCTTGTTGGGTTGTACATAGATCAGTAAAACACTCTTTCATATGTATTGATGACTTATTACTAACTAAAACTATGCTTAACCTAGTTCAACTATTGCTACTACATTGGGGTAGATTCCTCATGAGTGTAACTACAGTTCACAATTGTCTGAGAATATTTTTAGGAAGGAATCGAACGGGTATCTATTGTTTATTCTGGTCTGTGTGTTGTTTGTTGAGGCTAAATTGTATTGTTTGAGTTGATCTATTGAGTTTATGTTAGAGTAGAAGTTATTGGATAGGCGTGCTATTTGATGGTTTGGCCGTGTGAGAGGTCACTATGATAGCGATAAATACCAGAAAATCGGGAAATTTCTAAAAAAAGAAAGAGTTTTCATTTTGATTCAAAATGGCGTACATTTGATCGTGTTACCTGCCTATTATCATACCGCGAGTCCCAGCAGGATTCTTATACTCATTTCGTCACTGATTACCTTACGACACAGCTGACGTTATGCGTTGGCATGACCCCACCGAAGAAGTCGCCCGCCTTTGACTAATTCCTGTTTACAAGCTGCGTTATGGAACAGCAACACGTTTGATATTTTTTATGTATAGAATTTTTCTATTGTTTATCCGCGTATAATATACTATACTATATACTTCATAGTATTCGTGAAGATCTATTTTGTTGAAATATTTAATATGTCGCAGTGTTATTCAAGAGTATTTTATCTGTTATTCTTGAGCAGTGTGCGTGCCACATTTTAGAAAATCATATTGTCTGGTTTCGTTCAGCAGAATTTTTGCAGCCGCAGATGTCTAGCCTTGCCCTATTTAAACGATAATTGTATTACCCATTTTTCTCTCTCTAGAACCTACATATAAGATGAATCCTCAACTTCATTTCATTGATATGAATCATGACTTCCTACAACAAGAATTCATAAATTTCAACTGTGAGGTTTGTCCTTGAGATATCTGACTATCCAATCGATCACTTGAAATTTCCAAAATAGAAACTCTATTGCGTGACTCCTCGCTCACGTTTTGTCATTCTGCCCAACAGTATGAGAGAAATAGATTTCGGTTAACAGTACAAAAATCTCAAGACTAATATTCGTCTTCGTTCATGATTTTCTGTCGTTACTCCTTTAGAAGTGCCTGAAGCGGACGCTCCAATTCCCAGTTTTGTTTCACCTCTCAGTGTAAATATTTCGCACTAAAAATCCCATCGTAGCACAAAGTGGGTTACCGTCGGGAACGGTCTGACTCCAGGAAATGCTACAGCAGATGAAAATCATTCCGTGTTCATTTCCGAGCAGTGCTCCCGTCTCGACTACTTAATAACATCACGTACGGCGTGGGGCAAAGAGAAGAGGTAACCTTGAGATCTTTCTCCCGTCTTCCCGCGGCTTAGTGAACAAACGAATGCATTGTCTGGCAGAAAAGCGCTTAAAGCTGCCGTTTCCGTAAATAAACAGCCAACACAGCTCGATCATGTTCGCTCAATTACTGCGAAATTCCATTCGAAATATTTGGATAATGCACATAATGTGAAGCAGAGCTGAAAAACTGCGGTAAACACGGATTATGAGTTTATGTTTGAAAGGGAAATAATACAAAGTTAAAAACACTCTGCGATGAATAGACAATCAATTGATCAGCTCTGATCGGAGTGCTTTGCAATCTGGGGTGCAGCACGTAGTTTTTTGAGTGTTTGCCAAGTTGTCGAGATATTGAAATATGTGAAAATTGATATTCCGGGAAACTGACTCACTTCGGTAGCTGATAATTAACTACCCATTGTCCTCGTTCCGTCATTCGAAATTGTGACTTAAAGCGAAAATAGTACGGCAAAACACGTAAACTCTGGCACCGCCCCCAGTATCTCGGTCCCTCGGTATGTTGAACAAATTCTGGACTGTTTGGGTAAAATTTGGCTAAAAAAATATTATTCTACATAACCAAGTTCCTTTATGTTGGTCCTCCTGCCGTCTTGGTGTTTGGACAACAGTGGTGCGTTTATATTAGTGAGATCTTTCGTTCTTACAATTTGAGTTCTTTTGCTTTTCTGAATCTTTTAAAATGAAGCGATAGGTTGTATATTTTGTCGTATTTTCCAGTACTCCAGCAGCAATTTTGAAAACGTAGTGAAGTTTTATGTTGATGCATTCGAGACACTTGAAGTGTTCCACAAAACTCAGAGTTGGGGGAAAGCAATTCAGAATATGAGATATTTCCCCTGATAAAGATCAATGTTACAAACAACAAAACAGAGAATTTTCTGTTTTTACAAATATGTAGTACCAAGGAAATATAAAAGGTATACATATTTGAAGAGATAGAATACTTGTTTTTAACGAAAATACTAGTTCCAATATCTTCTGTCTTTGGGTTTTAATAGTATTGCTTTGTCCATTTCCAATTTAGACAGTCTAATACAATCGTTTGAAGGTATCGGTCAAAAGGTCAAATCGGTCAAAAGGTTAATAAAACGCCATATATAAACGCCGAGAAATAGTAATGATTTAAAAAGCGTAAAAAACACATTTCAATAAATTTCCAAATTCAAAATATGACGTTTTATTAAGCTTTTGGTTTCCAAAGGAAAGTATTAGACTGTCTAAAATAGGACTGGACAAAGAAATCTAAAGAAAATGCTAGTTCATTTCTCACCTAATGCTCAAATAGTTTAGTTTTATTTTCACATAAAAAATATTTGACAGTGTTATTACATTTTCTTAAAACCAAACTATAATACCGACACCTCTCTAAATGGGGCAAATTGCAAGGGTATCATAGGTTTGCAACATAGATTCCACTGTATTCCATTTTAAAGATAACACAGATTTTTGGAAAGAGACACAGTATCACCCACCATATTTTTGACATTAAATTATGATATACTGAGATACGATACACCGAAAGAAAATGAACTTCAACTCTAAGGCAAACTAAGAAAAAATCAACATTTTGCTGGTCAACAATTATGGCTGGTCTCGAATGAAAATCCTGAAGAATGCAAAGATGTTTTTATTTGTATTATTACTACTACGATTATTATTACTATTACTATCATTATTGTTATTACTATTAATACAATTATTATTACTATTATTATACAAGATATTAAGATTGCACTCCTACGGGCACAGCTGAGGCAATGGTATCTCAACAACGAAATTCCTTCTAGCTTAAGTAGAAAGATTCGAGATCCAATTATTCATTTAGTACAAACTGCAGTTGAAAAATGTACTTCGAGGTTTTCTAACAATGAAACAGCGAATAATCGTTTTATTCAACCTACATAACTATGATATGATGCCTGTAGAATCCTCTAAAATTACCAAAAATCACTAAAAAAATTGTTTAAAATCTGTTGACGAACACACTTCTAGGCAACTAGATGGTGCTAGCGAATTATACTGTTCATAAAGAGCAACACCATTCGTTAAAAACCTACTCGCTACGAGGGGCTATGAGTCTATCACCAGTAGACAAAGCGGACGATAAACGTCCGCACTTCAACGCAAAACCGAAGTCTTTCGAAATAGAAACCTGCGAGCTATCAACCCCCTCCAGCCTGCCGGTCTCGCGCGCGGGGCGGTCGTTTAGCCGTTTACTGAGCCCCTTAAATCTGCCAGTTGGCGACCGAGACCTACCCCGCCCTGCCGTTGTAAGAGAATTCCTTAACTGCCCCTTGGGCTCTTGAAAAGGTCGACTTGGGGGGCGGCACGTGTAATAAGAACGGGTAGCGGGGAGCTGTGAAGGAAGTGGAGGAGGAGCATGGGAACAGGGAAAGGAGAGGGACGGAGCAGTGGAAAGCGGAGAGTTTGGGATAAACGGTGAAGGGAAACGAGCCGTGGTGGAGAGGAAGAAGGCGAGGGAGGGAGGAAGGAAAGGATAAAAGGGAGGATAGAAGGGGTGGAGTGGACAAGGAAAAGCGGAGTGGGAGGGGAAGCCCGGCGGGAGGGGCAGGCTGAGATCGGCCAAGCGGCCCGCCCTCACACATAACAGCGCCGCGACATTGCGACGGCACGATCCATTAAGTAGTATTTTTTTTAGAAATTATTGCAATTCCGGCGGGTTGTAAAATAATTCCGAACGCAGCACGCGAGCACACGCTTGCGACGCAGGGGATGCGGGCGGCTGAGGTGGGCGGTCTCCCTCGCCTCGCTTTCTCAGCCAGAGGGGTGACCAAACGCCGCCGCCCAGTCGGATCCCATCTATTTACGGCTCCTCTGAAGTTTGGGTTCGGAACTACGAGCTTAAGCAGTACATAGAGTACAGTAGGACCATTATAGTATATACAATACGTCAAACACATCAAACAGTCTTCTAGACAATATACGGCAAATGAAAACATGCATCATTGATATTCCCTCACCCTTCAAACACAAGTTCAAGGGTGGATATGATGAATTTATAATAATTTGAATAAATGCGACTGATCTTCATACCAACAAGTCGAGAACGTTACATGACGAAATAAGGTAGGCTTTGCCCAAAGTTTCACCTAATCTAAGAAATTCTTCTTACATATACCGTACGGGTTTGTTCACACTGTATTAAATGCGTTGAACTGGAATGGGGCCTAAGCCTAACACCCGGGTGAAAAAATCCCGCTAAGAAAATGAATGGTAACAAATAAGTTTCCAACCAAACAGTACTGAGATATTGGTATGCTCAGTACTCCACCCAACCAATCTCACCTTTTCGTTGTTCGTTTACTTCAACCTGATGTGAGTCTGGCCCTGAACAGATATTAAAGTCAGAAACCATTCAACGAGAAATAATGGGAATTCTTAGATTTATTAAAATGAAACTGAATGAGAAACTAGATGACTCACGTTCATAGTTTTCTTCTTTTTTTACAGTCAACTTATTCATAGTGCTGAACTTGTTCATAGCGCATAGTAAGAATCTTATCGTCAATCTGTATCATATTTTTGTTTTTTACCCTACGGGAGCTTTTTTAATTCAAAAGAACACATAAATGTTCAGAACATTATACACGTCCCAATAGATTTCTGAACCAAACGAAAGGTTATACAACTATATTTATGACAATATAATATTAATTACGTTTTTAAACTAATAGATACATTATATTTTAAACTACATCCGTAGTCTACAAAACGCAAGTTCGAAAGTTGATTTCTTAAAATATTTTCAGATATTTCAAAGAATTGGAGTGATTGACAATAAAAGTTTAGTTCAAAATTACTATCATATAGGCCAGCTCTATGGCCGGGGTCGCTAAGGCACGAGTGTTGTGGTGTGTCAGTTCGGTTGAGGCAGGTTGAGTCTCGCATAGGCATGTTTGTAGCTCTCAGTGCGGGGCTTTTCCAAACTACTATGCATCACAGAGTAAACTAAACTTTACTTCCGGTCGCTTCTCACTGGGATTTGGCTGAGTGAATCGGTCTGTCTGCGGACGGGAGAGGTATGCGGTGCGGTGTCAATCGGTCTACGGACAACGATGAGCGCGCCACCTGTCCGTCACACTTTCCTTTCTCAATTCTAATCTGTTCCAAGTGTCGCTACGGGCCCTTCGATTACAAGCGGTTGTGTATGTACAGGGACGCAATGGTCTTCAGGGGGTGAGAGAGCGGCAGGAATGAGGCACGTGCCTAAGGATGTCAGAGGTCGAATAGAACTGATAGCAAGTAACGTTGAAAAATTGTAACGTCAAGCCCGATGCTGATGATACTACTTTCACGTAGCCTGGATTAGAGGCCTTCGTACGTCTCTTCGACGATCTCTGGGATCAATTTTAAAAGTACTCTCAAAGTGCACAAACACCGTTCTTGGAGGAAAGCATATTATTTGCTCATATTTCCGATTCATTTTAATGGAACTCGGTGTTCCGCGGGTTTTATCATACACCATGTAGGTAAACGAAATGCCCTAGTTCATTAGAAACGGAAAACAGTTCCTTTTGTTGATGAAACGAATATTCTCTGCGAGAAAGGAACATTAAGTGACACGATTTCGATTTTCAAATTGATTTCGCAATAACAAGTCAATTGAAAACGAAGAAAAAACTGTTTTACTGCAGTTCTGCATTTCAAACAAGCAATTGCATGCACCATTGAAAATGAGGTGCAATTGGCTGACGTTAAGGTAACAACATTTTTGAGTCTCTCAATTCAGTCAAACCTCAAATGGAATATGAATATAAATGAATTGAACACTAAATTAATTTCATTATGTTATGCATACAGAATTCTTTTAAATTCAGTCGGTATTCATACAACTCGTTATGTGTATTTTGCGAATGAGTTAAAACTCTGTTAGCGGTATCCCTAATATTCTAAGGAAACACGCCATGTAGTTCAGAATCTCGTCTACATGCTTACTGAAAGTATCTCTTTATTTGAGCTTGGAATTCTACTCTTGTCCCTTCATTTACCAATCAGTTGTTTGGGTCATAATGGACTTACTCAAAGGTGGGAACACATTTTCATTTAACAAAGCTGTCTACTATTACATCTCTTGACCTACGAATCATTTTCATCAGACGGAGAATATCAACACTTGACTACAAAAAGGGAAGGTACACGTTATAATTTTGAAGAACATCCCAAACATTTTTTCAGGACATTACATCCAGAACATTACATTTCACAATTATTAAGGTTATAACTTTTAAAAGTTTGGAATGCTCTTATGTTGAGATACTTTCTGAAATATTTTTGTGCAATTTTTAAAAGTTTTCAAAACTAACCCCTTCAGAGAATAAATAACAAATGACCTTATAATATGTGAAAAATAAAAATATTATATAAAATACGACACGTTTTAAATGGCACAAAATGTTTCGAAAATACTCAATAACACCACAGACGTACATTCTATTTAAAATCTATTTAAAAATAGGTACTTATCGACAAAGTGGACTTAAATGGGCTCGAAAAGATAAGCTTAAGAAACAGATTAAGCCGCTCTTCAAAAAAGCCAACAAAAATGAAATTCAAAATTATCGGCCAATTTTTTTGTCAGTTTTTCAAAAAATATTTCAGAGATTCTTTACGTACCAATAGACACATTTCCCAGTAAAAACGATGCGTTTAAGATTGTCAACATGGATTCCGAAAATCCAAATCTACGGAATACGGAAACAGCCATATTTTCTTTTTTTAGAGATGTCTCATCCAGAGGTCACAACGAAGCACCTATTGGAATATTTTTGTACTTTTCGAACGATTTGGAAGTCACTGATCACGATATTGTACTTTCAAAATGACCTTCGTATGGACTCTGTGGTGTTACACTACATTGGTTATGTTCCTACCTTAAACAGCGATCTCACCGAGTAGAAATACCTTACTGATATGATGGAACATAATGTACACATCTTTCCGATTCTTTGCCAGTTGCACGTGGTGTCCCGCAGGGATCGATTGTAGGCTTTCTTCTCTTGCTACTATATGTAAACGATATGTCTTAGACGATTCGAAATGAAAGAGCAGTTATCTTTGCGGATGATACGAATATTCGTTGCAATAAAGAACCATAAAAATTACAATACCAAATGTTTCAAATTGGTTCCGAAATAACAAATTAATAGTGCATGAAAAGAAAAACGGTTTCAATGCAGTTCTCCATTTCAAATAAACAATTCTGTATTCAACTGAAAATGAACGGTGTGCCATTAAGGTTAGGTAACATTTTCAGATCTCTCAGTTCAGTCAAAAGTGAATGGAACCTCCATTTAAATGAACTGAACACAAAATTAAGTTCATTATGCTACGCGTTCAGAATCTTTCAAATTCAGTCAGTCTTTATATTGTTCGTTGTGTAAATTTCTCAAATGTTCATTCTCACCTGAGATATGGCATACTATTCTGGGAAATACATCATATAGCTTCCATACTTTTAGATCACAAAAAAATAATTGTTCTACGAGTAAAAACCAAATCCCACCTACGTGATTTTTACCACTGATTCGTAAATAAGGGACAAAGAATTGTCCCTTATTTACGAATCAGTGGTTTACCTTATCTCTTCATTTACGAATCAGTGTTTTTTGTCACAAATTACTTACTTAAGGGCGGGAATATGTTTCCAGCAAACGCCGATGTCTACATCCAAAACACTCGACGACCCACTGATCATATTCATCAGGTCACAGTATGAACTGCTCACTACAAAATATTCACATTCATTACATGTACATCATTGTACCACACTTTACAGATGACATTAACGATTGAATTGGATACAAAAGTTACGTCTCAAATAAATATTTCTGCTGCGTAACTCTTTCTATTCAATTACAGATTATACCGAGCATAAAAAGGAAAGTAATGTTAATCTCATTATGATCTTTGATGTATTATTTACCATTTAACACTATAATTCTAAACACCGTAAATCAAGTACTGGTAATTCAGCTTCTGTGTCAATGACCCCATCTCGATCAGGTTTTTCGTGCAGTTTCCCTGATCTTTTGAGCAAATGCTGAGATATCCCCTTGTTTTGCTTCTGGACATAAATGTAACCTCATTATCTGTGCAAGTCTTTTAGAATTCAGGGGAAATATAGTTATTCAAATTATCGTTTTCCGATTTGTCGCTGCAGGAAGTATTATTCCTTTTCGATGAACATGATAAGGGTGAGAGCTCAAATCTACAGCTGGTCTAACCTTGAAAATATATGTAATTATATCGGACAAATATTTTGTTAACAATCCTTGCCAAAAACGCTCATTTCGTTTTGTATTCATAATTCGAGTAGTATTTGACTTAGGGTAGGGATCACAAAATTATGAAAACGTCCACAGAATTCATTTCTTCCCACGTCCAAGCACGTCACAGTTTTTAACGCAAAATAAATTTAAAAAATAGAACTTAACTAGTGAGATGTACAACGAGTTTTTGGCAAATGATTCTCCAAGTCTCTTAAATGTGTTTGGATTCTGAAGTTTGATTTTAACAAATTTCACCACGTGGGTGTCAAAGAAGAACTTTTCATTGCATCACAGGTAACTGTTTTTTGCCGTTCCATTTTATTTCTCTGAGAAACAGACAAATAAAATACTCTTGTATACACTAAAACACACTAAATATTTTCACAAAACAATCTTCACTAATACTATAATAAAAAAAGTATTCTAGGGTACACATAATCACACTACAAGGGTTCTTTACATACCATGAAAACCAAACAAAGTTGTTGTAACACGCTATAGCAAATATTTAATGGTGGACAGCATTTTTCTTTAAGTCTTACTGTCACATTTGTAGATTTTTTGTAGTTTCAACGAATATACGCAGAAGAAGATATGGTGACATTAAAAAGCACTGTTAAATCAGTATCTCCACAATAAATACGATTCGGAAGAGCAACCAAAGTACTTTGTTCTTTGATAATTTCCCTCTGGTTCAACTTTGTAATAACGGTATTTCGGCTTCTCAGTCCTTTTAAAATGACAGGGAGGATGATCCCAATACAAAGCACGTCCAGTATATTATTACATTCAGTAACGATTCGCAAGATCGCATTGGTGCAATTCCAAAGGTGTTTCTTTACAGGCTGCTTTTCGATGCGATAAAAGAACCGCAACAGCAAACGACCTAAATTACTTACGGACCCAAATTAATAAAACGAGTTCGCCCACTGGTAAAATAACTTCAAGAGAGATACAAATGCTCTTTAATGTTCTAACCCTTCTTTAATTTGGAATATTATTCCTACTTTCCACGCACAAGGGTCACATTTGTTTCAGGAAGAAAGTATTCTGCTTCAGTAAAAATCGGCATAATTATTTCTCAAAATTAAAATATAACTTCAGTATAGTTTCATATCGTTTCTAATTCTGTCAGCAGATAATGCATAGACTCGTTCTTATCATTTGTGTAGCCAGAGGCAATCACACTGTCTCAATAAAAGATAATAATCATAATAATAAACACAAAATCTTTTATTACTATTCGTCATCATCTCCACTCTTGAAAAGTACATTTTACTCCAGCAAACCGAAGAGAAAAGGGGGAAATGAAACATTTAGCAGTTACCACAAACCTGTGTTCATAACAAAACAAAAGGTTTTGGAAAACGGAAGGATACTATTAAATTAATGTGGCACGTGTAAAACAACTTCTTTTTCCCCAGAAAAATCTGCCCTTTTCTGCCTGCCCACAATATAACGCTCTTTAGACTGCAAAAACATCACAACGTAACAGTACCCGCACGTTTAACTTTGACAGCAAAATTGCTTTTTGTAGCTTCCATTAATTGCAGTAACTTCGAGCATACAATATCAACATGCGCGATACGTGCCACATTTCTTCTGATGCTTGTGCAGACTCCACTTAGCGAAACAGTTTTATTGCTCACGAGCAAGACAGACCGTCCGCCAAAGCACACAGTCCGACAAGAAAAATACTCATATCCGCGGAGGGAAAACTTATTCCGTACTCTGTCCAAGTTACTGAAATGGGTTTCATCTCGTGATAAGGTGGCGAACATAATATTCACATTATGTTTTACTGCTTCCAATCTACACATGAAAACCTCTTCTTGGTTAACATCTCAAAACTTTACAACACGCAGGTAGCCGGCCTGCTATTAGTCTCTCTCAAGTACACCCTACTTTCCGAACAGCCCTCGTTCTTCACGTCGTCCCAGCTAAGGAGGGCGGCGGCGGGAGCTAAGACGCACGCTACGATCCACGCAATAAGGATGGCTTGGAAGAGTATCAGGGCACATGTATTTTTACTACGGCTTCTGCATTACATAAAACTTCAAATCTCGATCATGTTTAGTAATGAAGACGAAGCAAACAAAACAACGTCGATCAAGAAAACGACAAGAATAGTAGCAACAACAACAACGACAAGCGTGTTTTTCCACAGAGTTGAGCATTTAACAATAGAATTTGGCGTGATTTACAATATTATAACCTTGTGACAATTCTATTGACATTCTTTAACTTTTCTCAGGTTGTAAGTGCAATAGTACCTGACATATTTTTAGTCTAGTAACAAGTTTATTTTAAGATGGTACGTAGTTCAAATTAATAATTTAATTATTATTAATATATTTGTATATTGATACAAGAAAAACATGCCTCATTGTTGGGTATACCGAAAGACAAGACATGAAGGAAATCATTATTAGAATATTAAAATGAATTGTACAAGCAGACAGGTCGATTGGAAATATATATCACAAGAATATACTAAAGCAGGATACAGTTTGAATAATTTACTTATATTATGTGAAGGATTAGGGTCCATATTGTTTTGACAGATACAATTTTTGAAACATTAATTTATTTCATATCTTTCTATGCAACAGTTCCGGGAATTATTGTCCCCATTATCAGGCTGCACAATTGAATGTTGAAATATATAAAACAAAGTTTAAAGTTATTTACAATACAATATAATATTGAAGTGGAGAAATTGTAACAGGCAAGAACTCTGGTAAGCTCATGAGAGCTCACAAAACACAAAACAAATCATTTGAAAATTAACATTATTATAAGTTAACTGTTACAAGACAGACACACACAGAGCTCACAAAACAAGACAAATCATTTGAATATTAACATATAATAATGTTTTAATAATGTTAATGTTCAAATGATTTGTCTTGTTTTTGTGAGCTCTCATAAGCTTACCAGATTTCTTATCCGTTACAATTTCTCCACTTCAATATTATATTGTGTTGTTAATAATTTTAAACTTCGTATTATATAAATCAACATTCAATTTTACAGCCTGATGGCGACAACAATTCCCGAACTGTTGCACAGAAAGATATGAAGTAAATAATGTTTCAAAAATTTGTCTGTCTAAAAAATATGGACCCTAATCCTTCACATTATATAACTGATTAAAAGGCAGACTCAATAAGTTCAATAATTTACATATAATCGTGCTTTAATGATTTATTAATCTTAATATTTTTTTTCATAATTGTCTCTTCAATTTTGTAATTAGTAACAGTAAGTCGTTGTATAGGTAGTAGTTGTTATGTAAGTAGTGAGTTGTGATGTAAGTTTATATTATTGATTTTCCAGCCAATAATTAACACTTTTTTTTCAGTTTGCTCTTTATTTTATTTTCCAATCAATCAACCAAGAATGTAGTTCTGCTTGGTTTCAATTAAAGAATTGCATTGGTAGAAAACCTCTCTTTTTTCTCGCTGGCGGCACTTGCGTGAATGCTCCGGCAACGTCCAGCTCTTTGGAGCGGAGCGTCGACCGCCGACCTGGCGCACAGCGGTGGCTGCGGTGAGCGCACCACATCCCTACGTCATCCAGGCGCTCCATTGCCCGTCCCGTCCCCGCACCCGCCTTCTCCCAACTCTCCCCCGCGTTACACCAAACCACGCCACGCCGACCCATTCCCACCCCCTGATACTTCCTCATTATCCCACAGTCTAGCCACCCAACCTACACCGTTCCCACTCTGGTCCGATCCTGCTTCGCCTCACCCCCTTTGCCATGCTTTGCTTCTCCCCGTCTACCGTCCCAGACGCCTTCAAGCATATCCCACCACAGCTCAGCTTTCGGTCCTTCAGTCCCTCACCCTCTCTCTCCGCCCAGCTCTCGCACCCTGGCCCAGCCCTCTCACTTGTCCAGCTCTTTCATCCCGCACAGCTCTTGCACCCCGCCCAACCCTCTCAACCTACTTAGCTCTCTCATTCCGCCCAGCTCTCTCATCTCACCCAGATCTCTCACCTCGCTCAGCTCTTTCACACAGCCAAGCTCTCTCACATTGCCCAGTTCTCTCACACCGATGAGCTCTCTCACCCCGCCCAGCTCTTTCTCTCCCCGCCCAGCACTTGCTCTCTCCTTGTCGCCCAGTCCTGTCACCCTCATTACCCCTTTCCAACGATTCCGCACCGCCCCTCCCACCCGCGCCCCGCCCGACCTCGCTCTGCGTCGTACCCGCAGCAGCACGGTATTGAAACTAATTGGCGGTGAGACGCCGACATCACACATTATGCTAAATCACAATTCCGTTCCCGCGGCAAATGAACTGTCAGTACACTTTAAGTAATTAATGACAGCAGTACACAAGTGCCTGCTCCCCTTGAACCAGCTGCGCGATATCGCTGCTCGATCCGGGTGCAAAAATTAAACGTGAGCTACGTCTAAATGAGGGTATTCATGAGTGATAAAAATGCCTCTTTCTAAATATTCATGACTTATATCGTATGCGCAAGATTGCACACCCAACTAGAATTTAAAAAAATCTTCGTATAAAAGTTAAAAACTCTCGTTAAACGGGATTAAAAATATTTTTTAGCTACACAAGCTGAGAACTGGGGTCGCAAACGAACGTTTTCCTGCTCTTCCTATGAGTTACAGCTTTTGATGGAATTAATGTAGAATATATATTTTGATCATTATATGACAATTTTATAACACAGAATAAAAATTAAGTAGTTTGTAAGGATAATTAAGAGTACAAATTATACACATATAATCTGATTTGTTGAGATGAAAATGGCTCGAAGAATATTCTAAAAATACTCTTTTGCCGTTTTCAACTTTTTTAAATACCGATTTAATCAGTTTTGTTATTAATATAATTCGAATCACTAACTTAATTCGTATAAACGAAGAATTGTCACAACTTTTAAAACCTGTTTTCTATTATCAATCTTTTAAATATTGTAAATTAATCCGCAGATTTATACTGTTATGATCTTGTACTTTGAAAGTCCGGTAATCAATTTAAAAAAAGCATCTTCAATTCGCGATTCTGTCGCGACAATTTTGAGATTTTTTCTTCATTGTGTCTATATGTGCAGAGAATGTATACGTAAAATTTTACATTTTTATCATTCTCACTTAAAGGAATTTCTCACTGAATGGAAATGAGTTCATGAATTAAGTTTGTATATTAAACATATGCATACATATACATAAGAAAATAAATCGAATGTTTTCTCAAATTCCCACAACATGAAAAAATCCAGTAACGAAAAACACTTGAGAAACGATAGAATTATAGAACGTATAATTCAGTTTAATGCTCACTTGCGAAGTGTTTTGTCAATTAAAATTTGGAAATACTCGACGTCAGCAATAGCCGATTAATATGGGTAAACCATCAAATGTCCTGTGGCTGGGATTTAGTGTCACGCATTTCAATGGAAGTCTGAGCAAGAATACTCTTTTAAAGATATGTTGTTAACAAATTGAAAATGAAATGTGTATTTTTTACTAGAATAATGACAACGTACCGAAGCAAAATACAAATATGAGAGAAAGATTCAAGACGACGTTCAGAAAATGTATAGGACACAAAGCGTTGATGTAGCGTTTACTGTTTGGCGTGCAAAAGTTTTCTTTCGTGTCGAAAATGGAAACAATATTTGAGCTCTAATTTCTTTCGTGCTAGTTCACTACAAAGTACTTTTCCTATGTTTACTCTAGAATGACTCGTGCGGCGAACTTCGAAAAGTGTCTCAAGGTACTTTTACGTTGAAGCATGTTCTTTGATCACGTTTTTAAAAGATCGCTTATTATCAGATAGCAGGTTTGAGGAAAAGTTTTCATTTCATATCTACTGATAAAATGCATGAGAAAAAGTCAACTTTTGAGTGCATTGGAAACATTAAGGTGGAAAAATTCTCTGACCTTTTTACTCACAGAATACTAATAAATTCATCAAATTCGGAAAAAATGTACTTAACCACTAATATGATGGATAATTCTTAATTATATATCTGGTATAGAGTCTCAATTTTATGTTTCAAACTTGTGAAGTTGAAGCCACTAACAAAAAGTGCAAGATTTATCACTCATTCTAAACGGTACTGGGGCAATCCATGTCAAAAGGTATAGAAGTCCCCTTCATAGATGAAACTGTATTTTAAATATTGTTTTCTTTAAAACCCTGCAGCGTCGTTGTAGGGTTTGAGTATAAGATTTTTGTAACTTTGGAATACATTTTTCCTTCTCAGTTGTTCCTAAAAAAATGAAACTGATCTAACTTGTACAACTTGTTTTCGCTCTATCTAATAAAACTAATGTCAACTTTACCATTATGAACACACAGTAGGTATAGTGCAGCAAAGTCGCCCAAAACTCCGTACTAAAAATCCTATAATTTAAGATGGAGAAGATTCCTAAACATTTGAGTAACAAGTGTACATCTCGGCTCAAAAATCTCCAATAGAGGATATTTTCAGCTCCTTTAACACAAAATAAATTTACTGTTCTCGGGGATTCAAAATGTTGTCTTTCTAATGAGATACTTTTTCAATTATTAGTTATCAGTTTTCAACTTAATTTCAATTTTTTTAACAAAGAGGAAACTACACAACAATAAACACTGGAATTTGTATTGAACACTATTTTTTCTCAATGTTTTACTTCAATTTGGCCATTGTTTGCACTGGATGTACAATAAAATTTAATTAACTTTAGAAGTGGATGAGCTATCATCTTTAGAAGCTTCAAAATCTCTTTCTGATGAGATAGGTTTAAAGGATTTCAAGAAGGTAATTTTTTGTGAAAAAAAGTAAAGTATACCATCTTTTGCTAAAATTATCAAATTTAAACTTTATTTATGAAGCAATGGTAATATCCAGAAGATGAAATCGTGTCTTAAAAAATGTAATGTTGATATATTATAAGCCACATTTCACTCCTTTTATTAATATAATAAGGAATCTCTAAGCGTTAAGTGCTAGAGTTGTATTTTGAACAATATTTTTTCGAAGAATTTACTTAAATGTCTTCACTATATGTTAATAAGGGGAAATTAATATTATTTTTATTTAATAGAACGGAAATAATGTACATGCGAGCTAAGTTTCATTTGTTTAGCAATAACGGAAAAAGAAATATTGTATTCCAAATTTGCGAAAACATTATAGTGGTACTGTAAAACAACGCTGTAAGATGTCAAACAAACTACTTTATCTCAAAAACAAGAACTGTGCATTTCAATGTAAAAGTAATGTGAGTGAACAAAACGCGGGAGAGAATTATTTCGAAATATCTCGACAGAGTGAGATAAATACTCTGCTAAACTGACAATTTGTCTAGGAATTTGTATTTTAAAATAATCAAGAGATTTGAGTTCATTTCATCTATTCCTAAAAAACACAATTCACAAGTTAACAACTGTAAATATCCTATACCTTTACAAGAGAATCAACAGTCTGCTTATAATACGATAGTACATTTGTACTGCGCTGGACAGTGAACGGCAATTCATATGAATTGGAGAGTCGTTGGTCTCCATTAGGAAAACGACTAATCGAATGCTAATAGCATGACTTTCAGCAGATACACCGGTGATTTCTTTTTTCAAATTTATTGCTTCTTGTTCGGCATGACTGCCTTCCAGAGGTTTTAAGATTTTACATAATACTTTGTCCCACATTCACACGCTAATTGTCCTGATTGTTACATGCTGTTTTCGGAATCTAATTTATAATTCAGTTCAACTGTTGAGAAATTCTAACTTGCAACTCGTCTTTGAATATAATAGCTGGAAGCTGAAATTTTATATTATTGGATGTTGGGAATTAAGGATAATGAAAATTTAGGGTGATCTGAATTTGAATTATGAACTTGGGAAAATATTCACAATGAAACAGTTTCGATTTTTGAAAAATTCAAATATTTGATTGTGTTAATCAGCCTATTCTGTGTGCACTGACATATTCTTAACGCCTCATTGCTCATGACACAGCAGCATCAAGAGACAGCAATACTCCAAGAACAAAAGATGCCACCCATCACTTAATTGAAAACCTCGGGGTAATAACATGCTATGGCACAATACAGTTTGAGAAGACGGAGAGTTAGGCTTAAGGAATTCTACAAGTTGGGATAAAGAACATTAATTTATGAATTACACTGCCATCTTGCGGCGAATCTTTAAAATAAAATTCCATTGGTACATCTATGTGGCATCGAAAAACACTCATATTTCAATGTCATTAGAAATGAGGCATAGCATGTTATTGCCCCAAGGTCTTCAATTATTCAAGTGTGTTATGGAACAGCAACCATTTTTATATTCTTAGTCATGAAAGATCTGTAGTATTATGCATCCGTACTACACTATGTGCAATATTTGTGAATACTGCTTTTATTAAAATATTTTATTTATAGAAGTGTTACACGAGAGTATTTTGTGTTGTTGTTCTTGAGATGTGTGCATGTAATTGTGTGAAAAATCGCCTTGTGTGGTTTTGCTCAGCAGCGTTTTTGCCATTACGGGCCAGTAATTTCTTTTATTTTGAATACTCGAACTGTAAATCCGTTTAATTGATCATTCACACTTCCTTTGAACACCTAACATTTTCAAAGTTTCTCTTCGATCCTAGTTTTTAGATACCCTATCCAGTTTATTTCAAGCACCACAAAAATCATTTTATTAGTATTCGATGATTTAAAACAACCAAATTTATAACATTCAAGTTGCAGGTGGAAACAGAGAATGCGAAAAACACACACCCGTGGCAATATAATGGTCAGCAGGTTGAACGCGAAATCACAGACTGAACGAAACTTTTTGCCGACTGGTAACATTCACGAAGGTATGTATTGGGTCAATAAGTGAATCCCCAAGTGAAGTAACATGTCACTAACCTCGCAAAATTATGCAATCGAGTTGAAACGTGCAAAATTTTTCGCAAAGGCTCCATTTATGACATTACATAACCGTTAAACACAACATCATGAACTCTGTGTTGTTGCACCAGTGATTGACTAATTAATAATAATGACCATGTTTGATGAACAATGTTTACTTTCACCAGAATAAAAATTAGCTTCTGAAAAATGGTTAACTAAAAACAACAACCAAACAAATTTAATTTACTTGCAACCTACTCTATTCCAACTCTACAGCGTAACGCCGGTCTAATCGGCCACTAGCTCCGCAAACAATTGCCAAAATTGTGTCCCTTGATCTGCGCGTAACGTGTCAACCGACGGAATACCAAAAAAAAAGCTCAAGCTGGAAGGCCACCGCCCTACATTCCTCCTCATCACCTGCCCACAACGATGCCGCACGCCGCGCGGGTCCCGCGCACCCATCACGCACGCTGGCTCTTGGCACGTAAACGCGCATAATTCGCGCCCTCTGGCTGCCATTTCCCCATCGGCGAGTGACAAACCACCGCCGCCGCCGCCCACGCTCCCGCCCTCGCCCCCGCCCACGCCCACGCCCCCGGCCTCTCCCTCGCCCTCGCCCTCGCGCACGAGCGGGCGGCGGCCGCTGCACGGCCACCCGCGGCATAAAGGGCGCGCCGCGTTCGGGGCCCCGAATAATCCGCCTCACAAAAGGCGCCAACGGTCGCGCGCCGCGAGCGCGCGCGCGAGGTGGCGTTTAACGAACGCACTGGCCCCTGCCGTCACCCACGCAACAGCAGCCAACAAAGCCGTCTCTCTGAGCAGAGCGGCACTTCAAGGCCACGGGCTGCACGGAGAGGAGGGACACTGTCATCCAATCGGGAGCTGCGTTACGATCTACATTTTTGGTATTGGAGCTCCCGATTGGATGACAAGTCCCCCTATCCGTCCAGCTTATGACCTTGAAGTGACACCTGTTTAAACTGGAATACAACCTCCGTCGACTGCAAGAGGCTCTGAGTGTGCCTGGAGTTAGTTTCATTCGTTTCATTCATTCACATTCATTACTTTCTCACCTTACTGTGTAGGGAAGAGTTAGGTTAACTGGTCCACTTTTTTAACTAGTTTTAAAATATCATTTACTTGGCCTATATATGTGAAATTTCGCATGGTATTTGAGAGAGGCTTTCTCCTTATATTGTGAGAACAAACAACATCATTGTGCCTATAGTTATTGTCAAATATGGAATGTTTAATACATTTGCAATAGGACTAGTTAACCTAACCAGTAAGTTTAAGTGGACCGGAAATTGAAATAAGCTGTGAAAATAACATTGACGTTTAATAGACTGTTTTAATGAAAAAAGCAAACATTCTTCTACACACGGCCATAACCTTTTTCACACATAAATGAGAAAACGGGCTGCGAACTGAATGCCATTTCCCAAAACGTGACATCTAAAATTAAAACTTGGAAATAATAGTAGTAATTAATTAAATTAATAAAATAGTCCAAGGCGAATAAATTATATAACATTCCAGTTTTAATAATTTAAAATCTACAAATACTACTTCCGACAAAAATAAAAGGGGTAACTGGACCGGTTCACTTAACCTAACCTCCTGGCGGTCCAGTTAACTCCACAGCCCATATTTTCTTTATATGCCCCAAAACACGCAAGTCGCGAAGTATTACAAAAAAGACACACTATTATAGAACAAAATACTAACAATTAAGTTGGTATGAATATTCTTCTTGTAGTTGTTATTCAATCGCTATAAAAATGCGAAGCAGGTGAGTAGTAGATAAAACCTCTGACACTTCAGAACAAAAATTTCTTACTGTATTGAAGAAAGGAAGGCCTGCAACTTAAGATTGTAGCTTAGATTATCAATCCTGTCATCCTACGAATGCCATCCAGTGGAAAAGGCAGGAAACACTTCTCACCAATATTTAAAACATGGACCACTTAACCTAACCGGTCCAATTAACCTAACGCTCCCCTACTTGTGTAGTAAAAAGAAGATACTGTAATGCTGCGACAGATATCGACGATTTTCCGACAGAAAAACTCGTATTGGGGGTCGTGGAATCGAAAAAGTTAATAAATCTTTTTTCCTCTACACAAAAATTGCTATCTTTAACACATTGACGATTTATGGGTCCTTGATACCGAAAAATTGATTGACGTCAAAATGTTTTTCGATCTCCGGTTAACGCTAGCGCCTAAATAATTAAGACGATTTTCTCCAAAATTCATTTTCTCCTTCAATCTCGACGAACTCGAGGTTCTGCGAGTTTGAAACGGATACATTAAGTTTTGGAGGTACTTTACATGAAGCCTCAACATTTTTGGAATTGTCTAAAAATGACGACATATTTTTATTGAACTTTGTCATCGTATAGCGTAAACGATGCTTAAAAGAAGGCGTAGGTCTCGTTTTCGTTGAAATCGTTGCTAGCAAAATTGTTGGTGTGGGCAGCTGTAAACGTGCATTGTTGTGTACTCCCGGCAAACTTCTGACAACAATTCTGACCTTCAATTACCCGAAATCTAACTGCACTGTCAAAATGAATCAAAATACATATTGTACGAAATTTTACGATACTGAAAAAAGTTTTAATACACTTTGGTCAATTTACTTACCGTTTTCAAAATATTGACGAAAGACTGAAAGATTCCATAGTAGATGTTTCTTTAAAGGGTTAAAAAAGGGGACAGGAATAATGTTTCCAAAATCTCATACTGACGAAATTTTTCTCCTGTTTTGAAAGTTACGTGTGTAAAATTTCAATAAGTTGGGATAAAACTGTATTTTTGTATAATAACAATAATTCTTTTTATGCAACAGAACATAATTTTTTTTAAAAGTTACGATCGGCAAAACAATCTTTCAGTGAAAATCGCATCAAAATCGTTCCGCCGTTACAGGCATTACCCCGAACAAACAGTTAAAAATCGCCAAAACAATTAATTCTGTTTTCATATCTAAACAAGCATAAGAGATAAAAAATGCAGTTACTTTAAAATCAGACAGATGCGCCAATTGAATTGATATAGATGAAGCATTTATAGGCCCTCTCTCTTTCATTATTTTTGGATTTCTTTTAAAAATTAGGGGTACAAATTTTCAGAGGGATTAAATAACATCAACCCGTTCTACTGAGGATTATATTTTACAAGTTTTTGGATATTTTATATCCTAAGAACAAAGACAATGATAATCATGTATATTTGTATTGTAATACCTCCCTTTGAGTAACAACATTTCACGTATACATAATTTTAACATAAAAATGAAGTTATGGCTGTTCTGTGTTGGCCCTGCTTACGGTTGTAGAGGATTTAAGTATCAGCAACCTGAAATAAGTATATCTGATTTCTTTCAGTGAAAATAAGACACTTTCTGTGAAATATTTTTCCCACTTAATGTCCAAAACGAATGTGCGGTGACGCACATCCACTGTATTTTCTAAGATCTTAATAAATCCGACGTAATATAAAAGTTATATAGAATTTGAATATTCGAAAAGTGTGTAAAACTGGTGCTTAATTCTCCCATTCAAGCGTTCCGCGTACGCTGACAATTCTTATGTCCCACAGATAAAAAAAAGGAGAATCTACCCGAGAAATTTCGGTTTCCTGAAGACCTATGACTTTCGCCTTAGAGTCACGGCCGGATCTAGTTCCCATCCCCAGCACCAATACCTGCGCTGCTGTACAGTATCTTCCGTACCGCCGTGAACAAATGTCCCTGCCTTGATAAAACAAAGAATAGTTTCAGAAGCAATATTGATAAAATAGGAATGATTGCCTAGTAAAACATTTGAAAGAGGTATATTTTATTTCTATATCAGTGTTATCAAGCGGAAATTCTTGACAATGTGAAAAATGTCTCAAATAATGTGAGATTTTAACCGTTTGATAGACAGACTTGATCCGAAACTTTAATGAATGCGCACTTTTAAAGATCAAATGTATATTGGATTGTAGCTAAGTAAATAAATATATCTCTGCATAATAAATTAAAATAACGATTGAATTGATTGTAGTGCATAATCAAGTTCTTCATCCTTTAAGCAATTTCCATAACTGCCGATAGGTTGCGAAGAATAATATCAAACAGAAATACATCAGAATATCTGCCTTAAGGGAACCTATATCACCAAAACCAAATAATGTAATTTCCATGTTCATGTTTTTCATTCATTTTTTTTATTTTTGAAGACAAAATTTATGGAGTGTTGATAAATTCTAATAACAAATCTATTATATTCAATTGCAAGTTCACTAACAAGTAATATATTAAAATAGTTATGGAATTGCCTCATGTTCAAACAGTATATTTTCAAACAACTCCATAATTAACACACAGTTCGCGAGAATTACTAGTAACGATGGAATTTTGGTTGTTTGATCTTCCACATGCTCTCATTACACAAAAGGTGCACAGGTCTGCAAGTGAAGTTCAGCAAATGGTGAAACGAAATCATACAATACCTCACTGTGGCAAAGGTTTCAAAATGTGCTTTACTAATGGCTATCCCTATGAAGAGAGCAGCACTTCCGTTCATTGTACAGGAAGCAGCGTTATCGATAATATTTGTAATGTAAACAAATTGCATTTAATGCAAAAAAGATGTATAGTCCACGAATGAATATATATATATATATATATATATATATATATATATATATATATATATATATACAGAGAGAGAGAGAGAGAGAAAGAGAAAGAGAGAGATTGCACACTCATCCATTAATATGCATGTTGCAAACTGTCACTCGTCCATAATATTGAACTCATGTGGACTAGATTAACATTTTTTCGGTAAAGACTCTCAGTAAAGTGATTGTCGTATGAAGGATAAGCAAATTGTTTTCCGAATTTATTTAGATATTTATATTTGAATCGAATCCTAACTTGTTTAATTGAAATTCATTATGAATTATGAAAGTTACATATTCATCACTCTATGTTATAAAATACTATTACATTTTCTCGAGTTCAATGCATACATATTTTTTACCCTTTTTCAATATCTACGCTTCCTCAATGTCTGCCCTTTCTCAATGCCTGCCCTTTCTCAATGTCGGCCCTTTCTCAATGTCGACCCTTCTTCAATGTCGGTCCTTTCTCAATGTCGGCCCTTCCTTAATGTCGGCCCATTCTCAATGTCAGCCCTTTCTCGATGTCGGCCCTTCCTCAATGTCAGCCCTTTCTCAATGTCGGACCAAATCCAAATTTTTACCCTCCTACCCCACATACGAGGGAAACGATGAAAGAAAAAAATAGGGTACTTTTGACAAAATCATTGTGTAAAAGTTGCCTACATTTCAAAGAAATTACAAACAAAATTAAAAACAAAATCTACTCTTATTTTCGAAAAATTGTAAATTATTATTTTAATATCTGCTTTTGAACAACAGACGTCTTTAAAAAATATCTGTTTTCAATATAGAAGTTGTGTGAACACGCGAAGAAAATTGAAAATGAAAATGAGAATGAAAATGAGACCCGCGCCATTTTTAAGAGTTCTTTACGTTATCCCGGGTTAAAGATTAAGAAGATAATTGAAGCCATTTTTGAAAAAGAAAAAAAGAAAATTTGAGGTTTTATGTAAAATACCCCCAAAAATCAAAATATACGTTTCAAACATGCAAACGATTGAATTTCGTTAGATTGGCTGCAGAGATTGTTTAACTCCAGTTTTCATTCCATTGTTACATTTTTTGTGCGTTGTTGTAAAAATACCCCAAATCTTCTCTCTGCCGAAGAATCTGCCGAAGAATGCCAAGAACAAGAATGCCGAAGTATTTTGTTGCATACGCTGGGATAGTATTTATACCAATGAAAAATTGTATCCAAGAACGAAAGACTAGAAATGTTTTGAGTAAGTAAATTGTAATTTGAAACTTTTAAATAATAGTTGCTTTCAAACTTGTATAAGATTTCCTCGAGCGTGAAAGAACTTAAAAAAGAAACTGGAATGATATTCAATTACCGATATTTGGTGTTCGGAAGAATTTTAATTGATCAGATCGTATTGACAAAATAGATGCTCATCTTTATGCAAGAAATGCGAAGATTCTGTCACGATTTCTCAGAACTGTGTATTGTCCCCAATATACTTTTGAGCTCAGTGTGCTACGAGTAGTATTATCAGCAACACTAATAAAAAATATTGCACATACGTATTATAATTATAACGTCTTAAATCCTCAGCATTTTAAGTTCCTCCTGAATTTGCAGCTATAAATAGTTAAAGGTGATGGTAAAAAAATAGTTGTATCTCGGTTGAAAAGAAATGCTTTCCGACTTCACTTTTGGCGCGCGAGGTGGAGCGTATACTCTTTCAAAAAGGTTATTTTTCAATCTTGATACATTAAAAAATATTGTAGCATACATTTTAAAGGGTAATTTGGGAGGATTGGTAAATTGTAAAGTGTACTATGTAAATACTAAAATATTTCGTAAAAGAGTTTTTCTTCCCAAAATTAACAAATGCTAGCCCTAAAGAAATAGTTTCAGGTATTGTTTCATATATAAAACATTTATTTGTTGCCTCACGTTTACGTGCCATTCGTTTACATGATCTCTGGAGGGTATATTAAACAAAATAGAGTGTCACATTTGAAAGTATGCCTTGGTACACACAACACCAGCCAGAAAATTTGTGGTCAACAAATGACATGAATGAAATTCGGGGCAACACGCAAACAGTCCGAGTTATAAAGGTCAAATGTCAAATATGTATGTCACATTATTTTAAGTATTGCAATTTCTTATTGATATGAGATCGTTCCAAGTTCCAACTTCTGGAAAGATTACATCAGCGTATTAATGATTTACAAACCAAAGATTGAAAATCTAATAAAATACAAGTAATAAAATCTTAGAGTACAAACCGAAAGTAAATAAAAGGATAAGCAAATCGAAATTAAGTAAAATATACACGTGGATGAAAAAATGATTTGGCAGAAATATCGATAACTGTGTGTTGAGAACGTAACAGTGGTACACACTTTCTCGTATTGTTTGTGTTACGTATTGGTGTAGTGATTTTATTGTAATCAGAAGTGCATTGTTTCGAAATATCAGAGATTGTCTTCATTGAATTTCAGGCTTTAAAGAGATTAATATAAAACGGTGTTCATGCAAAATAATTCAACTCTCGTTACTGTTTGCTTATTTTTAAGCTAAAGGCACATATTTGTATTATTTTATTACATTAAAATCTTGAGAAATATCATGAATATAAAACCCTTCTTAATTACAATTTAATTTTAATCTGTAACTACTGCCGGATGTAGAACACTGGCATTTTATTGTGTTTATCGCTAAATTCTTCTCTGAATTTTGAAACGAATAATGAATCGATCAGGAAATGTACTGTCAAAAGTGCAACAACATACATTATCGAAGAAGCTCTATTAATAGCCATTCTAAGCTAATATCAGGATTTTACACTCCCCTTTCGTCGACCTCATGCGAGACTGTACATTATTTTCACGGTTTTCTTCATCCCCCGCGCGAACGAATGCCACGTGTAATAAAAGACCTCTCATTTGCACGCAAGCGTTCTTTCTCCTCCCTTGGGCAGCAGCCGTGGTCGTCAATGGCTGAATGTTCTCGAACAGTACAGGCCGCAGCGATAAGGCGAACCGAAGTAATCTGACAAATTCCTAATAAAGAAGAAAGAAGAATAACTTCCGGGTCCTGTGCTTGCGTGGCGGCCGTGTCACGCGTGAGTGGCGGTGATACTGCGGCGGCGGGAGCAGTGGCTCGTGTAGCAAAGGTCAAGGTGCGAGGAGAAAAAGCATTGCGGTGGCCCTCCGTGGAGGCACGTTCTCTTCTGGCATTCGCTTCAATGAGAAAGGTTACAAGAGTGCGCGTGGAAGGAAAATCCTTCAGAGGGCACGAAGAGAACAGAATCGATGTTCTCTCTCCATTGAAAGAAATAAACATGGAGAGTCATTTCGGGTGTAAAAAATACCACAGCATGTTCTCCACGGTGAAGCGAATAAATATTTCTTTTGTCATTGTGCTGTGAAAAGCTCGTTACTGTACCGTACTTTGTCGACCAATTCTGTTGTTCTGTAACGTTCCAGAAGCTTTTGTTTATAGAGGGTCGAATTGGTAAACATTCTGATACGTATCACTCGCGAGTAAATCTACATACGATGAGCTTGGGATTAGATAATAAGCCACCTCAAGGGACTTTTTACAGGAGAGACAACTGAACGTTAAAAGAATTCTGTAAATTAGATAATGTAAAAAGCATATTTATTGCTTTAAAAATACTTCATTCTTTACTCCATTGCATTTCATTATTTTGCCAGTGGCCTGTCAAGTAAAAGAAATGAAAAAAGGTATAAATTTCAGTTTAGATTATTGAGTGTTTTTTCACTGTCTAATAATATTTCGGACCCAAAAATGGAAAAAATAAATTGAATATTTTTGGTAGTATTGTGGTTCAAATAGTGATAGTTCTTGCAGCAACTGAAAATAGACACGTTCTTCCCCACAGGTGCAGCACACTGCACGACACCGCCGAAATCCTGTCGCGTCAATATTTAAAACACTTCTGAAAATCTTTTTTAAGCATGTCTAGGCCTCAGATACCAAAATTATGAAAATAAATTATTTGTAGGTAATATTAAAACAATGATGTTTTTTTCACATGAAATGCTTTACCTTGTATGAAAATTTTCTTCAAGAGACATTTGTAATAATAATAATCTATCGGAAAATGTAGTTTGTTTTATAACAATATACCACGGTACGAAAATGAAAAGGATCCATCCAACTTGAAGGAAATTTTACATGAGAAAAATGAATTTTGGAGGTATGATGCGCAGAATGTTGTGTCATTTTGTTCATAGAAGGATTTAAACAAACGAGTTGAAAACTGTTACAACAGATTGTCCTGTGTATCTGACAATATTATTCGAACATGTAAAATACCATTTTCACCTAAATTGTCAGATAGAACCTTCTCATTCTGAGGCAAGACAAAGAAAATGTTCAAAACATGAATGAAAAATGAAAGCATGAATTTATGTGGAATCCTGATGATACTTATTTGGAATAAACATTATTTGAAATTACTTTAAAGAAGATAATAGTGAAAAATGTTTAAAATGTTAAATTAAAATTACCTGTATTTTTAATTATAGTTACAAGTTTCATATTTAATTTCACATTTATTAAACTATGAGAACAATAATAATTTTTAATGTGTTCTGAAAACCAGAAAGGAAATTAATGAGATTTTTAAATGAGTAAGTTGTTACGAATTCAATGGGCTTAGTTCATTCAATTTCTCTCCAGTTGTCAAGAAGAGCCCGTCTTCGAGAAAAAGGACCAAAAAATTTACAAGAAGTGAAATTGTTCTGCAATTTGAAGCAACATTCACGTAAATTAAACTTAAGAATACAAATCGTATTTCTATATTTGTATTATGATTTTGGGGCTCCATTATGATCTCGATTGAACACCAGAAGAAATATTAAAATTAGAAGGGAAAGTCATCATAATTAAGATGATATACCATGATGATATCTTGTACGATTTAGACACGTCACCATACAAAGATTGTTAAGAATTGGGAAGAAGCAATCGCAGTGCCGTTGTACAATGTGGAAAACAGGAGGATTGTAAACAATAACAGGTCAAGGTGAGTGGTCTGCTTAAGAAAGAGGTCAGAATTTCGGGGAATATTTTCAACTTGTTTAAAAGAAAACTGATTGGCCATTTCAAAATCGACACGATTTTCATCCTAGGTGCTGGCGACAGTCATACTATTTCTTTATGCCAGAGGATATAGCAGCTTTATTTGACGAAGAAACTAGGATTGAAATAATATTAGATTTTTATATGTCATTTGATCTTGTTCCACATGCCCTGCTAATGGCCAAGATGACAGAAACTGAAGCAGACTAGAGAATAATAATATGGATAAAATAATTTCTTAGATAGATCACTCAAAATGTTAGAGTAGGAAAAAATACTATCCAAAGCCGATGTGAAGTAGGGTCCACCGGTGAAGTGTTAGAACCAGGCTGTTCTGGGCACAAAAAAACTACAGATCGAACTGAACTGTTTCTGGAACTGGTTAATAGAAATAAGACCGAGAAAAAATATATCCATTTGTTTTACCAAACCTCGCTCGAATGAAAATCTAAATTACAACTTAGAACTAATGATATAACACGTGTAAAACTAAGTACTTAGGTTTACTGCCACAAAGTGACTTGGTTTGGTCGCATAACTTTAAAAATGCAGCCAAAATTCCTGGAGAGCGTTCCACATTGTAATGCTTATTCTAAAACCCGAAGCCCAAATGTTCGATCCTTAGTATACACTAAACTTAATCATCCTATTCTAGAATACGAATCGGCGTGCTGGGACGCGTTTTAAAAATTGCAAATAGAGAATTTCAAAATAAAAATATATCAAAAGAGAAGATCAAAATAAAAATCGTGGGGAACAAATTATAAGTCAGTAGCGTGCAGTTGATGGAGAAGTTAAAGGTGGTTTCTCGCAATTTAAAAATCTTGGAGGGTGGTCACGCAATTATTGCTTACATTCGGATTGAACGCGTCAAAATACATAAAAAAGCATGTGTCAAATCTTTGGGTCTGACAACAACCCCCGAAAACGAGAAATACAATGTCACGATTTTTTTATTCATTTATTTATTTGCAATTTAAATTGCAAGAAACGCGAGAAACATGTCAAGCCTTTGGGTCTGACAACTTTTATTTTCTTGTGTGTCTGTTATTGTTAATGCTATTGCTATTTTTGTTATTACTTATATGATTACGATGAAGATTACGTCAAATAGAATATAGTGAAGCGTTGTTCTCTGCAATGGAGTAATGTGTTAAAGGAAAATAAGACCACAATATTCATTCAGAGGTAACAAGATATTAATTAGAATTAATTCATCAATTTTTAATTGTAATCATAATCCTTGCCAAGGAGCATGAACTCAAAGCAAACTTTAATTAATATATCTATGGTAGGGCATATTTGTTCCGTTTCTAACAAAGTTACGTACAGACACCTACAGTTAATTTACAACACCCAAGTGGGGAAAAACGACTAGCATTGTTAGTTAGTTATATTATTTCGATACGGTCTTAGTTTTCTATTTGACAGTTACTATAAATATTTAGGAACTTGCTCACAAGGGTATAATTATGCAAGTGAGTACGTAACTGTCTAATGCATTATAATACATATTCAAATCTCGTAAAGTTCGTTTCGGGAACTGTCATTGTTATCATCAGGTTAGTTAATTTTTTAAATACTTTGTTCGTACATAATTTCTGTTAACTTGGTGATAGAGGCAATATTGGTCGCCGAAAACGAGTTTTCCCTGGATTCTGCATCAATAAGTAGAAGCTTTTAAAGCATACGCACTAAAACATTACCCGCATGTTATCATAAAAATGTCAAGAATTTTATGAATTAAATTTGGAAACAAACCCGCGCTCTTAAAACAGTGCTTATAAGATAATAAAATACCATCAATTATTCAATTGTAATCATGTTTATTTAAATGACTGAAATAGCAAGATACTTTATACGTATAAAAGGTTGGGCTCTACATAGCCCTATGCCTCATTTTCGACAAAAATAGGATATCACTGACATACTTCTCGTATCTATTATTACAGTTTGTACGAGTATGATGGTGTTCCTAGTAGGGAAACAAATGGCGCTGTAGTAGGGAAACATTTCTTTGTTACCCTGTGACGAGGAATATTGGATTGAAACCTTCATCTTATTTTTCAGAATGAATTTGATGTGACCATAGAACTATCTAGAGCCAAGACTTTCATATAATCATCTTTAATATATCCGTGCTTATTCCGTATCACAGGGCCTTTTATTAGAGGAATGAAAGAAGCAGTATCATCGTCATCGGATTAGTCTCATCAAATACACACCCACTCCTCTGCAGCCGTATCTAATCAATTTCATTCACCACTCTCCATCGCAATAAATTCATCTGAATCGCGTCTCCTACTAAACGAGACGCGAGATGGTTATCTGTCTCCTGCGCCTACGGGGGCGGGGGGGGGCGAGCGCGCGCAGGCGTGCGGGCGTGCGAGGGTGAGTGGGTGGGAATGCGTGCGAGAGCGCGAGCGAGCACGAAGCAGTGCACGCGTACGGGCACGGGCGTGCGGGCGAGGGTGGGCGAACTGCGAGTTGCAAAACAAGCACGAGGGCGGGCGGCCGGCAGCGGCGGCGTCTTCAGCGGTTGTCTCTTTGAAAGCAATGGCGTCGCCGCACGCGCAAATTGAATAATTCCGCGCTATTGCATCTCCGGTAACCGCCCTCTCTGCCAGCGCCGTCGCCTCTGCTGCCGACGACGACGGCGACGACGGCGACGGCGGCGGCGGCGGAGACGACGGCGACGGCGACGGCGACGGCGACGACGCAACGCCGATCAGAAACGCCTGTGCTTCCGGTGTGTCACGTGGCACTTCCGCACTTGAACGCTCCCCAACCCCTCCGCCCCCCTGCTCGCTCACACACACCTGCGACTGCATCTGCTTTGCGCAGATATCGGTATTTCTTTCTCTTATCCTTCATTTCTCTCTTCCTTTCTTTCTTCCCTTCTTTCTTCCTTTCGTTCTTTCTTTCTTTCTTTCTTTCTTTCTTTCTTTCTTCCTTTCTCTCTTATAAATATAAATAAGAAACAGTACGAACAATATGTAATCCGACACATCGAATGAGCATGTAGCTAGTAGCGTAATTATCGGATGTAGGTATAGACAATACTCTTCCACGCTGGTTAAAAGGCTGCGGGATTGGCTTCCGTGAACAGGCTTCAAGCTAACAGATGAAAAGGAATCTTTTTCTCTTTCGCTCTTCCTCACTTTACATTTTCTATCTTACTAACAATTTAATTTAATTTATCTACACTTTTAATCATTGGAAATGTATTAGAAAATATATTTGCGTAGAGTCATGTCGTGTTGGACAAATTTCAGAGAAGAAATGGAAATGAAAAATTCGTTTAAAAGAATTATATCGATTGGTTTATTATTTGATGTTACTTTTTTAAAAACAGTTTTAGCATAATCAAGTTATTATTTTGTTTAATTTTCATGATATTTAGATCCTTGCAAAGGAGGAAGGTCAGTTGATTGGAAGTAACAAACCCTTAACTAAAAGTACTTTAACCCTTAACTCTTTACGTTTGTGATTTTAATGTGACCATAATTCCAATGAAATAGAAGAGTTAACCCATTTTAAAGTGTTTCACAATCCTGGACCCAGATGTATTTTTGAAAATGATTCCAACCAATAAAATACATTGATAGTTATACTAAAACATCTGCTTTTAAAAAATAAAGGCAAATAATGAACCTTTAATAGTTATATAAAATTAGTTAACATACTCCGTTTTAAATAAGTATTACTTGAACACATGTCTCACAATCATGTAAACGAAGAATAGCGAAAACAATTACTACTAAAAGACGATTTAAGTGATGTATCAATTCATCATTGAACTTAATGTAAATTAAAAACACCATCTTTAAACAATTAGAAAATTTTCCTGGAAACAACTTATGTTAGTGTTGCTATATCAACCCCTTTAATGTCAACTGTCCGGTGAACAGATTTTTACGTGAGGGAGCGCCATACACTTTTCACAATTCATACATATAGCTAAAAGAAACTTTCAATAATTAAGAACAATTTAATAAGAAAACTTTCATACATATCAATAGGATATTGTCTTAAATAATTACTTAATTTATCGCTGAAAGCGCTGTCGCAGGTTTATGGAGACTTTATCAGTTCCTGGAGAAAATTTAATTTTGCCAGCGTCACCAACGCAACTATTGTTCTTCAGCAATATTGTTATGCATCTTGTATCTCTTGCGCCTTTGTGCGTTTCGTTTGTGTACTTTGTTGGAAATTCACTTACGTCTGTTGCAGACCAACTCGAGACATTACTGCATTACCCAACAGAGCCTCCAACACAATTACTTTTCGATATATTGATAATCCGCAAACTGATACGACCTAAATAATACGCTGACTCATATTGCAAATGGACGACACGGTACTGAATTGCTAAATGTCTTTTATACGCCTCTGTTGACTGTAGACAATGAAGACGCATGGTCGGGAGCATTAAAGGGAAAAATGTACCCTTGGCACATACCGGACTTTTCTATTTCCCCAAAAGTTCAATGTGGGTCCAATCAATGTCTTTTCCGTAAAACCGTCCCGACCCACAAAAGAGGATGGCTTACAGAACTGCAACGGGAGATAGGTGTGGGGAGCAGGGAGGGAGGTTGAAAAATCTTCCAACATCTCGAGCGACACGTTTCCTATACCTTTCCACCGAATTTAAGTATTGAAAAATGTCTGGCATATTTGCAAACACGCTGCCCATCCTTTCCCCGCCAGTGACGAATATATTTTCGGCACGAGGAGGAAGGGGGAGTTAAACCGCCGACCTCATTGGCTACGCCATTCATCTGCACGTAAACAGCGGAACGTTGCGCACGGGAGCTCTCGGAGATACGCGGAGGCGGAGGCAGAGGCGAGGAGGAAGAGAACGGGGAGGGATTGAGGTGGGAGAAAAGAATGAGCAGCTGTCCACAACCCTTTGACCTGAGGGAGGAATGCGGCCCACAGGAGTGTTTTCCGTGGCTTGTGGGTGTCAAACACAGAACAATATTTAAACAGACTTTGGAAATTACGGCCGGTCTGTTGACTTCTACTTTTCTTCACAGATGACTCAAAAAACGTCTCTCGTGTGAAAAAGTTTTTACTAAAGGTGTGGCTCAAGCGACAATAACTGGCGATTAATAACACTAGGGAATACGCTTTTTACCTCCATTAAGGTAGAGTGGGTAACGTACTCAATTTTATACGTACAATATATTACGAATATCATAATAAAAACGTCATACCACGTTACAGTTTTTAAATATACAGTATCATACCGTATTTTACTTTTAATGCAAATACATTTAAATTTCTCCTGTAAGATATCTAGAATCAATCTATTTAAAAATCATAAAATCTCTTTAAAAATATAATATTTGTTCAGTTCTCTACGCCTTATGAGGTATCAACAAAATTAGGCTGTTTTTTTTACCTTCTGTATTCGAAGATTGCCGTCTTCATTCTCGCGTCTCGTAGTCGTGCTCAGTTACGAGTAGGACTTAGTGGTCTTAGTGGATGTTTTGAAAACATGTCACACTTGCACTCTCAAATTTCCTATGGCGCATCAGTCATCGAAAGGAATTATTTTAGTCTTTTCCTTATCGCAAGTATACAAGTATCCAACTGTTGGGGGTGGCAGATACTGAGTCAGTCGGTGTGATGCGGAACTGTACCCTCAGTGGGCGTTAAGTTCGTGTCTGGTTTGCGTGTGCTTCAAATACATCAATGCATTCTACTTTTGTGGTTTTTATCAAGCGAAATTTGCCACATGATCTGTAATAAAACCGGCATTGTAATGCGGAAATTAGTACAGAATTTTGTTTATTTCAAATACTAAATATGTTTATATCTTTTGAA